>CM034312.1:1722466-1746669 GCA_019925795.1 Dendrobium chrysotoxum
TCCTTTCAATACACTTCTCAAAACACTTTCTTTTCAATACACTTTTACTTTTCATAAAATGCACGCTTTTCCAAACATATACAAACTCCCCAATACCACTTTCAAAACACACAAGTTTCACCTTTCCGAACCACAAACCCCACTTTTTATTTCTCACACATATCACTTTTTCAAGACGAACATTTTTCATTCTCCAACAGTCAAACTTTTCTTTACCATTCAAATATCACACTCTAAACTTTTTATTTGAACAATAAACTTTTTCACTTTTTCAACACAAACACTTTTCCAAAATACACACAAACTCCACCTTTACGCATTTCATATTTAAACATAAACATACCCTTTCATCTTTCAAAGATCACACAATTCTCCTTTCAAAACACAAACATACACACCTCATTTTTAAACATTTATACACTTCACATTTCATATCTACACACAACACTTCACTAACACACTTTTACACACTTCATTCCAATACGCATTTTACTTTACTTTTTAATGCATACTTGATATACTTTTCAATACACACATATATTTTACAAAGTTTAAACACTTCACTATTACACACTTCACATTTTTGAAACATACACCTTTCATCTTCTAAAAATCAAACAATCACCTTTCAAGCACACACAAGTCACTTCTTTACTTATCAAAACCACACACACACTCTTCCAAAACATACAACTCCCCTTTCAACATACACTTTTCACATTACTTTGTTTACACAAACAATTCACCTTTTCAAAATAAACATTTTTTTATTCTCCAATAATCAAGTATCACTTTACCATTAAAAGATCACACACTAAACTTTTCATTCAAATAATACACTTTTCACTTTTTAACATAAGCTCTCACTTTTCAAATCACCCACAAGTTCCACTTTTCAACCTTTATGAATTTCAAAATCCAAACATTTTCTAACACACACTTCCACTTTCAAGACATACACTTCTTACTTTTTAAAACATTCCTCAAATTCCACTTTTAAAAAAAGCACACTTCTACCATTCCTAATGTTCCAACATAAGTCCATATATACCTTCTTTCCAACTCAATATTTATACCAAATACAAATACGAGAAAGAGTATTTCATGCCACAACACATGATATGTAAGAAGAGTTTCTATTACTAATATTTGAGCATGAAAACACATAAGAATTTCTTTGTTTTAACCAATATCCACTTTTGATTATAACTTTACTTGCCAACAACTAAGGCCAATGCTATGTTTGTATTAGTAACTGAAAGATATTTGGTGAAAATACAAGAATTTTTACAATCATTTGATGCCTTCTCTAAGCTTCATCAATGAAACAATTTAACCATAGAGTTGTACGTAAAATTCTCCCAACTAGTCATGATTCAAATAGTCCAAATATGTATTCATTGCATTGTCACAATGAAAGCACTATCATCCTATTTCCTCTAATTGTGGTTGTAGTGTAGCTTTCAATACTTTCGTACACAAGAAAATGATGGAACCCACGCTTGAGATCTCCACAAAATTTTAGCACATCAATATATCTCTTCTAGTAGCATTTCATCGAACACTTGACATACAATACTTGTAAGATTGCGTAAAGTAAACTAATATGAAAATCATGCTTTATACTGACACATAATTATGAAAATGCTATACCAACACTATTGGAAAGTAATCCACTTAAAATCAGCCATGCTTCCAACTTTTTTTCAAGAGACAAACTCTATTGAATAGAGATATTTCTTCTAAGAGAAGCAAAATATAGAAAACAAAATAATCCAAATCGTCTCATGCATTTTTGAGTCAAGAAATTAGAATTGCGAGAATTTTTTTTATTTACTTATTTGAACAAAATTGAGATGGGGAAATCCCCTTTTCTGATCTCAAGAGATAATGGTTGATTTAAGAAGCATAAAACAAAACAATCTACATTCTTATCTTTACAAGAAATCTGAACCAAACGAGATGATTGTTTGAGAAGAGATTATATGGAGAAGATTGAAGAAGAGAAAGGGAGAAGCTTAACCCCATTCGTTATTCTTTCTTTCTTTCAAAAGAAGAGAAACTTCTTCATCCCATTTATCCAATGTGATCGAAAAAGCAATCAAGAATGGGAAAAGTAGAAGATGAAGGTGAAGAAGATGGAATTACCTAAGGTTGAGAAAGGTTTCCGGCGGCTAGGGCTCTTGCTTGGTCCGAAATAATGAGGGACGGAGGCAAAAGTAGGTTGGTGGCTCGGCTAGGGCTTGCGACAGGGGCGTCCGGCCTTGGTGTCGTGCAGAACAGAGAGGCGACGAAGAGGGTTTCGGTTCCTTGCGAGAGAAACAGAGAGGGAGAGGAGGGGCTTGGCTTCGGCTAGGGAAGATGAGGCGACGGGCTGTTTCGAAATGGGAGGCACGGTTCTCGCTTCGTTTCTTGCGAACTGCGAGAAGACCGTGGGGAGAGTTCATTTCTGCGAATTAGAGGGAGAGGGAGATCGTGGCCTGTGCGGTTCGATTCAAGCGAATCAATAGGGGAAGAGTTTGGTCTAAAAACTGCTCTAACTCCTCTATTTGGTCATGCCTAGAGGCATCAAAACTGCCTAAGGTTTTAATTAAATTTCAAATAAAATTACAGATTAATTTTTAATTAATTTAAAGGGATAAATAGGGAAATGATTCTATATGTTTAACTAAAAGAATTTGATTTAAAAATAATAATAATAATAATTAATTTACATAGTTTGAATTAATGTGATTAATTTAACGATGTGAATCTGGTTTTAATTTAACTTGCAATAAATTAATTTAGAGTAATCAAAGCCGTTGTTTGTTAAAACAAATTTGGGCCAAGTCAATTTTATTTGATTAAGTGAAGATTTAGGTCGAGTCAAGAAGTTGAGTCGATGCTACATCATTAGATGTCCACCTAAGGAAATCCTATTGGCGGCGTCTACACTAGGTTATGAAGACCTAGGAGCTAGAGATTGATTAGGGGGAATTGACCTCGAATAATGAGGTCAACAAATGGACCCCCAATAGGCATGATAAACTTGTCAAAGTTTATCGTGCGTATTGGCGTTGACCGAAACGATCAACTAGATCCAAAACTGAGGTTGGAAATTTAAATGTAGGAATTGAAAAGATTTTGTGCTTTGATAGAAAATCAGAGTGAAAATTTTATAAAGAGATTTGAGTTGATTAAATGATTGAAAATTTTGGATTGATTAATTGATTGAAAAGTTAATAATGGCGATGATGACTTTGGCAAACAATGACTAAAGAGATTAGTATTATTTAATAAAGTCAAGATACGAAAATTTTGTATGTGATTTAATATGAAAGCAAGAGTTTGAATGTGATTTCAATAAATCAAAACTTTTTCTTTTAAATCAGGAGGAATGCTACCATTTAAATGAACATTTATATCTAATTTTGAGAATGGCTGCCGTAAGAGCGGACTTAAGCCAGAAGTCAGTAGGATGCCGTAAAAGCGGACTTAGACCTAGAGACAGATTTAAAATTGATGGCTGCCGTAAAAGCGGACTTAAGCCAGAAGTCAGTAGGATGCCGTAAAAGCGGACTTAGACCTAAAGACAGATTTAAAATTGACGGCTGCCGTAAAAGCGGACTTATGCCGGAAGTCAATAGGATGCCATAAAAGCGGACTTAGACCTAAAGACAGATTTAAAATTGATGGCTGCCGTAAAAGCGGACTTATGCCGGAAGTCAATAGGATGCCGTAAAAGCGGACTTAAACCTAAAGACAGATTTAAAATTGATGGCTGCCGTAAAAGCGGACTTAAGCCAGAAGTCAGTAGGATGCCGTAAAAGCGGGCTTAGACCTAAAGACGGATTTAAAATTTAAATTTTAATGAAGAGAAGATGCCGCTGGGGATTCTTATACTTCACTTCGGAATGAAGATTAGGATGCCACTAGGGATGCTTACACCTAACTTCAAGGATGTCAATAGGATGCCGCAGGAGGACTTATACCTAAAGACAGATTTAAATTGATTTAGTCGGGTTTGGGAATTTTAATGAATGTTTGATTTCTTGCAGGATTTTTGATCTTTTCCCTTCATCGCAAATGGCATTAACAATTACTAGACGTCAAAAGCTTTCGTATATGCCACTTTCTAGAAGGGAAGAGAAAACCATCCAAAAGAATGAGCTTGAAATTTTTGGATTGAAAATTTTGCTCTCTCCCTTATTATAAATGATCTTTATAACTTACAAATCATCCACTGGGGATTATGTTTTTATATTGAATCATCATAAATGAAGAAAGAAAATAAATAAAAGGACATTTCTATAGTAATACTATATAACATCTCAGTTATTTCAAATTTTGAAATCTTTCAATTCTGATTTTCAAAAATATACAAACTACTTGGACCCAGTGTATGTCACATTCATAAGCTTCGAGAACAACGTATATGCTGAAAAATTTATAATTTTATTGCAAATCTTCATAATGACGTCATTACACATAGTATTTCTTAAGATATCGTCCATTGATAGGCAACATAGGACGATCACCCTTACAATCCACTAATTGGTAAGATCCCCCTTGGTAGACTTTCTCCACCACAAAAGGACCTTCCCATGTAGGCTCAAATTTACCACCAAACCTTCGATGAGTTAGGATAGGTCTACGTAAGACCAACACCAACTCTCCTACTCGAAAGGTTCTAGGACGGACCATTTTATCATGTGCTTGAGCCATACGGGATTTATATAACTCGAGGTTCTGTTGAGCCTGCAAACGCTTCTCTTCTAAACCTTCGAGTTCTTCTAAACGAAGTCGGGCGTTCTGTTCAGATGTAATACTATTGTTAATTGCAACCCTTAGAGAGGGAAGCTGTACCTCTAAAGGGAGAACAGCCTCAGCCCCGAAGACTAAAGCAAACGGTGTAGACTGAGTTGGGGTTCTACATGTGGTTCGATAAGCCCACAGAGCCTCCCCTAACTTTTCGTGCCACTGTCGCTTATTGTCCTCTAAGATTTTCTTTAGAATTCCGACTAACGTCTTATTGAAGGCCTCCGCCAATCCATTCGCCTGTGGGTAATAGCTTGTGGAATACCTCCAATCAATATTATGACGTTTAGCGAAATTATTCATTTTGGTGCTCTTGAAGGAGGGACCATTATCGGATATAATTCGACGAGGAATGCCAAATCGATATACAATATGGTCTCGGAAGAATTGGAGCACATTATGAGTTTTGACTTCTCGTAGTGGAACAGCCTCCGCCCATTTTGAGAAGTAGTCTGTTGCTGCTAGAATGAAACGGTGACCTTTAGAAGAAGGAGGATCAATAGGGCCAATGATGTCCGTGCCCCAACTTTCAAAAGGCCATGAAGCAATTGTTGGATGCAGAACATTAGGAGGTTGATGTAGAACTACACCATGCACTTGACACTGGTGGCAACGACGTGCAATAGACATACAGTCGTCAATCATTGAGGGCCAGTAATAACCCAGTCTCTTGATTTTCATCTTCATTTTGGGGCCAGATTGGTGGGCACCACACAATCCAGCATGTACCTCGGTCACGATCCTTTGGGCTTCTTGTTTACTAAGACAACGTAGCCACAATTGATCGAAAGACCGGCGGTACAAAATGCCATTCATCAATGTGTAAGAAAGAGCCCTTCTCTTAACTTGATCTGCGGCAGATTTCTCTCGAGGGAGTTTGTTTTCTTGCAAATAGTCAATGAAAGGTTGTCTCCAATCAATCGTATCATCATCAATGGCAAGAACAATCTCGCCCTCGGAAGGAAACTTTTTATTGATGTATTCCAAGTCTATAGGAGACAAGATCTTACGACCTTGAACTTCTATGGAAATGGACTCTTCTTCTATACAGGCTAATTCCTTTGCGAGCTTTGCTAGGGCATCCGTCGTAGAATTTCTTCCACGGGGTATCTTATATAAGGTTACGCTCGGAATTTGCTCAAGAAGTTTCATAGTGTACTGATGGTACGGAAGAAGTTTAGGTTTCAAGACTTTGTAAATACCAGCAACCTGATTGATGATAAGTTGTGAATCTCCAAAGATCTTGATTTCTTTGATTTCCATTGATATTGCTAATTCTATACCAGTTATTAGAGCTTCGTATTCGGCCTCGTTATTAGTGCAAGGCTCTAATAAATGGTAAGAATAACGCAACAATCCCTTTTCAGGGGTTATGAAAACCAACCCGATACCGGCTTTCCCTGGGATTACCTCCTGAGGTTCCCCGATCTTTTGTGAAGATGCGGCACCATCAAAATATAATTCCCAAGTATTTCCTTTCTGCTCCTCTAAACTCATAATTTGTTCATCAGGGAGATCATCATTCAGAGGGGACTCAGCAGGGATCGGGTGTGCTGCTAAGAAGTCAGCCACAGCTTGACCTTTGATAGCACGTAATGGTATAAACGTGATATCAAATTGAAGTAGAAACATTGACCACTTTGCTAAACGCCCTGACAACGTCGGACGAGTCATCAGGTATTGGAGTGGATTAACTCTAGAGATGAGATTGATTTTATGAGCTAACATGTAATGCCTTAATTTTTGGGCAGCAAAAATCAAAGCTAAACAATGTTTCTCAATAGGAGGATAATTAGCTTCAGTTGGTAGAAGTCTCCTACTCAAGTAATAAAGTGCATTCTCTTTTCCTTCCTCATTAGTTTGGGCTAACAAGGCGCCAAGAGAACTGTCTAAGGCTGCGGTGTAAAGTATTAAAGGTTTTCCAGGGATAGGAGCTGCTAGAACTGGTGGCGTTAACAAATACTGCTTTATGCTTTCAAATGCATTTTGGCACTTTTCATCCCAATGAAATCGGGCATCTTTCTTACACAAAGCAGCGAAAGGTTGACACCTACCAGACAAGTTGGAAATGAATCTTCGTAGGTATGCCAACCTACCTTGAAGAGATCTTAACTGGGTAAGACTTTTAGGAGGTGGCATATCTAAGATGGCTTTTATCTTGGAAGGATCAATTTCTATGCCTCGGTGTCTCACTACGAATCCTAAGAATTTCCCTGAAGTAACTCCAAAAGCACATTTCAAGGGATTCATCTTTAGATCGTAGCGGCGCAACCTTTCAAAAACGATTCTCAGATCATGTATGTGGTCTTCCCTTTGATGACTTTTAACTACCAAATCATCGATATAACATTCCACCTGTTGGTGTATGAGATCATCGAAGATTCGGGTCATAGCTCGCTGGTAGGTTGCACCAGCGTTCTTAAGTCCAAAGGGCATGACTTTGTAACAGAAACCCCTATAGGTGTTCTAAAGGCAGTGAATTTTTCATCTTCAGGAGCCATCTTGATTTGATTATATCCAGATGAACCATCCATAAAAGAGAAAATTGCATTCTCAGAGGCGATGTCTACCATGAGTTCCGGTATAGGCAACGGGAACTCATCTTTTGGACAAGCCTTATTCAGATCCCTATAATCGATGCATACGTGAATTTGACCATTCTTTTTCTTTACTGGGACGATGCTAGCCAACCAAGAGGGATATTTTTCTCTCGAATAAAGCCTGCATCGATCAGTTTTTTAACTTCAGTCACTACTTGTTGTTCAATTTCTAAGCGCATGCGTCGTGGGGCTTGCTTGACAGGGATCACGTCAGGTTGAATTTCAAGTTTATGGACTACTATTTCTGGAGATAATCCAGGCATCTCGTCATAGCTCCAGGCAAAGCAATCCTTAAATTCTGAAAGCAACTTGACTAAATTGATTGACTCATCCTCGTTCAATAAGGCACTTATGAACGTCGGACGTGGATTTTCTTCATTACCAAGGTTAATTTCTTTCAATTCATCAACAGTTGATTGGATCTCCTCCTTAAGCTCGGGAGGTGCCTCCTTAACTTGAAAGTCATCCGAATCATCTGAAGTTTCTAAACAAAATTCATTTAGAATTTCAATGTCCTTCATAGAGACGATCAGATCCTAAGTTATTAGTTATCACCAAGCAGTAATCATCGTCATCAAATGGACAAACAGTACTAAAACCCAATCCTGCCCTTGACTTTGGTTTATAATATTCAGTATTCCAAAGGTTTTCAAAGGACTGAGCTTGACGTTTAGTCCAAGTAGATGGGGTTAGACCTTGCTTAATTAAATTTTTAACACCATAAGGATACCAATCAAAAGGGAGTTCCACTATTTCATTCATCAAAGGGTCATCAATGTGTACATCAGTTTCAACATTCTTGCTAGAAGAAGGAATAAACTTAGCAGTTTTACAATCATCGCTCAAGGCAGGTGAAACCTTAACTGCCAACCCGGCTATACTATCTTGAGATAGTGGGGTTAGAGCTAAAGTCTTCACATATCCTTTAAGCTTTTCATAGGTAGACAAATCTGAATCATCCTCTATTTTTGCCTTAACTTTATCATCGTCACTATCGTGTTCCAAAGAGATCTCAAATTTCGGCCTCTTGTTACTATTTTCAGCTTTAGATACACATGATTCATCCTCTGAGTCAGATTCTAAATCAATATGTATCATAGGAGTTTGCCTTTGTATGGTTTCATACGTTGCACTTTCATAATTTTGCCATCCTCTGCCTCTACCTCGCCCCCATTGGGTACTCCTACCACCTCTTTGTGAGGGAGGAGTAGGATGCCAACGGATGCTATCTTCGAGGCAGGGATATTCTTCATCTCTTTTTTCTTCTTTTTCTTTTTCTTTTTCATTTTTCTTTTCAAGTGCAATTTCACTTTTGGCCAATTTGAGATCCTTAGGAACAGTTTGTTTTTTGGGCAAATAATAGGCGGCATCTTCATAAATTCCTACTTCATGAATTGAGAATGGTTGCAAATCTCCCTTAATACAGCGCTCAACACCATCTCTGATGTATTTAATGCACTGATGTAGGGAGGAAGGAACCATCCTATATTCATGAAGCCACGGTCTACCTAGAAGAGCATTAAAAGATGTTGGAGAGTCTATAATATGAAACTTTGCTTCAGTTTTAAATTCTTCAATCTCCAACAACAGAGTAACTGAACCCAAAGCCCTCTCGCCATTTTCATTAAACCCTCGTAAGATCATTTTGTCTGAACTGAGCTTACGAACGTCTATCCTCAAATAAGCGAGAGTTCTGAGAGTCATAATATTAACTGATGCACCAGGATCAACCAGGATACGTGACAATCTGAAGTTGTCTATGTTTACTGTTATGTATAGTGGACGGTTGTGATCAGCCGTCCCTAAACATAGATCTTCATCAGAAAAAGAAATTTCAGGAACTCCTTTGGAACAAAGAGCTTCATCAGGCTGTACAGCTGCTAACTGGGCCATGCAAATATCTGGATCTAGCAGAGCTTTGATTAACGCTTCCCTCATTTCTTTGGAAAGGATCAGAGCATCATAAATGCTCAGTTTGGCAGGCAGCTTCCTGAGGTGAGCTAGGACATTGTAATCGACCTTGGGTATTCCACTCTCAACTGGACCCTGAAGGGGAACAGGCTGAGGTGGAAGAGAAGATTCTGGTTCGTCAACAACTTGTTTCCCTTTATCTTCAGAAGAAGCTTGAGGTGGTAGCACTTTGCCGCTACGAAGTTTGATTTGCACTATCTCTTCAGAAGAAGCAACATGTGGATTATCTACTTTGACCTCAGCTAACTCTGATTGTACTTCTGTTAAATTCTCAGAATCCGACATCTCTGCTTCAATACAGATAGGCGTACCCTGCAAATCAAGAGCAGGGGCATCACTATCTGAATAATAGCCAAGAGAATGTTTTAATTCTTCCAAATTAAATTGATTGTTAAGAGAATCATTTTCAGGTAAGTTTTTCAAGTCATCCGTAACATCGCTATCAGAAATAGACAAGATATACACAGAATCCTTTTTCATTGATTTGACATTATCACATGGAACAAAATAAAAGTCATCTAAGATAAGAGGATTGAGGATAACAGTCTCCCCATCCGCAGAAAACACAACTCTACTAGATCCATCACAATCAACACTACTAAAAGCAACAAAACAATCTCTGGTATCCTCCTTCTCCTGAACTGTAGGACCCTGGCTGACTTGGGCTCCCTTAAGCTCTGAAGGTGGAGTCATCTCTACATCACCTTCCGGAACTATCAGATCAACCTGGAGAGGCTTCTGAGCTCCCAAAGACTCCTGAAGAGAAAAAAATAGAGTTTGTTCAGAAATTTCTTTGAGGAACGGGATAAAGCTATATCCCAAGTTGAGTCAGAATTTAAAGAAGAAGCAGGAACAATAGGCTCACCAGTCACACACTTAGCTGATCCCTGCCCCGGATCCACTAAGTATTCTTTGGGAATCACTACAGCTCCTGATTTGATGTTCCTATCAAGCCATTCTTTAAAAGTAACACAGTCTTCAAGCTGATGACCCAACATCTGATGGTAAGGGCAATAATTAAGCTGGTCAGACTTACCCACTTCCTCTGGCCTCCTAGGGGCAGGCAATTTAAAGTCTGGCTTTTTCAGAAGATTTTTTAATATCCTCTTTAAAGCCTCCTTTTTAAAGGGGTAAGTCTTGCCAATCAATGCATTAAATTTGTCCCAATTCTCCCTTCTTTCCTCCGAAGTAAGGTAAGGCCGTTGTTGATTAAACTGTGGCTGAGCTTGCGGTGGCGAATACTGTTTCTGATACTGTGGTGACGTATATTGAGGCCTCTGATACTGTTGATTATAAAACTGAGAAGGTGGGTTCTCTACCTGAATTTTCATTGGCTGCTTTCCCTTATCCACAGCTGACACCGTCCCAGATTTCTTCTCAAAGACCTTCTGGGGTTTCAGCTTCTTAGGATCTGAAGAGGACTGATCAGTAAAGAAGGTGAACTGCGAAGCTTCTTCTTGTAGGCTGGAGGCTTTATTGAGCAGTTTTTCAAATGTCTTGATGGTAAATCCTTTCAAAAGAAAGGCTACTGGTCCATGAATGTTCTTAAGCAGAATCTCAATCGCGTGTTGCTCTTGCAATTGAGGTTCGCACTTCATGCTCAAATTCCTCCACCTTAGTATATAATCAACCAGCTTCTCCCCAGGCTTCTGTTTCTCTATAACAAGATCCCCAACTGTAACGTGATGCTGACTGCCTGCAAACCTCTTGACAAACATGTTTTCCAACTCTGTAAAACTGTGCACTGAACCATTGGGTAAGTCTGCATACCAGTCAAAAGCCACCCCTGACAGACTACTAACAAACTGTCTGAAGAGTAAAGCATCACTTCCTCCAGCGTTGCAACAACTGGCTCGGAAGTACGCTATGTGCTGTCTAGGGTTTCCAGTACCATCGAAAATCTTGAATGAGGGGGGCACAAATCCCTTTGGATAGGGAACTGCATCGAACTCCTCTGGGTAGGGCCTACCCTTTGGGGTATACGACGCACTCTGTGACTCAGCTAATGCCTCCCTCACTTGTCTTTCCACCATCTGTTTTAGCTCTTTTGATTGAGAGGCTTTGATTTCTGGATCTGATTGGTGTTCTTCTACAGCCTCAATTATCTGTTTCTTCCCTACCACCTGAACAGACTCGGGTTGAGAAGACTCAACCTGTGCTCGTGGTGGTAAAGGACCCTGGCACTGGAATGATGCCATAGTGGCCATCATTTCCTCTATCTTCTTCTCCATACTTGAGATCTGCTCATCTTTTTGTTTTAGCTGTTGTATAAGACGTTGAGTTAAGTCCGGCGCAATGCCTTCCTCAACTACGACGTCCTGTATTCCAGCATCTTCAGCTTGATCATCATGAGCTGATCCCCTTGTTTCCACCATAAGGACATCGGCTACTGCATCATCTAACATGTCATCTTGATCTAAATCAAAGTTCAATGCATCTTCATCCTCCAGATCTTTAATGCTATTTTTTAGTTCACCTAGCATCTCCTCTATAGACCTTCCGGAAACATAGTGGGGATCAACGGGAACATATCTTTCATAGTCCATATGATCTGAAGGGTTAATTTCATGTTCCTCCTTTACTTCGGGTTCTTCTTCTATCATCTTTTCAGGTGAAGCCACTACCAGAGAAGCAACTTCCTCCTTAGGTCTCCAGATCTTCTTCTCAGCTGATGTTGGAGAGAGTTGGCTTGATGATTCCAACTGCCCTACATCCGGATGAGAAGACGAAGAAGGACCCGTAGAGGGGTGCCTATCTGTCTGGGGAGAAGAGTGGACACGAGAGAACCGCTGAACCTTTCTAACTTCTTGAGGTGTCATGGAGGAAGGAGACAGCTGACGACTAGTTTTCTGGGCAACATATTGAGTACTCTTGGATTTTCTCGACACATCAGTCAAAACAATACTGTCTGTCTTTCTGTCAGATTTCCTCGGTTCCCTAGGGTATCCATCAGTGAGTGCAGAGATTGCAACAGGTTTGAACTTTCTTTTGCTATCTCTTGCCCTCGACTGACTCACTACCCGGGCTCCAGTATTCTTCTGACTCGATGCTTCTTCTTCTATCTTTTCATTAATCATCCTTTTCATATTCCTCAAAAACCTTTCCTTGGTTTGGAAATGATTATCTGCACAATCTTGGACTATTGCCCTTACCATATTCTGAATGTGTGTTTCCTTATCTTTTACTGGCTCAGTGGCAGACTTTCCAACAGCAGTAGGAACTGAACGAGCAATCTTCCTCACATCTTCCTCTCCATCAGCAGCGGAGAGAAGATGGAACCTACTACCACTAAGATGTGGAGAGGTAGGAGGAGTTTGCTCATTCTGATTTGATAGTCCCAATTTTTCCATTCTCCTCTTTGTTCGACGATTTTTATTTCTCCTCTGAGTTTTAGTCATAATCGTCGACATGTTGGAAGAGGAGCCTATTTCAAACTTGCTTGGAGCACTGAAAGGAGTAACACTATCTGCTACGACAACTGATTTGAGTTTCTGATCCTGGCTAGGCTGTTCAATTCTAGCAAACACTGAGGGCCTAGGGGCTACAGGGGCAGTCTGAGACCCACATCCCAAAGTGAACTCTAGAATAGGCTTCTGGTTTGCAATTTCAGCAGGTGGGACAATAGTGAACTCAGGTCCACTAACAGACAACTGCAAATCCTCAAATCCTTTTCCAAATTTGATTATACTTCCGTCAGCGAAAGGATTGTAAGCCAAGTTCATATTATCCGACAAGGAAAAGATTAGTTTACCCATCATTTTCCTGAAATTCAAGAAAAAATTTTGAATTAGTCTTTTGAAAAAAAAATTATTTTAATTGCAAAAGTTTAATTGACCCAACCAAATAATTCAAGTCTTATCTCATCGCATATATATCGAGTTATATTAAAATATAACTGCAATACATAATGTTGAGATAAGAATGAATATTATTTAGTGTTTCAATTTTCACTCTAAGAATTTGGACCCAGTGCTAAGTCAAACATCAAGCTACAATAAAATGTAACTGCAACGTTCAAGTTAGCACGTAGGGATTTTATTTTCTGATTATTTAGACAAAAAGGTCATTAAAGGAACTTCCCGTCGATATTTTGACGGGGGTCCAAAATAAGACCTCTACAATTTCTTTTAGATACCGGCCAAATTATTCAAGAATGAAATGAATAATATAACCGGCGGAAGAAAGGTAGTTACAACTCATGCCAAGCACAAGTATACTACCGATGTAAGGGTATGAATCACTGCTAAAGATGGAGAGAGGATTGATCCCCAGCGGAGTCGCCAGAAAAACCTTGGTGGGAAAATTTATGTCGCCACGCAGATTTTGTGTTCTCCTATTTTGTAATCGAATACTGCATTAAGAATAAAGTACAGTCTCGGGAGACTGACACAATATTCTATAATGGATTCAATATCAAAATAGGGTTTTAGAAAATAATATTTCTATAGTCAAACACAATTCTATGAATAACATATCATCTTGAGAGATGAACACGAAATTCTGTAGAATGTGTTTAAAAATAGAAATATAGTTTTGAAAAGTTCATCCATCCCTTTATTTAGGTGTAATAAGGAGAATATTGTATCATCTGAAAAGACGAACATAACATTCTTCAAAAAACACCCAAAAGAAAGAATGGGTTTTATAAAAGTCATCATTTTAAAATTGAACATAATAAATAGAACATTATATTACCTATAAAGATAATAATAATATTCTATAAATATGTTTAAAGTTAGAAATGAGGTTTTAAAACATGTCTGCGTTCCCAAAGATTTTTCCCTTGTTTTATAAAAATAAAACAAGGTTTATTTTAGTCTGGGATTCTCAAATCCCTATAGGGGCAAGCCCCTATAGTTAATTACATCCTAGGAGGGGTACTCCTAAGAAAACTCTCGATTGAAGCAGTGATTTTGTACCCTCTGATTACAAAGTAGAAGACAAGGGAAGAAGTAAGAATTTTCAAGGAGAAAGCTCAACGTTGAACAGTTATTAACGGGTCAAAGGAAGAAAAGTAGGAGGTGCTGGATTCTAAGAAGCTCAGAGGCAACCTCAATCTATCCTATGTTGGGCTTTACATTTTAAGAGATAAAATTTTAGGTTTGAGTTGATATTTTATTAGAAATTTGGGATTATATTCCCGAGGGTGAGGACTTAAGATTTAAAAATCTGCCTCAGAACCTAAGTCTAAATTGGGTACTACAAAGTAGTGACCCGAACCTAGCTAATGCAATGTAAATCTGGACTTACCCCGGCCTGGATTGGGGAGCCAGCTAACCACCTAGGCGTTTCAAATCCATGTGTCCAGTCTTTTATGAAAGATGGGTAGGGACGTTATTTAAGTTTTGAGGAATCGGGGCCGACATCTAAGACAAATCCTAATTGGCCCTTTTACTTATGTAGGGTAAATAATGCCTAGGAGCATAATGCAATTAAAATTTTAGACTCTTTTAATTTGTATCTAATGCAATGCATGCTAATTGACTCGAATGCATAAAATGATTTATGAAGCAGTTTTAAAATCAGGCTTAGAAAATAGATTTTTCCTAGAGATTGCACAACATCCCCTTGACAGAACTGCACCCTAATAGGTCAGGTGGTCTGCCAGAACCCGCAGGCGGGGAGGTGCCTAACAAGGAAGAGAAAGTAATAATATGATTATGCTGACTCTCGGCGGTCCGAGCTTACTTCTTAGATTCGTTAGAGTTTCTATGTGAGCCTAAAAAAATTTATTTTTAAATTTCAAGTAGAAAAAGTTTATCGTGATCCTTACCAAAAAACACTCCGATGCGTATCCAGGCTAAAACAAAATACAGCATGCAAGAGTCCTAAAAAAAAAACTAGTGCACAAACAAAGTAAACACTCAAATTAAATTATCCAAAAATATAATGTCCAATATCCAGTTTATTTACAACCCAAGGTTTACTGAAAAAGTAAAGTGGCCGGGCACCACTGACAACAAACCCGGATTCTAATCCTAAGACTGACGCAAGTGATTTCAAAATGGGATATACTTTTCTTTTTATCTTCATTTCTTCGTCTTCTTCATCTTTACTTTTTGTCTTCTTTCCTTTACAAGCTTCTTGGATCTGCTACGAGCTCCTTGGTTCCGCTACGAGCTTCTTGGTTCCGCTACGAGCTTCTTGGGTCCGCTACGAGCTCCTTGGGTCCGCCGGGCCTGGATATCCAAATGAAAAAAAACTCATCCCGGAAGGGGTATTTTCTTTTCTCTTTGGATATTAGAACCACCCTAATTTGGCTTTCCAAATAGAAGAGAATACTCCCCTAAGGGACATTCTCCTCTCTTTGGATTCCGAGTTGGGTGTGATATCCCACTTTTGAATCACTTTCACAACATTTGACTTTAACAAATATTTACATTTACATTACATTCCAGAAAGAAAAAGAAAATCTAGACACACCTGCAAGGTTATCCTAGACATTTATAATAAAACCATTCCCAAGCAGTTATATATTCAAATTAAATTTATCAGCCACACTTGGCCATGCTCTTTTAATTTTAAAGGGGCTTAGCATTTTCTGAAGCACCTGCAGAAAATATTGTTAATTTAAATCTTTAATTTGCCCCTTTTTTATTTAGCCCTGCACGAGCATGGCCACCTGCATAAGATTCTGTGAGCATCCAGATCGTTCCTAACCTAGGGGTAATCTATCGCCCATCACATCATATCACAGAGAGCAATAAAAGTAAACAAACACTCAATGTCAATCATACAAGCATGCAATGAAAACCGAGAAAGCCCGTCACACAACAGCAAGAAAGTAAACACCGGCCTAACCTAGAGCTAGAGTCGGTTGTCCTAGCAAACAAATCTAAGTGTGTGCGGTAGGCTGTGTGGTTTGGATGCATCCTGAGTTTACTTTTAGTTAAAGTTATCTAACTGATTGAAATTGATTTGTTGAAGGGTCAAAGGAAATTTTAGTTCAGATTTAAGTTTTTGTGTCTTTACTGTTTTGAAGTTTGTTTTAGATTGAATTTTGATTGTTAAAGTTGATTAATAGGGTTTTGTTATTTAGTCATTTGAGTTAACCATTTTCATTTTTTTTATTATTTTAATTAATGATTTATTAAATTTTTAATAATTTATTAAACATTTTAATATTTTGTTAATCTTGAATCGTTTATTGGAATTTTAATTGACTTATTAGAGTGTTAGTGTTTTATTAAAAATTTAATGATTTTATTTGATTTGTTAATAATTTATTAAATTGTTGATGATTTATTAAAGTTTGAAAAATTTTATTTAGTTATTATTTGATTATAAGATGATTAACACATTAATTAGATTCTATTTTATTTTTATATTCAAATTTAATCCCTAATGTTATGTGTGTTAATTATGACTTAGTTATTAGAGATTATGTGATTTTTGTATACTTTTTTTATTTGGATTATCATTAGTGTATTTGAATTTCTCCTTAATTATTTATTTAAGTTTAATTAGACTGATTAAGGTTGTATTAATAATATACAATAATCCTAAGGGGAATGTCACTAAGTTCTCTATGTTATGTATTTCTACCCTAAAGTGTGCAGGCATCCTAAGTCTAAGTTCTCTAGGACTCAATCCTTAATTTTTGTCCTTAGATGTCACTAATGTTATATGGAATGAAAAGAATTTTGTTGTCACTAACCCTTAGGACTTTGCGTACGTGTAAAGAGGTTTAAGGATCTAAAAATAGAATAAATAATCTTAATAAAATTGAAGTTGCTATAGGGACCTAGAAGGGAGGGAGTTCGCACAAAACACACCACGGCCTCCTAGGGGTTTTCTAAGTTTTAAGAAAACTTACAACACCGGGGGCTATGACCCGGTGGATTTCGCCCGTAGCACCTCTACCCGGTTGGATAGAGGCGACTGACACCTTTGATCTGCTTCCTCTTGTTCACTTGATTAGTACCGTTCCTCGCAGTTCATGCAAATAAAGACAAGAAAATAGGGAATTAGAAGCACATTAATAATTAACAATGAAATAATTGAAATTTATTTAAAAATAAAAATGTACCTTTCTTCGGACTTGAAGGCCGGCACAAGCTGTCTACCTTTTGAACTTTTCACTTTTGAAGGCACACTTTCTATTTTCCCAACCTTCACCTTGAGGCACAAGAAAAAGGAAGGAGGAGGAGAGAGGTAGGGGTAGAGAGAAAGGGAGCTTTTGCTTTTCAACACTTTCACTTTCTAATAACCATTCAATTAACTCAAACTCCAACCAACACACTTTTCATCTCCTAACAATCTAAGTTCACTTTTCCACATTTATACACACTTTTTGAAACAGATATATATATATATATTTCAAAACACTTCTCCTTTCAATACACTTCTCAAAACACTTTCTTTTCAATACACTTTTACTTTTCATAAAATGCACGCTTTTCCAAACATATACAAACTCCCCAATACCACTTTCAAAACACACAAGTTTCACCTTTCCGAACCCACAAACCCCACTTTTTATTTCTCACACATATCACTTTTTCAAGACGAACATTTTTCATTCTCCAACAGTCAAACTTTTCTTTACCATTCAAATATCACACTCTAAACTTTTTATTTGAACAATAAACTTTTTCACTTTTTCAACACAAACACTTTTCCAAAATACACACAAACTCCACCTTTACGCATTTCATATTTAAACATAAACATACCCTTTCATCTTTCAAAGATCACACAATTCTCCTTTCAAAACACAAACATACACACCTCATTTTTAAACATTTATACACTTCACATTTCATATCTACACACAACACTTCACTAACACACTTTTACACACTTCATTCCAATACGCATTTTACTTTACTTTTTAATGCATACTTGATATACTTTTCAATACACACATATATTTTACAAAGTTTAAACACTTCACTATTACACACTTCACATTTTTGAAACATACACCTTTCATCTTCTAAAAATCAAACAATCACCTTTCAAGCACACACAAGTCACTTCTTTACTTATCAAAACCACACACACACTCTTCCAAAACATACAACTCCCCTTTCAACATACACTTTTCACATTACTTTGTTTACACAAACAATTCACCTTTTCAAAATAAACATTTTTTTATTCTCCAATAATCAAGTATCACTTTACCATTAAAAGATCACACACTAAACTTTTCATTCAAATAATACACTTTTCACTTTTTAACATAAGCTCTCACTTTTCAAATCACCCACAAGTTCCACTTTTCAACCTTTATGAATTTCAAAATCCAAACATTTTCTAACACACACTTCCACTTTCAAGACATACACTTCTTACTTTTAAAACATTCCTCAAATTCCACTTTTAAAAAAAGCACACTTCTACCATTCCTAATGTTCCAACATAAGTCCATATATACCTTCTTTCCAACTCAATATTTATACCAAATACAAATACGAGAAAGAGTATTTCATGCCACAACACATGATATGTAAGAAGAGTTTCTATTACTAATATTTGAGCATGAAAACACATAAGAATTTCTTTGTTTTAACCAATATCCACTTTTGATTATAACTTTACTTGCCAACAACTAAGGCCAATGCTATGTTTGTATTAGTAACTGAAAGATATTTGGTGAAAATACAAGAATTTTTACAATCATTTGATGCCTTCTCTAAGCTTCATCAATGAAACAATTTAACCATAGAGTTGTACGTAAAATTCTCCCAACTAGTCATGATTCAAATAGTCCAAATATGTATTCATTGCATTGTCACAATGAAAGCACTATCATCCTATTTCCTCTAATTGTGGTTGTAGTGTAGCTTTCAATACTTTCGTACACAAGAAAATGATGGAACCCACGCTTGAGATCTCCACAAAATTTTAGCACATCAATATATCTCTTCTAGTAGCATTTCATCGAACACTTGACATACAATACTTGTAAGATTGCGTAAAGTAAACTAATATGAAAATCATGCTTTATACTGACACATAATTATGAAAATGCTATACCAACACTATTGGAAAGTAATCCACTTAAAATCAGCCATGCTTCCAACTTTTTTTCAAGAGACAAACTCTATTGAATAGAGATATTTCTTCTAAGAGAAGCAAAATATAGAAAACAAAATAATCCAAATCGTCTCATGCATTTTTGAGTCAAGAAATTAGAATTGCGAGAATTTTTTTTATTTACTTATTTGAACAAAATTGAGATGGGGAAATCCCCTTTTCTGATCTCAAGAGATAATGGTTGATTTAAGAAGCATAAAACAAAACAATCTACATTCTTATCTTTACAAGAAATCTGAACCAAACGAGATGATTGTTTGAGAAGAGATTATATGGAGAAGATTGAAGAAGAGAAAGGGAGAAGCTTAACCCCATTCGTTATTCTTTCTTTCTTTCAAAAGAAGAGAAACTTCTTCATCCCATTTATCCAATGTGATCGAAAAAGCAATCAAGAATGGGAAAAGTAGAAGATGAAGGTGAAGAAGATGGAATTACCTAAGGTTGAGAAAGGTTTCCGGCGGCTAGGGCTCTTGCTTGGTCCGAAATAATGAGGGACGGAGGCAAAAGTAGGTTGGTGGCTCGGCTACGGCTTGCGACAGGGGCGTCCGGCCTTGGTGTCGTGCGGAACAGAGAGGCGACGAAGAGGGTTTCGGTTCCTTGCGAGAGAAACAGAGAGGGAGAGGAGGGGCTTGGCTTCGGCTAGGGAAGATGAGGCGACGGGCTGTTCCGAAATGGGAGGCACGGTTCTCGCTTCGTTTCTTGCGAACTGGCGAGAAGACGTGGGGGAGAGTTCATTTCTGCGAATTAGAGGGAGAGGGAGATCGTGGCCTGTGCGGTTCGATTCAAGCGAATCAATAGGGGAAGAGTTTGGTCTAAAAACTGCTCTAACTCCTCTATTTGGTCATGCCTAGAGGCATCAAAACTGCCTAAGGTTTTAATTAAATTTCAAATAAAATTACAGATTAATTTTTAATTAATTTAAAGGGATAAATAGGGAAATGATTCTATATGTTTAACTAAAAGAATTTGATTTAAAAATAATAATAATAATAATTAATTTACATAGTTTGAATTAATGTGATTAATTTAACGATGTGAATCTGGTTTTAATTTAACTTGCAATAAATTAATTTAGAGTAATCAAAGCCGTTGTTTGTTAAAACAAATTTGGGCCAAGTCAATTTTATTTGATTAAGTGAAGATTTAGGTCGAGTCAAGAAGTTGAGTCGATGCTACATCATTAGATGTCCACCTAAAGGAAATCCTATTGGCGGCGTCTACACTAGGTTATGAAGACCTAGGAGCTAGAGATTGATTAGGGGGAATTGACCTCGAATAATGAGGTCAACAAATGGACCCCCAATAGGCATGATAAACTTGTCAAAGTTTATCGTGCGTATTGGCGTTGACCGAAACGATCAACTAGATCCAAAACTGAGGTTGGAAATTTAAATGTAGGAATTGAAAAGATTTTGTGCTTTGATAGAAAATCAGAGTGAAAATTTTATAAAGAGATTTGAGTTGATTAAATGATTGAAAATTTTGGATTGATTAATTGATTGAAAAGTTAATAATGGCGATGATGACTTTGGCAAACAATGACTAAAGAGATTAGTATTATTTAATAAAGTCAAGATACGAAAATTTTGTATGTGATTTAATATGAAAGCAAGAGTTTGAATGTGATTTCAATAAATCAAAACTTTTTCTTTTAAATCAGGAGGAATGCTACCATTTAAATGAACATTTATATCTAATTTTGAGAATGGCTGCCGTAAGAGCGGACTTAAGCCAGAAGTCAGTAGGATGCCGTAAAAGCGGACTTAGACCTAGAGACAGATTTAAAATTGATGGCTGCCGTAAAAGCGGACTTAAGCCAGAAGTCAGTAGGATGCCGTAAAAGCGGACTTAGACCTAAAGACAGATTTAAAATTGACGGCTGCCGTAAAAGCGGACTTATGCCGGAAGTCAATAGGATGCCATAAAAGCGGACTTAGACCTAAAGACAGATTTAAAATTGATGGCTGCCGTAAAAGCGGACTTATGCCGGAAGTCAATAGGATGCCGTAAAAGCGGACTTAAACCTAAAGACAGATTTAAAATTGATGGCTGCCGTAAAAGCGGACTTAAGCCAGAAGTCAGTAGGATGCCGTAAAAGCGGGCTTAGACCTAAAGACGGATTTAAAATTTAAATTTTAATGAAGAGAAGATGCCGCTGGGGATTCTTATACTTCACTTCGGAATGAAGATTAGGATGCCACTAGGGATGCTTACACCTAACTTCAAGGATGTCAATAGGATGCCGCAGGAGGACTTATACCTAAAGACAGATTTAAATTGATTTAGTCGGGTTTGGGAATTTTAATGAATGTTTGATTTCTTGCAGGATTTTTGATCTTTTCCCTTCATCGCAAATGGCATTAACAATTACTAGACGTCAAAAGCTTTCGTATATGCCACTTTCTAGAAGGGAAGAGAAAACCATCCAAAAGAATGAGCTTGAAATTTTTGGATTGAAAATTTTGCTCTCTCCCTTATTATAAATGATCTTTATAACTTACAAATCATCCACTGGGGATTATGTTTTTATATTGAATCATCATAAATGAAGAAAGAAAATAAATAAAAGGACATTTCTATAGTAATACTATATAACATCTCAGTTATTTCAAATTTTGAAATCTTTCAATTCTGATTTTCAAAAATATACAAACTACTTGGACCCAGTGTATGTCACATTCATAAGCTTCGAGAACAACGTATATGCTGAAAAATTTATAATTTTATTGCAAATCTTCATAATGATGTCATTACACATAGTATTTCTTAAGATATCGTCCATTGATAGGCAACATAGGACGATCACCCTTACAATCCACTAATTGGTAAGATCCCCCTTGGTAGACTTTCTCCACCACAAAAGGACCTTCCCATGTAGGCTCAAATTTACCACCAAACCTTCGATGAGTTAGGATAGGTCTACGTAAGACCAACACCAACTCTCCTACTCGAAAGGTTCTAGGACGGACCATTTTATCATGTGCTTGAGCCATACGGGATTTATATAACTCGAGGTTCTGTTGAGCCTGCAAACGCTTCTCTTCTAAACCTTCGAGTTCTTCTAAACGAAGTCGGGCGTTCTGTTCAGATGTAATACTATTGTTAATTGCAACCCTTAGAGAGGGAAGCTGTACCTCTAAAGGGAGAACAGCCTCAGCCCCGAAGACTAAAGCAAACGGTGTAGACTGAGTTGGGGTTCTACATGTGGTTCGATAAGCCCACAGAGCCTCCCCTAACTTTTCGTGCCACTGTCGCTTATTGTCCTCTAAGATTTTCTTTAGAATTCCGACTAACGTCTTATTGAAGGCCTCCGCCAATCCATTCGCCTGTGGGTAATAGCTTGTGGAATACCTCCAATCAATATTATGACGTTTAGCGAAATTATTCATTTTGGTGCTCTTGAAGGAGGGACCATTATCGGATATAATTCGACGAGGAATGCCAAATCGATATACAATATGGTCTCGGAAGAATTGGAGCACATTATGAGTTTTGACTTCTCGTAGTGGAACAGCCTCCGCCCATTTTGAGAAGTAGTCTGTTGCTGCTAGAATGAAACGGTGACCTTTAGAAGAAGGAGGATCGATAGGGCCAATGATGTCTGTGCCCCAACTTTCAAAAGGCCATGAAGCAATTGTTGGATGCAGAACATTAGGAGGTTGATGTAGAACTACACCATGCACTTGACACTGGTGACAACGACGTGCGATGGACATACAGTCGTCAATCATTGAGGCCAGTAATAACCCAGTCTCTTGATTTTCATCTTCATTTTGGGGCCAGATTGGTGGGCACCACACAATCCGGCATGTACCTCGGTCACGATCCTTTGGGCTTCTTGTTTACTAAGACAACGTAGCCACAATTGATCGAAAGACCGGCGGTACAAAATGCCATTCATCAATGTGTAAGAAAGAGCCCTTCTCTTAATTGATCTGCGGCAGATTTCTCTCGAGGGAGTTTGTTTTCTTGCAAATAGTCAATGAAAGGTTGTCTCCAGTCAACCGTATCATCATCAATGGCAAGAACAATCTCGCCCTCGGAAGGAAACTTTTTATTGATGTATTCCAAGTCTATAGGAGACAAGATCTTACGACCTTGAACTTCTATGGAAATGGACTCTTCTTCTATACAGGCTAATTCCTTTGCGAGCTTTGCTAGGGCATCCGCCGTAGAATTTCTTCCACGGGGTATCTTATATAAGGTTACGCTCGGAATTTGCTCAAGAAGTTTCATAGTGTACTGATGGTACGGAAGAAGTTTAGGTTTCAAGACTTTGTAAATACCAGCAACCTGATTGATGATAAGTTGTGAATCTCCAAAGATCTTGATTTCTTTGATTTCCATTGATATTGCTAATTCTATACCAGTTATTAGAGCTTCGTATTCGGCCTCGTTATTAGTGCAAGGCTCTAATAAATGGTAAGAATAACGCAACAATCCCTTTTCAGGGGTTATGAAAACCAACCCGATACCGGCTTTCCCTGGGATTACCTCCTGAGGTTCCCCGATCTTTTGTGAAGATGCGGCACCATCAAAATATAATTCCCAAGTATTTCCTTCTGCTCCTCTAAACTCATAATTTGTTCATCAGGGAGATCATCATTCAGAGGGGACTCAGCAGGGATCGGGTGTGCTGCTAAGAAGTCAGCCACAGCTTGACCTTTGATAGCACGTAATGGTATAAACGTGATATCAAATTGAAGTAGAAACATTGACCACTTTGCTAAACGCCCTGACAACGTCGGACGAGTCATCAGGTATTGGAGTGGATTAACTCTAGAGATGAGA
>CM034312.1:2347169-2764080 GCA_019925795.1 Dendrobium chrysotoxum
ATCACTACTTCTTCTTCTTCAATTATTGGGTGAGAAAGCTCTAAGATTGGTCCTCAATCATAATTTTCCATTTCAGAGAGCAGGTCGACAAATTGGTTATGATCTCTTGGAATATGCTCAATTTTAAAGTATTCAAGTTTTTCAATCTCAACTTTGACTTTGAACAGAGATTTTTTAAGGATTTCCTCCCTTGTTTCATATTTTTTTCCATTCATATGTTTAACAAGTTGAGAGTCAGTATATGTTGTCAAGTGCTTCACACCAACTCCTACAACAAATCTCAAGCCTGCGATCAGCACCTCATACTTGGCTTGATTGTTGGTAATTTGAAAACCAATCTTGACAGCATGAGAAAGTACTATTCCTACTGGACTCCTTAAAATAACTACAATGCTAACTCTTTCTACACCAAAGGCACCATCAATATAAAAAGTTTGCAGCATATTTTCTTTTATAATTGCCTTCTCATCATCACCGACTACACCGAAGTCAACCAAGAAATCTACTAGCACCAACGCCATGATGGTAATTCTTGGCATGTACAAAATTTGAAACAAGCAAAGTTCCACAGCCCATTTGAGTAGTCGCCCAAAGTGGTTCAACTTTGCCAGGACCAATTTCAACAAATGGTCAATAACAGTATGAAATAAATGCCCCTAAAAATAAGGATTAAATTGCCGAACATAAATGATTAAATCCCAAGCAAGCTTCTTCATGATCAAATAGCATAACTCGACCTCCTAAGTGGGAAAGTACCCTTCATGCTGGACTCCTTAAAATAACTCCAATGTCGAATCTTTCTACACTAGAGCACCATCAACATAAAGAGTCTGCAACAAATTTTCTTTTTAATCGCCTTCTCTTCATCGATGACTACACTGAAGTCAACCAAGAAATCCACTAGCCCGCACGTTGACAGCAATCCTTACCATACACAAAATTTGAAACTTGTAGAGTTCCACAAGCCATTTGAGTAGTCTAGCTTCGCCCAAACAAATATCAACGAATGACCAGTAACAACATGAATTGAATGTTCTTGAAAATAAGGATGAAATTACCATATAGAAATGATTAAATTCCAAGCAAGCTTCTCCATGATCGAAAAGCGTAGCTCAATCTCATAATATTTTGCTCATATAAAAAATCAACCATTATTTATTCCATTTGTTGCAGATGAGGATCAAACTCATTGCCTCTTTGCTGACTTCAAGATATAATATTAACTATTAAGTCTTCACCCGACTAAAAACTTTGAAATAGAAGTGGCGACCAAAGGACCAACTTTAGTTGTTGAAAAATGAGCTAACATTCTTCATTCTAGGCAGAATCCTTAGCACTTTTTAGAACTTTAAAGAATGGTGTACAATTGTCGCATGACTTTGAGATGAATCAACTAAGGCCACCAATTCATCCCATTAGCCTTTGCAACTCCTTCGTGTTTCTATGAGAGGGCATTCCAAGAACTGTTTTCACCTTTTTTTTAATTCATTTTAATACCTTCTAGAGTAAATAAGAAGTCCATCAAATTGCCCAATCAAACTTCAAGGCCCCACTTCAAAGGGTTCAACTTCATTATGTACTACTTCAAAGTAGAAGAAGTTTCTTGGAGATCTAGAATATGGAGCTCTAGAGCTTTGCTTTTAATTAAAAAATAATCACATAAACTTCAACATTTTTCCATTTTTATCAAGAAAAATATAAAATATTATCCTTTAATATGTCGCTCCTGCATTTTTAAATCAAAAGACAATAAAAATATCAACAACATCAAGCCTTTATCCCATACGTGGGGTCGGCTACATGAATCTTTTTTCTCCATTGTGTGATGTTAAGATTCAAAATCAAAAGGCATTACATTATAGAAACATAACTCATAACCTATAATGAAGATTGTCTTCTCGCAGTCAGCCAGGTGCATTTTAATTTGGTGATATCTCACAACGGCATCCAAGAAACTCATCACAGGATAGCCAACTACAGAGTTAACAAAAGTGTCAATCCGCTTCATTGAATAGCTATCCTAGGAACAAGGCAAGTTTAAATTTATGGAGTCAATGCACAGTCATCATTTGATGTTCGACTTACGCACCATCACCACAATTAAAATCTATTATGGTACTACAATTCCCTAATGAACCCAACCTCCAAAAGCTTCTGCACCTTTTGCGAAAGGTTTCAGCTAGCATGGTCACAACTGACCAAACTTTCTGCATAATTTGGCACACATTGATATTCATCCCATGGTAGTGTAATGATTGTTTGTGCAGTAATTGGACTGCACGTGGTGACCTGATTCAAATATGATAAGATTTATATGTTTATATGGCATTTGTTGATTTTCTATGAATTATTAGGATCATACTATATGGGTTCCTTGCCTTGATTTATCCCGTTATGAGTAGCTTCTTTTTATTTTGTTCGACCTTCAAGGCAAGGTCAATTTTCAAGGGGAGGATAATGATACATTCAATAAGTGTAATGGGCAGTAAATCAAGTCAATAGCCCATATTAGGTATTAGATTTTTAATAGGTATATGTAAGGGGTTACACGGATTATTAGTTTATGCTAAAGTGGGTTATGTTAGTGACCTGGGGTTATATTAGAGTAAGTTTTAAATCTCTATATGTACCTCTCTTTGGAGTATATCAGAGTATGCAACGATAATGAACAATGCCCCTTGATCAGAGATTCAGATTTTTCCCCCTTTCACAACTCTGTATTTTTTGGAGTCATCGGCGAACTACAATCATTGTTTATTTTCTTCTTCTTTGTATTCTAGCAATCGTGCAACAGGTTCGTAACAAATTGTTAGTAATAACATCTTATATATGTCCTATAACTTGTTAATGTGAAAGGCACTACCAAGCCATAATGAAAGTATGATTCATAACAATTAAATTCAAAGACTTAGATATGTGATAAGGACACCACAATCATGCATAGATACAATGGCATGGAGAAAATTTTAAAATAAAATGATATCCTAGATCAAAAACTCAAGAATCATAGTTAAATATCATACATGGCTTGGAATTGCTTTCCTATAGCATGCATGGCTTTTGATTATGATGTATTTATGGCTATATAAAGTGAAAGTGAGGCAATCGTTATTCACGTACTTCAGGGAATAAAATGGGCATCTTAAATCTTAAATTTATTGATTAGACTACATATTGAAAATTTGGTGGCACATAAACATATTGGTAGGCAGAGCCTAACAATATTACTGAATTTTAGAGAGAGGATTATAAGCATTGGAAAGACATGGAGTACTCTACAATGTCAAACAAATGTTGGGCAAGATTTAACAAAATATAAGAGTTTTGGGCCATGCCAATTTATTCTTCTTAAGTCATTAAGCCTTGCCAATATACCACATTAAGGCTTCGTTTGGAACAACTTTTTTATTGTTTTCTAAAGCAACTTTTTAGTATAAAAATTTTTAATTTAAAAAATTTTGTACCTAAAAAACTGCTTTAGAAAGCAGTGAAAAAGCTATCACAAACGAAGCCTAAATGTGATAAATCATCAAAAGGTAAGTCTCATCCAACTCAAGCTAACTTTAGCAGAGAAGCTACGATTAAATAATAAGCTCAGCATGATCTATGGATATTCTGTATAAAGTAGATTTGAGACCGCAAGGGCAAGAAAAGCCTTTGATGAAATTTTATTTCTATATACACATATTAATGAGAAGAATCATGAAAGTATGCTCAGAGCTTTCATCTTGCATGTAAGAAATTAGATATATTGAACAAATAAAACATGCAAAATTACCTCTACTGCTGCTTTACAAAACAAAATCATCCGTTTCAGTATCTCCTGCACATAGAGGAGAGTGGAAAGTTATACAATGACTACACAAGTAAGAAAGTTTTAGTCAAAGTGAGAAGCAAACATAAAGATAACTGATAATGATGAACAGACTAAATCTCAATGAAGAGGCTCATTCTTGCAAAGTTCGATACAGGTCAGTATATGCAAATAGAGTTTAACAGCTTACCAGCCTATCTCCGCCATATATATTATGCTGACAGTGCCTAAACAGCGAACACTCAATAAATACAAAATCTACCCCATCAATGTAGGCATGGTAATAGGATACTTCAATATCCTGTGTCACACATTTTGCAGCAACAGATAAACTACACCATAGTCCGCAACGCTGCAGGAATAACCTCTTGCAATCTGCATCTACTTCATTTAGATTAAAGTTCTTACCTGTCCATCAACCTTATACCTTTTGCGCACTCCTGTGTATTCTGGTTCAGGATAGTCACCATACATTGGAACCACAACCTAAAATGTAAAATCATAAATATATGTGAATTGTTGCCAATATTCATTTAGTTATGTTTCAGATGGACCAAATTGATCCAGTTTATGCACTCAATATCATAATAATCCCATTTGCATCCCGACTGAGGCAACTCCTCAAAAAATAAACATTTCTATGAGACCCATGCAAAGTTGATCAGCAGATGGGGTAGAGGGAAAAAACAGTACCATCACCCGGTGACCTCGCCTAGCTAAAGCCTTTGGCAAAGCTCCAGCAACATCTCCAAGCCCGCCTATGACATATATATGAATAATTGATGAGCGCACAGTGATACAGATATGTAAACACAAATTGGATGAGACGCCAATGAAAATGATTGTGAAATTTCCTCACCTGTTTTGGACCAAGGACCACATTCTGCAGCTACAAATAGGATATTCATGACATTGACCCCAGCCAAAGGAAGAGAAGGCTTGTTATCTTCCTCTGGGGCTACATCATTCCCAAAACCTAAACTAATGGCCTGTGGTTCTATCAGGTCCTCCAATTTTACATCTTCTGTCTCATACTTTTCACTAACTTGTAGCTTAGATTCCTGAGGTGGTGCTACAGATTTGGGGGTCAAATTGGCCTGTTTGAGTAATCCAATATCTCCTACAGAAGCCTTTCCATCTAGTAACGCACCATCAAGTTCATTTGATTTATCACGAAAGTTTCTAGAGGCACCAAGAAATGGAATTTCTGATGGTTTGGCTTCTGTTGCATCTATATAAGCGTTGAAGCTGGAATGAATGTCAAAAAGTTCTTGCTGCACCGAGCTAGGGTTTGTAGATGAGCCAGCTTCCCCTTTTTCAGCAATTTGCGGCATGCTCTAAAAACCAGTCAAAACAATGTCAGTCAATTCATAATTTTAGCATTGTGATGGAATCAAAAACAATCTAGCTATATGCGACAGAACTACTTGAAACTAAGATGTTTTAATGAAGCAATCTACGACAAAAGTAATATTCAAGGCCCCAATATGAAACTTCAAGTAACTTTCAAAAGTTTCAGAAATGCTTGTCCCACTGTTATCTTATGTAGAGGGGAGTCGAAAATAAAAGTCATTTCATATGATGCTATAGACAGATATACTAAGCTCCATCTATATCTACCTTTTGTTGACGCCTAAACATCAAAACACATGAAAAGAGGCGAAAATGACGATTTAAGCAACGCGCGCGCCGGCGCAACGCGCCACTTGAAAGGCCAAACGACCTCCGATTGTCAAACATGTTGCAAATCTGGTTTTGATGATGACAAACATGTTTCCAGTGTGTTTTTCTTGGCTAATCAGTTTCAGGCACAAAAGACCGCAAGCTACTCAAGCCAACTCAAGATCGGGTCCAAGTGTGTCAAATGTATGATTTTTTCTTTTATTGAGTCAATTGTAATGTAACTGATTCCCTAGCTAAGTAACCTTGCACACACACACTCAGGGAGAGAGATTGAGTGAATTAGAGTTTCTGTTAAAATTTTGTTCAGATCGTCCTGGACGATAGTATCATCGTCCTGGACGATCCAGTTAAAACAGAAACCCTAATTAGGGCGACTAAGTTAAGGAGGACTGATTGAGCCGATCGTCCTGGACGATCTATGGATCGTACGGGACGATATGCCCAAATCAGAAATTCTCAGCCGCCAGATTAAGTTAGGCAAGTTTTATTTTAAGTATTTTGGTCTGATCGTCCCGGACGATACGTGTATCGTCCTGGACGATTTACTACAATCATGCCTAAATTAGTCTGGTAATTAAGGAAAGCAATTAATGTTTAATTGATACGATCACATCGTCCTGGACGATCGCATGATCGTCCCGGACGATCGCGATCGTCTTGTGCATTTCAGCTGTACGTCCAGAACTATGTACAGGACGATTTGGGGCCTTTTTGAACTAATCGTACCGGACGATTACCCTATCGTACGGGACGATCAAGTCATTTTTTGGTCGTCCAGCACAGATTTCTCTGGACGACCCGAACTGTCTTCTGGACGATTTCCTTCAATTTGAACTAATCGTCCTGGACGATCGCAGGATCGTACGGGACGATATGAACAACTTTTTCTACTGATCGTCCAGAAGAGCCAGATCGTCCAGGCTGAAACAGCTGAATTTGAACTGATCGTACAGGACGATCTACCGATCGTCCTGGACGATCTTGGCCGACAAGTTGAGATTTAGGGCAAGTTTTAAGCCCTCCTTTAAAAGAACTTTTTCCTAGATTTGGAAAAATCTTTTGCTGCCTTCCTTCCCTGAGAAATCCTAGAGAGAGAGAGAGTTGGGAGAGAGAGAAGAGATCTTGTGAGGGGGAGTTAGTGAGGGATTCACTAAGGTTGCTCCAAGCACGGATCAGAGTCGTCTTCTCCGCTCGTCGTCTGTCGTCTAGTCGGTGTTCTTCGTGGGAGGATCGTTCGCAAGAAGATCCGGGTTCTCTGCCCGCTTCAGGAGGAAGCGAAAGGAGTTCGTGGGTTCTCTGCCCGCTTCAGGTGGAAGCAAAAGGAGTTTGAAGGTTCTCTGCCTGCTTCAGGAGGAAGCGAAAGGAGGTCAGGTTCTCTGCCTCACCGTGTGGTGAAAAGGAGGTATTTTGTACAGGCTTCTCCGCCTTGCTGTGGGAGCAAAAGGAGAGTCACTTTTGTTTAGTGCAATACCCGGAGGGGAGGCTCCGGGGAGTGGACGTAGGTCAAGTTGACCGAACCACTATAAAATCTGGTTTGCTTTTCTGATTCAGTTTTGCACTTTACTTTTCAATATAAACTGCTTGGGTGATTATCGTTGGTTGATCTTTTCGTTATTGTTTACTTGTTTCCGCTGCTAAGTATCGAAAAGATTTTTGTTGTTATCGTGAAATTTTTAAATAACCAATTCACCCCCCCTCTTGGTTAGCCTCGGGACTAGTTCAGTAGGGCTTAACATCCCTTTCGAACTTTCAAAACAGGCTACGCCGTTGCAATCAGGATGTTGAATTTTCCCAAGAGGGAACTCCTCGCAGTCAAATCGAACGAGATCGGTCAAAAGGGACGACCGACACCCAAAATTGACGTGCAACATTGCCCAAACGGTGTCCGATCACAAAACGGACTTCACCGTTGCGATCATAGCATTGTTAATACCCAAGAATGACTATCAATTTGTTCAGTTAAGATCGTCTGGCGAAATGGGCACGAATCTCAAGGCAACGATGCGCAAATCAAAAGAAGTGGAGTGCGATATCGCCCAAACGACGTTCGATCACAAAACAAACTTCATCGTCGCATTTACAACGTCGACAACACCTAAGGTGGACTGTAATTTTGCCCAAATAAAATCGCGAGGGGAGATCAACGCACATTTTGAGGCTAAATGAACGGATTTCAAAAAAAAAATGCACGCAAATCGAGAGGTCGACGCACGAATTTCTGATTCATTTTTATAATTCTAATAATATTAATAATACTATTATTATTATTATTTAAGTTTTTTTAGAAAAAAAATTATCAATTCAACACATTAGCTCGTATCCCGTCGAAAGATCCCGTAAATCCCGCTGAACTCTGCTGTACATCTTCTCCCATAAATCACTCGCCTACCGACGTCGTTAAAATGACGAATCAACGAAGATTTCAGTTCTCTCCGTCTACGCATAAAAGAAAACTCCCACTGTGATGATCTCCCAGCTACCGAGCTCCACTAACAGTCGAAGCTATCCAAATCCCAAGCCCTGTCCGATTCACCATTCCAGCCTCCTTCTCCACTTCGATTGACCCTCACACGACGACTTCTTCAGCTGGGCCAAATCCCATCGCCTTGTTCACGCTCCCAGGCTGAATCAGCTCACCCACATCCACCTCTTTCCTCTACCTTACGCCTAGCTGAGACCTTCAATCCCACTGTTATTCCACCAGCCCCCGATCCTCTCCCTTCCACGCGTCCGCACGACCCAATCAAACTCGCTGATCGTCCCTCTGGTCATGATTTGTCTGACCCTGGCCCCTCTCCAGAGCTGAATCGAACCCAGCCGTTGTTTCCTGCATCCAATCCAGACGCCAATCAGCCGCCAAACTACTCACGCTCCAGCTGAACTCCTCAATACCAGCCGCCCCTCCTTAAATCCATCCGCGCCAACAACAGAAGCCAAGCCTCGAACTCGCAACCACTAGTCTTGCCTCCCAATTTCAGCACCCGATTCACCCTTGCCTTTGCACGAACAAGCCTTCATTTCCTCCTTCCGCTCCCAACATAGCCACAAGTTTTTGCTCTTTTAACACAAATCCTGATCTCTACAGCCCATTAATACCTCTATCTCCTTCTCCTATTCAAGTGACCTGTTAACATTCACGTGAAAGCCTGCAGTAGCTTTCTCTAGCCCCTACATCCAACTGGAATCATTTCAGCGGCCCCTTAACAGCCCAAAACCTCCAACTTCTCCACTTATCTAGCCCAAACAACCTTGTCTAGCTTACCTATTAAATAACCCATTCCAAAGCCCATCTGGCCATAGAGCTCTCAGCTTACAAGCAAGCCCTTCACAATCAGCCACCTCCCCCCAAACATCAATCCATCTAGCCTTCTTCCAACTCAAAACAACCCATTTCACCTCCACTCAATGCCCAGCTCGACCCAAAATTAAAGTGGTGAGTTTTTTTTAATTATCATTATCACTTATTTACCCATTCTTAGCATTAGTCATTGTCGTTAATAATTAATACAATTAATATTATAATTGCTAATTAATATTATATTATTAAATGTTATAGCAAAAAATAAAAAATGAAAAAAAACATAAAAACAGAGAGAGAAAGTGACAAAAAAAGGAGAGAAAAGAGAAGAATGCAAAAAAGAGGGGAAAATATGTGTTCATGCATTTTTGTAATTGCCATCATCATCATTATCGCCAGTCGTCGCGCAGGTATAATAGTTCTCAAGCTTAAAACCATCCAAAGTCCTGTTTTCGGTGCTCGCGGCGTACCGGGGAACCCCCTATGAACGCTTTTCTTAGCGTGGTGGAAGGGAACCCGATGCGGCTAGGTGGGCAAGCCTTATGCATGCTTTTCTTAGCGTGACAAGGTAAAAATTTAAGTACTCGTATGTGCCTCAGTGCCTGCAGGGAAAAACTGCGATTTCAAACAAGTATCCCTGAAGACCCATGAACGCATTTCTTGACATGGTCGGATTGAAGACTACGGCCGCGGTGTCATCCAACACCAACCGTGCACTTCTTTCTTGACGTGGAGGGTAAGCTAAGATTCCTAGAATTTCTCGTAAACAGAGGAGACACCGAGAGGCTGCCGAAAATTCAAAGTAGCAGGGGACCTACTTCGAACATAAAGTGAATAGCAGGGGACTTGAACAAACTGAGCAAAGAACTAAACAAATTAAAGGCAACAGGGGACATGGACTGAATTGAATGCAAAGAATTTGAATGAAACTACAGGGAACCAAATTCTAAATCACCAAGTGCACAATTAAAATTAAAAATGCAAATCTTAAGTCATGGTTCAAATCATTCAAATGAGCACTACTAAATGATCAGAAGACCCGTGTTGAACAAAAAACCTTGAACATCACTGACTTATTGATGCAATCAGAAAATTTGCAAAATAACTAAAAAAAGATAATTTTTCTTTTTCTTATAACAAAGACAAACATAACAATATTATAAAATAAAGACACACTACAACTTTTGAAAGCTTGCGAAGAAAGATACTAATGGAGTGATAACTTTGGAGAGAAGAAGGATATTAGAAGTCCAAGACGAAGTTTTAGAAGAGAAGGGGGGGGGGGGGGGGGGAGGGGGGGGGTAGAAGAGCATAGCTCGCAAGCTATACAAAACCCACAAGTTTCACCTTCCAAAAATCATTACATTTTTCACTCCCTAAAAACAGCAGCAAACATCCCATTTAAATAGGGAAAAGAAGCCCAAAAGACACCCAAGCAGCCGCCCAAAACAGCCAACCAAAAAGGGAAAGAAAAGGAGCAATAAAGGCACGGCAGAAGCCCACCCGAGCAACCAGGAGATCGGGAAAGCCAAGGGACAGCAACAGGAACCGAACAGCCAAGGCCAGGGGAACCGAGAAAGCCAGGAAACTGGAACCAAACAGCCATAGTAGCGGAACAGCCAGGGAGCCAACGGCTCAGGAAACCAACAGGCAACACACAAAGCCAGCCCCAATCGGTCATTACCCAAATATGCAAGCCTTGCTTGCATCAATTCTCCCTTGAGAGAGAGTTCTCATCTCCTGATGAGATCGAATCTGAACTTTCCTTACGCGTCAAATGAGCCTTATCCAACTCCCAAATTAAAGCCGCGTACTTTCTTTGGATTTTTTCTCTATCTTGCTTAAATTGGGCCTGAAACAGTCGCTTTCTCTTCTTGTAATTTTCTGAACACAAGTTAATTCTCTCCTGAATTTTATATAATTCATTCTGGATGGGATCTGTTGAACTACCTTGGGATGGAATCCAGCTGCTAGAGGGAATTCTTACTTCAAGATTCATCGGTAGATTTTTATCCACAATAGATTCAATTCCTTCATGATGAGGTTCCATTATGTTATACAGAAAAAGACTCACACCCTAATCAAGAGCTCTGATACAAATTTGATGCAACTGAAAATTTGCAAAATAATTAAAAGAAGACAATTTTTCTTTTTCTTATAACAAAGACAAACATAACAATATTATAAAATAAAGACACACTATAACTTTTGAAAGCTTGAGAAGAAAGATACTAATGGAGTGGTAACTATGGAGAGAAGATGGAGATTAGAAGTCCAAGATGATGTTTTAGAAGAGAGGGGGGTAGAAGAGCATAGCTCGCAAGCTATACAAAACCCACAAGTTTCATCTTCCAAAAATTATTACATTTTTCACTCCCTAAAAATAGTAGCAAACATCCCATTTAAATAGGGAAAAGAAGCCCAAAAGACACCCAAGCAGCTGCCCAAAACAGCCAACCAAAAAGGGAAAGAAAAGGATCAATAAAGGCACGGCAGAAGCCCACCCGAGCAGCCAGGAGATCGGGAAAGCCAAGGGAGAGCAACAAGAACCGAACAGCCAAGGCCAGGGGAACCGAGAAAGCCAGGGAACAGGAACCAAACAGCCATAGTAGCGGAATAGCCAGGGAGCCAACGGCTCAGGAAACCAACAAGCAACACACAAAGCCAGCCCCAATCGGTCATTACCCAAATATGCAAGCCTTGCTTGCATCACTTATAAGCCACAATATGAAATCCCTAATGAATGCTACAATTCGTCCATGGTGATCATACCAATCAAAATGCAAATATCAAATGGAAATAATGATAATGTTATTACTCATGTTATAAGACATCAAGCAATGTAATGAATATGGTGATTTGCTAGTTATCATGCACAATGAATGCAGTATGCTTGCAAGCAAAGCAAGAGGATTGTGAAGGATATAACCTCCTTTCTACCAATGTTGACTAATTTGCAAATAAATACATAGTAGCCTATCTACAAGCATTCACGGCTGATGTGGTTTATTGAAAAATAGCAACAACTGAAATGCTATAAATGTGGGAGATCACAAGTAGACACAGATGCAAAATACATATGTTATTGACAAATAACAACATTAGCAGTCAATTTATAAACATAGCCAAGAGGACTGAAGTGAGTACGATTATGCATTCATAAGCAACGAATCTGGGGCATGCAATAAGCAAGCCAACACGCAAATAGAGCCTCTGTGAATATAGGCATATAACATGTTATTCAGAAGCAAGGATCGAAGATCACAAACAAAATATGAAAGAAATTGTAACAAATGAAAGCGTCTACAAGCTGTATAGCATGGGGCAATGAATATGGCAAGATCCTACAATCAACACTGATCAACACACAGATGAATGCACCAGTCTTCTACGACACAAGGCCGATATACAGCAAGTGTAATGGTGCTCTGCGGCTGGCTTTAAAGCACAAGTGGATACATTCAGCTCCACAAGCAACAAAGTCAAAGTTGATGATAGTTTTCATAGCAGTCATGCAAGAAGATGTTGAGAATATAGAGTAAGGGTTATAGATGGTAGAAGACACCACAACTTGTTCATAAATGGTCATAGAAGGACTTAGTATGCATATAGTAGTCTACCCACGGGTGACAAATAACTACATGCAATAGACACCGGACTATATCTATAGTTAGCAATAAATGCACATGTAATACATCACCTACGAGCAGAAGCCGAAGATTATAGCAAATGCTAGAGAATCGCAGCAAATATAAGCACCTACGAGCCGCTCTAAAGGGACCTTTAATGTATACAATGTACTATATGCAAGCAAATAAAGGAAAAGTAGCAAGGAAAGCAAGTACCTGTGGGCAATGACAACTGATGAGCAATAAATGTGATAATTGGCTAGCTAGCATGATGAAGATGTTGATAGTGGACATAGCCCTCCCGGTAGCCAACATCGACCTATAAATGAACACATCAATTTGTCGGCAAGCAGTAGTAATAGATGTACTATGGGACTACAACAAATACAAGTACCTACTAGCTGAACACATGCTACCTACAACGCAAATGGAAAGAACTGGTAGAAAATACAAGTTGTCTACAAGCCAGCACATAAGCTTGTGATGAATGTGAGTATCTACCTGCATAAAGCAGCAAACAACCATAGTGTACCGTCACGCCACCGAATCCGCAACATTCATACAAGCAGACAGAAAGTGTTTATGGGCTTCTACATAGAGCTCGTGCATACCTAAATGCTGATCTTTCGCACAGCTGATCAGCGTCAAATATTTCAAAATGCCCCCTAAACACCTGTATGGGTCCCAATGAGCGTGTTACGGGTACACACGTGACATCTGAGGCTGTTGCGCGGGTCAAATGATAAATCCAAATTCAAGTTCAATACTTCTATGCAAGTAGATAGGAGTTGACACAGCTCGAACTATCAAATAAATATATGGTCACAACGTCGCCTGAGATATTCATTTTAATACTTTCATATTATGCCTTCAAGGCCGATAACCAGAAAAATTCACTAAATAAAGGCATAAAGCCTATGATGAACCTGATCCTCTGTCAGCAAGCAAACAAAGTCGATATGGTTCAATCAATAAAATACAATTGCTCATAAATATCCCGATGATGGTCGTGTTGAATGTTTATATTAATCGGAGGGGACTCCAAACATTCAAAATACCTCCCAAATACCCATAAAATTTAAAACTTCAAAAATATCAAAAACTGAAATATTTAAAATTGAAATTAACCATTAAAATGCTTAAAGCAAAACCCATTCACCCCCCACAACAATTTGCCAACGTGGGAAATTTGAAAACTACTTCAGCTCATAAAGAGTTAATGTCTGATCAAAAATATCATTAAGATTCATTCTCAAACAGTCTCCTGCCAGTAAGGACGTGGCATTGGTCAGCTAATCGACAGTTTGGCTGAATGACTCTGCAAAGAACCCGTGGCCTGGGTGGATCGGCTCCATGTGGTTAACGATTACGACCGCGACCCTCTAACCTAGTGACTTTGTCCAACGACTCCACTGTATTATGATTATGGTTATAGCACGTATGTTCCCCAATGGCATCAAATCCTTGAGATATAAATCAATAGGATATAATCCATTGGGCACAAAGGCCTTTGTTAGTTGAGGTGGATTCAAATTTGTCCCCTTAGACAAATACTCATCTCAGGTTTATAAGGTTCCCTTGGATGACGAAACTCATGGCTACCGACAAGGATCCTTCTGTCAAGTTGAGTCCACTACCTCCTCTGACTAAGTAGACCAGTGATCATGATAGTCCGGGACAACGGAGGCAATGGAATCACGGGATCTTGATCGGGCTCATCATCATTCCCCCCACCATCCACTTTAAGTACAAGGTGGTGAATTTCTAATTTTAAATACTTTAAGTACGAGGTGGTGAATTTTTAATTTTAAATATTAAATTTTCAAATATCAACCCATGTTGCTACTATACACCAGATACCGCATATCTCTACTTATGTGTTTGACGACTAATCTTAATCGAAAGTTCTCTTTCGTGATTGGGAGGGATAATTAACTATAGGGGCTTGTGCATATAAGAAACTAGAACTCAGATCATAAATTCCTCACAAAATGAGGGCGAAATTTCTGGGTAGTGTCTTATTTCAAACCCAATCTGCCTTCTGAAAATTTACCTCAGAAATTAATTCGTTAAAACTCTCCTGAAAGTAGGGGAGGCCGGGGCGTGAATTTTCGGACCCCACACTTTCTAGTGAACAAGTACTGGCACAACATGAATACAATGGCAATTATGATGATGCATTAAAGGCAAGAGAAATTAATACTCAGCCAAACTCAAAAAATCTTACATGCATAGAATGTCGTGTAATGGTATGAATGCAAGATAATTTTATTATTAACTATCAATGATGTCAATTAACGCTATAGACTGTCCATGAAAAATACTAGAAGGTATCATATCAAACAGTTCCAACAAAAGACATTCACTGTATAAATCAGCATTGTTTCCTTGTTTATTTCTTTACTGCAGCATAAGCATTATTATTCTCCACTAATGCCCCCAAGTGTCGTTATAAACTATATTTTAGAGAGCCAATAAATATTAGTTTACACTACTAGAAATCACAAATAAAAAAGTTCACCATCCAAGATACTACCATGGTATTGGCATTGTACAAGTCCATCTCCTGCATATAAATTCTTTACAATAAAAAATAATGAGCATGTTGCCATACTCATAACGCTATACCACATATGAGAGAAGAAAATCCAAAAGTAAGCAGGAATCTTCTCAAGGATTGCCACATTATTGCAACAATAACAACAACAATATCAAGCCTTTATCCCACTACGTGGGGTCGGGTACATGAATTTTTTTCTCCATTGTGTCATGTTAAAAATCAAATTCTCATTTAAATCTAAGATTGCCACATTATTGCATCCTTAAATATTTGATTTTTAGCCATATAAGTTTTGAATTGGCCAAATGATGTTTAATTTGATGGTTTCAATTGGACAAATCAAATTTAACTGATTGAAAACTCACCGAACATAGTAGAACTAGATATTAAAAATTGGCCTCACGTGGCACTCAATAGGAATGAATGGAAATGAGGAACCACAAAGCCAACCATGAATAGTTGGAACGAAACCAACCATGATAATGATGACAACTAACACAAAAATATCTTCTATATACACTAGCATAAAGACACAAAGCATAGTAGAGGTATTGGAATCCTTATTTAACATCCATATGATATGCAATCATTTTCACCGATTGTCCATATCTTAGTAGAATTGCAATAACAAACTTGATCACCTCCATAAATGAATTGCTTTCCCAATCTTTCTTTTTTTTTTCATTTTCTTTTCCCATTAATACCCCTATAGAATCCTCAGCATGCATAAGCAGTCCTATGGTTCTTGAAGAACGCCAAAATTTCAAAAGAGACAGAAAACAAGTGCATATTAGTATTTGCCACAAATCCTTGTTGATCAATTCTATTTGTGCTCACAGTCACACTTAGGCTTCGTTTGGGACGGCTTTTTTACTGCTTCTAAAAGCAGCTTTCTAATTCAATAATTTGAATTTTTGTACTAAAAAGCTGCTTTAAGAAGCAGTAAGAAAGCCGTCCCAAACGAAGCCTTAGTCTATGTATGATGAGCAAAAAAGTTGGCTGATGCTGGTCTCCGGACAGCGTTATACCCACATTTCTGGAGCAATCTGGTAGCACAGACCACCTTCGCCCTAAAAGTAAAATACGTGCCCCTCCCCGCTCAATTTTTCTAACTTAATGCATAGACAGAGAAGATTCATAACCTAAGCTATAGCAACATCAGAGAAAATTTCCTCGCCTGCGATTGTAATACTAACTCAGTGTCACTGACCCCAAAGGAAGGAAAAACTATTGCTAAATAGCCTGGAAATGGAAGGCAATCAAAAGAAATGAGAATAAATGATAATTAGATAAATGAAACTAAAAAGGAGCTCAAGGTGAAAGGTTAGGCTTCCTAGTACAAAACTAAGGCAAACCACCACGAAAGGTTCCCAAGAAACGAGATTCCAACTTGAATCAACTGAAACCAAGATCCCACAAAGAGATTAATGAGAAAACAATAGAATCACACTACAAAAAACAAATAAAAACACCTTCTGAACAAGCTTCCTTTGCAGTGACGAAACCTCAAAACCCTCCTCACCCGCACCGCTACTGACCGAGAACTGACGACTTTCAGCTTTCAAAGACCTAACTTTCAGGACGCCCCCGCTAAAATATGAGATCCTCTGCTCGGCTTTGCACAACGGGAAGACGTCCAAAAGCAAAGAGAGAGTCCCTAAAGACGCCATTTCCCTCACTAGATGACGTCAAGGATCTCAAGCGATGAGTTAAAGGAACCCACAAGGAGAAATGTGGAACGTTAGAGAAACAGAGGAATAGGTTGAGATTGGAGACACAGGCAATAAGCAAAGCTGTAGCTTTTGAAGAAGTGTGTCCATGGAGAGGGAGATGAGGGACAACAAACACAATGGAGTAGCTCAGATTTGGATTTGCTGTCGTGGCTTTTGATTTGTGTGTGTCAGATGGTATGAGCCTGCGAGGTTTCCTCGTCTCTGTACAAAAAAATGCATTTTTTTTTAGCCCTCATCTTTCTCCGAGAAAAAAGGTAATTTTTTTAATGGTCTCTGAAGAAAACGTGGAGGCATTGTGTGGTCTGCATTTACCTAGAATAGTATAATTTAAATTAATAACACTCGTTGTACGATGCTATTAAATCAGTCAAAAAAAAAATATTTTTTCTTTCAGATTCGCCTACTTTTGTTTTTCCTGATTTCCGGACGCTTCTGGGAGCAGCCTCTCCATAGTGTTTTACTGTTTTTTTAAGAGAAAAATGTTTAGATTTTATATTATTCTGCATTTTATTATATATTACTATATATTGAATACTTTATGATATTTAATATTCTATAAATATATATAATAATGTGTAAAATATTTTTAAAAATTAATATATTATTTTATGGATCTTTCTTCGTGTGTGTTTAGCTCTAGCAAAAAACCACGTTCTTTGCGTTGTATTTTGTTTTGGATGATATTTTATGATTTTTATTAAAATATTTTAATAACAATATATTAATATAGAGCTAGAAACTATATAAGTAACTTCGCATCATCACTCATTTTTATATTAAGATGTGCATTCTTAAATATTTATATATGGTAGATGTTTATATTAAAAAAAAATTCAATAGAAATTTATTTGCCTACAAAAAAATCACTTAATCAATGTGCATCTTAATGAAATATTTATATTAAAATTTTCAAAATTCACTACAGAATCATCTGCAGTTCAATTTTAATAACTTACAATCAAATTGAGAATATTAATAAGATGATTCCAATGACATCAAATATGATCAAAAATGATTTCAAATGAGTTGAAATCAAGCACTAATCTTGCATATTTATAGGCAAAATGAGCGGCTTGATGAGTGAATTAAACAACCATAATTACTATATTTTGAATTTATTAAAGTACTTAAATGTTGAATAAATAATCTTTAAGCAAACAATTCAATATAAGCAATCCAATAAAAAATTGTCAAAAATCATTAAAATGTCCATTTTAAAAGAACAATAAATAGACTCACATCTCCACATGAAAAAGGAACTTTGAGTTTAGAGAGAGCTTAGAGATTTGAAGAACTCTAAAGCTCTTCATAACATTCGGCAGTGATGATCATTGCCAAACATCATGTCACCTTATTGTTATTATCTGAGCAAAATCGTCTCACTGCTATCATGCTATTGTTATCTCTTGACCACTATTGCTTTATTGTCCCTGTTTGACTGCCATTACATAATAGTCATCATCCGATTGTCATCTCCTGACCATCATCACCTAACGTCCATTATCTGATCGTCATCGCTTGACTCTCAAGTCTCATCATCCGATGTTAGTCTCTTAATTTGTCGTCTCCTTATCATTATTATCATCTGATTGTCATATCTTGATTTTCATCACACGATTGTCATCATCTTACAGCTGTTTCCCAATTTTTATCTCCCAACCACCGTCGCCTAATCACTATAATCAATTCTGTCACAACCCAACCCGACTAGGATAGTTCCTATCGTGTTAAGCTGTGATAGACAAATCTCAATATCTAGTTTTGAAATTTTTTTAGATTTTCTATCAATATTTATTGAAATAAACTATAAACTATAGAACTACTAAAACATCCAAAAATAGACATCGACAGTCTAAAAAATTTCACTAGTACTGATAGGTGTCAATTTCTTAAGAAATTTCACCAGTGCCCAAGTTTTATGAAAAAAGTATGATAATTAAAGCACTATACTATAAATATTCTGGCGAAGATGATTTGTTATTTAGACTTATAATGACTCCTAAAATAATTATTAATTCTTCTAGGTAAATAAAACTTCTTTGTTCATCACCATCAATTTTTTCACAGCAACAAAAATAAATAAATAATGATAACTTTCTTATATAAACTTTAATTTAAAAAATAGCTTATAGAATTCTTATTTTTTTAATTGCAAAAAAAAAAAAAACTAGATAGACATTAGTCAATTATTAATTTAGTTAATTTAGAAAATCATAAGAGCACAATCATTTTCAAACTATGAATTTATTTGAAGCTATAGCACTACTTTTAGGATTTTAAACTGTTTTGCCAAATTAGAATATTTACATACTTGTCATTATATAACTCATTACACATATGATAATTCTTCCGTTATTCCTAGTGAAACAAAAAGGATAATTATTTCTTAGGCTTCGTTTGGGATAGCTTTCTTACTATTTTTTAAAATAAATTTGTAATACAAATTTTTTTAAAACTACCACTAAAAAGCTTCCTGAGAAAGCAATAAAAAAGCTGTCACAAATAAAAACTTTTAAAACAACATTTTAGTACTTAAAATTTACTTTAAGAAACAGTAAAAAAACCGTCTCAAACGAAACTTTATTTTATAACAAAGTTCTTATTATTTGATAGCTCGGTCAAAACATTTACAAATGGATGTGTAAACGCCACGACAACCGCTAGAATTCTTTTTTCCTGTCTTTTTGAATATATATGCAACATCATACATTACAAAGATTCACTAGGTAAATAGGATTGTTATTCTTTTATCAACTAATACTAAAATACCTACTTAATGCTTAGTGGCATGATTCTATTTGATAAAGGAAATACATAAAGAGACATCATAGCTGGCACCTTAGCAATAATTTCAATTAAGAACAAATCCAAGCCAGCTCATTTTGCTTATTTGGATTGGTGGCCTCTTCCAGACAATTAAATATTTAAATTAAAGCTTCCTTTCTAATAATTTTCTTATTATTTTATTTTTAAAATTACAATTATAATTTTTATTTGACTATGCATTTTCATTATTTTTAATAAATTTATGTGCTAAAAAATTATTTTCTCCACAACAACTTTATAATTATATTAAAACAAAAAAGCTAAAGCTGCTCCAAACGGAGCCTAAATGTGATTAACAAAGTAAAGCCAAGGATATATTGTTGCAAATGTTGTGAATATATATATATATATATATAAAAGAAAACAGAAGAAGAATTCCTGACTTATCTTTCTCTAAATCCTTTCACTCCACTATTTTCCTTTTCTTTTTTGTCCTCTATGCGGTTGAAGACAGCTCAACAATGACATCAGATGTAAACGTTTTAGCTACCTAATTGCCTCAGTTATCCGTATGAATGCAATTCTTGAAGATTTGGATTTCAAACCTCAAATAGTAGAGAGAATTCCCACTAAGAACCCTGCAGTCTGTACTAATATTGATCTTTTAGAATCATGTTGCAATATGATCTATCTCGATCAACAATCATCAGTAATATTGAAGAATAAGTACTGCAAATTAAAGATCTTAATTTGAATAAAATGATATATAAATAGAAACCACCTTGCTGGGGCTTCTCATGGTCAGAATTTGATTTACAAAGCTTCAGAGAAAAAATTTCAGACCAAAAAAAAAAGAACAAGCAAGCAAATTTCACATAATATCATAACATTTCTTCTGAGAAACCATATTTACAATGCATGAACTGATCTGGGAAAAAACATTTCCCAATCACCAGTAGGGTTGCTTATGTACACTCTTAAGCCTAACCATCATATACCAGTAAACACAAGCCTCTTGGCATGAACTCCATAACACATCTAATTCTAAAATCCTAACGATAGCTAACAAATGAGAAAAAAAAAAAGGACTGGTTAGTCCAATCAGTTCACCGTCATCAATTTCATCGATTCTTCGTTATTTGGTCATTAGTTTGCAGCAATGAAGCCCGAACATGTCGAAAAATGGTTAAGTGGGTTCTACTTGTTGATTTCATTATTCACCACAGCACCTCGCCCGGTTTGTCTCCTGGAGCTTCTGCCAGAGGCACAGCATTTCTCTTGGCTGCTGGTAATGGGCAACAACATACCCAGCCTCACACCCTTCAATCAGAATCCTTTCATCATTCACATATTTAATATCCATCCCTCTCTTCTTCATATTATCTGTCCATATGCCCATTGCCACATCTTCTAATTTGAACATCTGTACATGGCTATACAGTTCAGTTTTCTTTCAGAAAAAAAAAATGGAATGGAATGGAATGCTGCTGCATTTAACTTGAATAAGAACCACGCTTATTAAGATGGAATGAATTGCTGCTAGGAATGTAATTCTGAATAATTCAAATAGGTGAAAAACAGAAGATGAATAAGACTGCTTCAGTAAGTATAAATAGTATGCTATTAGAGGCAGTCGATTTCTTTTGAATTTTGTTACACTATGTCCTTGGTCAGGCTAAGAAATGGTTAAAAATAGTAAGTAAATATATAAAAGAGAGCAGTTCGTTTTAAGCTAAAAGGAAAACCAATGATGAAAAGAAACACATAAGAGAAAGAGCCAGGCATCTAACCTTTAATCTACCCTTCTTATGTTGCTTGTAGACAGCTTTTGCTATGTCTCTGGACACCACATAGCCCGGTCCATGAGCCCATGGAGGATAAGTTTGACCAGGCCATTCCTTTAAAAATGAGCTATTATTAGATCCCGGACTCTTAAATTGCAGGTTAAATTAAAATCAATCGTATTTCAAAAGGAAAATGACAACAGGCAACTTCTAAATTTAAATCCACATGTAATTAGCAGTATAACATCTTTGTTGGATAGGGAGAAATTTTGGGTTAGGATATCAGGACTTAAATTTGATCATAATGATCTTTATAGCCATTATATTTGTTTTCAAATGAGTGTAATATATGAATAAATAATAAAAATATGTATTGCACTCATTTAAAAGTAAATTTTATGATAATTGATAAGTCACCCAAAATCGACTTGACCAAATATGAATCTCGAGACATATTTGAATTGAAAACTTTCAAAATTAAATTCGGGATCGTCTGAGCTTTGATCTAAGCAAATTTATAGTCAAACTGAACATCTAGGCAAGACAAACCCAACGATACCAAAATTGTTCCAATTTGAGCCCAAATAGGCCCAAATAATTGGCCGGAAGCATATTTGGAAGCTTCAAAATACTAATTGGATGATCAAATGATCTCTAAATTTGGCATGCTTATAGTCAAATCGAGCGGGCTCAACTAGACGAATCCAGCAAGCCCAAGATTGCTTAATTCTGATGTCATTGAGGCACTTAAATGCTGAACGAACACTCTATAATCGATGGGATCAATGTGAGTCATTCGATGGAGCACTCCGAATTTGTCCCAGAGTTTCTCCATATTTACTCAAAATCTATAAATAGACCTCTATGCCCTACATGAGGGAAGGAGGTTTGGAGGCTTGGATATTTTGCTAGAGATTGGAGAGGGCTTTGAGGCTCCAAGTATCCTAGAGCTCCATCTAAGCACCACCGCAAGCAAACCTTCATCGACCGGTCGTCATAGCCAGACCTCCGCCGGGCCATCCATCGTCGTCGAACCACCACCAACAAACCTTCTCTACTTGCTTCTGTTAGATTCTCTAATTCATGATATGTAGAAGCTGGAGTTAGAAATTACGAGATCCGTGGACACAGATTCACATTCCACACACATTATTTCAAATGATTATTCAACCTACTCTGCATGAGAAGATTCAAGAAGCTCAGAAATCAGATACAGAGTATCTGAAGTTGATTGATTAGATTAAATCGGGTAAGACAACTGAACTGTGCATATTTAATTCTGGTGTTATTTTTTGCAAGAATAGGTTGTGGGTTCCTATTATTGAAGATCTGAGCATCGAGATTCTACATGAGACACATTATTTAGGCTATACGATTCATCTGGGAAATAGCAAGATGTATGACAATCTGAAAGGTATGCTTTGATGGCCTGAATTAAAGAGAGATATAGTGGATTTTGTTTCGAAATGTGAAGCTTATCAATTAGTGAAAACAGAGCATCAACAACTAGGTGGTCTTCTGCAGTCATTATTTATTCCAGAGTGAAAATGGGAGGAACTAACAATGGACTTTTTTATGAGTTTTTTGAGGTCTAGGCAAGACCATGATGCTTTCTGGGTTGTGGTAGATCGTCTAATAAAGTCTTCGCATTTCATTTCGATCAAGCAAATTGATTATGTAGACAGTTTAGCTCAGATCTATAAACGAGACATTATTTGGCTGCACGGTATTCCAAAGGTTATCATTTCCAATCATGATGGCTAGTTTACCTCCAGATTATGGGGAGGCATTCAGCAAGGTCTAAGTATGAGATTGCACTTCAATACAACTTTTCATCCATAGACTGATGGACAGTCTAAAAGCACTATTCAGATATTTGAGGACCTTCTGAGATTGTGTGTTCTGTATTTTGACAGAAGCTGGGAGGATTACATTCATTTGATTGAGTTTGCCTAAAGTAATAGCTTTCAGTCAAGTATAGGTATGATCACTTACGAAGCTCTATATAGTAGAAATGCATGACACCTTTGTCTTGGACAAAGACGGGAGAAAGACAATTGTTAGGCCAAGCTTTGGTGGATGATGCTATAACAAAGATCCGTCTCTCCAAGATAGATTAACAGTTGTGCATAATAGGTAGAAAAAATATTATGATTTGAAGCATTGTTCTTTGGAGTTTCTGGTATGTAATTTTGTGTATGTTAAGGTTAACCCGATGAAGGATGTCAACAGATTTGAAAGAATCAGTAAGTTGAGTCCAAGGTACATTGGACTTATTGAGATTATTGAAAGGATTAGTAGTTCTGCTTATCGTATAGTTCAGATTTGGAAGAATCCGGTGTCTCTTATAATTATTGCACCCCTTTATCTTATTTATGTGTGCGTTTGATCTTTGTACAAAGCAAGAGCGTTAAATACTTTATCTCTCCACTGTCGCAAATGTTCCGGCACACAACAATAATAAAGTCCATTATGATCAAGTCAAGATAATCTTACATAAAATTTTCCTATATATGATGCTAATAATGTCATAACCAAAGGCATCTACCACAACCTAGGTTCTATGCATAGAACAAAAATTTCTTGAAGGCCAGAGAAAGTTTTAGCAACACGATGTCAAGCAGCTAAAAATCGTATAGCTTTGGTGGAGAACTTGTTTTAAAGATTTTCAATCAGAATTCAGAAATAGTATCTATGCTTAATAATACCGTCGTAGGTAAGAAAAGCTACCTGGGGGCTTATATACCACTTGCTGTCGGGGTCTCTATTAGGTTGATCATCGTTGTTGATCCTACCATATAACAGCCCACGTGTGACATTCGTACTATTCAAAGAAGAAAGCACTTCATCGATGCGGACAAAAGCATCATCATCTGTCTTCATAACATACTTGGCTGATACAATATTTATCTACACTAAGAAACATGAAGGGTATTCAGGAATATTGAATATTGGAAAACCAAACAAACTAATTTAATTCGGATGTAGGATAGTAAGAGAGATTTACCCCATAAAGGCATATGGCTACAGTTTTTAATGTAATCAAGCTGTAATAGTCCACAAAAGGCATCAACTGAATGTCTCCATAAGTGCGCGCTTCATTCCATAGTTCCTCATTCACCAGTTGGTTTTTATGCTGTAAGAAATCAGAAATTTATCATTCGATCCGAACTATAAAGCTAGTTCCTCGATCACAAAAGTTGAATTTGTGGAGATCTTTATTTACTATTCACAGTTACAAGGCTAAAATAATTCTCATGTTAACAAAAAAAAAACCATAAAAGATGTGCGGCTGTATTGTTAACCAAGTCGTTTCCTATAAGGCTGGCTTGTTATTTTTGATGTAGAGTGTTTGCGTGAGTTAATACTGCTCTTTGTAAATTATATTGAGCAACATCTATTATAAATAGCAAAGCATGAGCTTGGAGAATAAAAAAGAAAGGCTCCAAATAATAAAAAAATAATTGATGATATAATCAAATTATACAATAAATAATAAAAATAAGAAGTTTTTTTATAAAAATTATTTTTATATAAAAGCTCTAAAATTAAGAAAATATATAGAGGGTTGTAGTGATTCTAAAAAAGTAATATGCTATGCAAAGAACTTAACTTTTAGTAATTTATATAATAGAATAGATACTAAGGAGGGCAAAAGATATATGTATAAGTTAGCAAAGCAAATAAAATAGGAGAAGTGAATATTTAGTTTAAGTGAATTGCATTCAGAATGAAAATAAAAAAAAATATATATTTTTAGAAGAGGATATTAAATATAGGTAAATGAGATATTTTGATAAACTTTTTCAATGAAAGTTGAGAGAATAAGATTGATTTTAGTGATCTTAGTCCCTAAATGAACATAGATATTTTTATTTTTATCGACGTTTTAGAAAAATTGAAGTGGGAGAGGCTTTTAAAAAAATAAAGCGTAGAAAAGTAATAGGACATAATGATATTCCAATAGAAGTGTGGAAATGCTTAAGACATCAAGGAATTTTTTTCTTACTAAACTTTTTAATATTATTTTGAAGCCTAAAAAGATGCGAGATGAGTAGAGAAAGAGTGTGTTATTTCTTATTTTTAAGAATAAAGGTGATGCACAAAAGTGTGAATTATAGAGAAATTATGTTACTGTGTCATACATTAAAATAATAAGAGAGAGTAATTGAGCATAGGTTGTCCTGAGACAAATGTTTCTCAAAATTAATTTGGATTTTATGCCGGGTAGGTATACTATTAAAGCTAAACATTTATTGAGAGGTTTAATGAAGAAAAATAGAGAGTAAGGAGGATCTACACATGATGTTTATAGATTTAGAGAAAGCATATGAAAAAGTTTCAAGAGAAGTGATTTGGAGAGTTCTAGAAAAAAATGAGTCAATAATGTTTATATTCAAGTCATTAATGATATGTATATAAGAGTTGCTACTTGTGTTCAAAAACAAGGTGGTTAGATTAAGTATTTTTTTTTTATTTTAGTTGAATTACATCAAGGATCGGCTTTAAGTCAATATTTTTTGCTTTAGTTATGGTTGTTCTTACTAGATATTTGCAAGAGAATGTACCTCAGTGTCTACCTTTTTATGATGATATTCTTCTTGTTGATAAGACTAGAAAATAAGTTCATTAAGAACTTGAATTATGCATGTCAACCTTAGAGTCTAAAGGTTTTCGTTTGAGTAGATCTATAATCGAATACATAAGTATAATTTTAGCAGTAACAGATCTAATAGTGGGATTTTGATATTGGGTGATCAAATCATTAAAAAGAGTGCACGTTTAAGATATATCAAGTCTAGAATTCAAAGTGACGATGAAATAGATGGGGATGTTTTTATTAGAATTCAAGTTGGATGGTTAAAGTGAAGGAAAGCATTGGGCCTCTCGTAAGAAAAAAAAATTATAAGATGGTGGTGAAACTTTTTTTTTTATTAAGATGGTGGTGAGACTTGTAATGCTTTAGGGCCTACAATTAGGGCTGCAAATGAACCAAGCCTAATTGAGCAAGTGTTTGTTCATATTTAAACTCATTTATTATTTGAAAGGCTTTAAATTTTTTTAAGAATTTTTTTGACCTTGAATAATAAAAAATTATTTCAGGAGTTATTTTAAGTCCAAATCACAAACCGTCTTTCACCGTAACATAGATATTATTGTGTTTTAATTTTCCTAATTTTTTTATATTTTTTAGCACTTGTGAAATTTCTTAAGAAATTGACACTTATGAGAATTTTGGAATCATTAGAAGTCCGTTTTGCAAACCGATTTCATTTGAGTATTTTGAACATGCTTTAGCCAATTTATAAATTTTCCTGTAATTTTCGAATTATCATATTTGAAGATATCAAAAGATTTTGAGCTAAATTTAAATAATATATATAATTCTATTTATATCTTTTAATATTTTATTATAAAAAAAGCATTAAGCCATAATGGCTTTTTATTAAAAGCATTTTCATGCTTTTCGTTTGGCCCAAAACAGAGAAGCAGCAGGAAAAAAAAAGGAAAAAGTGAGAATAAAAGAGGAGAGAGAAGGGGAAAATTCAGTTTTGGAAGACTTTGAGTTATTTTTGTCCGTCGGCTCAATTGGAAAACTTATTCGTCTCGAGATAAGTCACATTATGTAAATCTCAATTTTCAAATATACGAAGTTTTTATCAAATTTTTTGATAAAATTTCTATTTTCGTTCACGAAAAATGCGGATAACTTTACACTGGTAAAACTTTCACCGTGTAACTTTTTATATGTTATAGAGATTACGTTATACATATTTTGAATATTTTCTGAAAATTTTATAATGAGGGTTTTGAAATTTGTGGGGATTTTATTTAATAGAAAATTATTTGGATGTTGAAAAATAGAGTTGTAGTAAGATAAAAGTCTTAAAACATTATTTTACACAATCCCTAATAATTTGATTATTTTTGAAAATTTGCATTTTTGTCTAGTAGAATTCTCTGTTGTCTACTGGTATAAAAAACTGAGCAATTTTGATACATGCTCAATTATTTTTAACTACTATAATGTGATAATATGTGCATATGTGATTAAATTATAGCTGCTATGAGACATAATGGGTCAGAATTCTGAGATTTTGTTTTTGTCAGGGATTGTACTGGTGCTTATAAGGCATAATCCGGTGGCTATAAGCCATGTTCTATTGACTGAGGTTTCAAATAAAGTTCCTTGTCCAAGTCAAACAGAAAGGAAGCATGTTTCATTAAAATAATAATTTTTTGGGGAAAATATAAAAATTATTGGTTGAATAATGCATGTCACTTGAAATGACATCCAGAGATAACTCTGGAACAAAATTAAAATTATTGGTGGATCAAGGCGATGGACTTGTGAATCCATCATTCACCCATCACATCATTTTCAATTCCAAAATGATGATTTCCAGGATAGGCATACTGCTGCTGGTTGTGCTGCTGTTTGGCGGAAGGATTGCCAAATTGGTAAGGCGGAGCTGCAGCGCTGTAAACGGAGGCGGGGAATCCCCATGCTGAGGGTAAGGATGGCCAGCGCCAGAGACAACGGGAGGGTGGAGAGGGCGAGGAGGGATAGGGGCTTGGTTTGGAGCCGGAGGAGAGACAAAGGACGACGATGGAGGGGGATGTGGGAAGGGTCGGAAGGACGCCATGGCCGGCGATCGAAACCAGCCCACGCAGTCAGTAGCCTGATCAGGAGAGCAGGAGAAGCCTGCCGGAGACGGAGGATCGATCTAAACAGATGACCGGAGACGGGCAGATCAGGGCTTCATGTGAGAGGATTTCTAACCCGCTCAATTTGAGCGGGTTTCGAAGTCGAACGAACGGCCTCCTGTAATACACCGTTGATGCTTCGGAGGACTTCCTTACGTTCTGCTCAAAACCAACCGAACGACATAATTTACGAAATACGTGTAAATATATTTCTTTACCCTCCTAATTCTGCATACCAAACAGCCCCTTAACTATTTTAAAATATTCAACAAAAATATTAATAAAAGAATTTGAAAATTTAGTTCGGATTGTTGACCGGCTGAGTTATTGTAGCTCACTGTGGGTTTGCTTCTGATTTTTAGGATTTGAGAAGAGGAAGGAGACTATTGATTAGCAATTCAGGATCCGATCTTATAGGTATTTTCCAATTTTAATTTTTTTACAGTAATTGCTAGTTTACTATTTAGTTTTGCTCTGTAGCTTCTGCATATAGCAATATACTATAGTGTAAATATATTTTGATGAATAAAAAAGACCTTATGAATGAATTTATTTTCAATATTTAGATGTCTTAGTAGCTCTGTAGTCTATAGTTATTTAAAATGAATATTGGAAGAGAATCTAAACATTCTAAAAATAGATCTTGGAATTTGTCTGTCACAGCTCAATATGATAGGACATGTCCTGGTCGGATTAAGTTATGACATATTATTAGGTTGTTCAAGCTCAGTTCAAGCTTAATTCGAGCTTTTCTATTTTTGTTCAAGTTTGGTTTGTTTAAAATAATAGATATCCATGTTTGGGTTGTATTCAATTCATTTCATGTTTATCAAGCTTTAAATAAATGAGCTTTACCCAGCTATTAACGAGCTTTACTTATAATATGTTCATTAGCTTAACAAATGAGTCTTATCGAGCCAACCAACAAATAATTACCATAGAACTTCACAAATATATCTAACGAGTGTTTTCGAATTTCGAGCTACCAAACGAGCCTGTTCATGAACAAACAAGCTAAGAAAATGATTATTTTTATAAACAAGTTTATTCATAAAAAATACTTTAAATAAACAATCCAACAAACATGAACAAATATATATCTTATTTATGAACAAATTGAATCTTATGAAAGAGTATAACATAAAAGATTAAATTAATTTTTTATAAAATAAAAATTATTTATTATAATAAAACCAAAAATTATGAGAAAATATACCAAATAAAGAATTAAGTCAAACTTACAAAATGTATTTTTTTCCAAGCAAACATGAATTGATCTTTTTAATAAGCTTTTTATCGAGCTTCGTATCAAGCTTCTTCACGAGCTTTAAATCATGTTGTTCATAAATATAAATGAGTAAAAAACGTAGCTATTTAAGCTTGTTTATTTACATGAATATGTTTTCTACATTGTACCATATTAAGAGTCAAATTCTCATTTAAATTTAATATGAAAAGATCATTTCTAACACTTTCTAACAAATTTTTTTAAGTCCACCTCTATCTTTCTTAACATGGGTCAGATCTAACACATATACTCTCCTAATTGAGTTAACAAAAGGCCGACGCTTTATGTGACCAAACCATCTTATACAACTCTCTCTAATCTTATTTGTCACTGAAGCTACTCCAACCTGTTCATGTATATACTCGTTTCGCATTCGGTCTTTAAGAGTAAAGTTACTAATCCACCTGAGCATCCTCATCTCTACAAATTTAACTTAATTTTATGCTTCTCTTCTAATGGCCAACATTATGCGCTATAAAGCATTATAGGTCTCACCACCATCTTATAGAATTTTCCCTTAAGTTTGAGGGGTTCTTTTCTATCACACAACAGGCCCGATGAATTCCTCTATTTCAACCATCCAATTTGAATTTCAACCATCCATTTATTTCACCATTACTTTGAACAATAACTCGAGATATCTATATAATGTCTCAAGATCAAATTTAAAAGAATTATTCTTTTATCTTTTAAAATCAATATCAAAACTATTTAATTTCTTTTATCAATATAAATACCAACAGAAATAAAATTATCAATTAAAACATTAATATATATGTATTCATTTTTGAAAAAATATGTACACTACTCAGTATCTTTACAATCATATCACAACTACTATATCCTGAGTACAAAAGAATAGCTAAAAAATATAAAGAAATAAACTAATAGTAAACTTGGAGAATCCTGATCTGATCAATCTCACACACCTAATCCTTTGCCCTTACCTGAAATCATTTAAGCACATATAATGAGCTAGCAAGTCATCCAATCCTACAACTGACTTAAAGCACCATAAAGAAACATTATGCATATTGTCAATCAATTCATAACAATAACAGTCATATGATCATGAATCGATGCAAAAATAATTAAATGCATATGCAGTAGCAGTAAAATCTGTAAACAGTAAAATATTATGATATAGAAACCAGTAAAGTAGTACGGTGGGAAAATCAGTAAACTAGTACGAGTGTCAAATCGATAAAGTAATCGTTGTATCAGTATTATCAATCAGCAAAGAAATTTTGTATAAAGCGATAAAACCAAAGTATCGGTAAAGACTGTCGGAATCATATCAATAGAGTAAAACTCTATAATAGTGTACACATGCTATTGAGTTATTCAATATTAGTATCAAATCAATATCATAATTGCATGCTTAGTATATTACATGCTCAGTATCAGTATAGTAAATCAGTATCAGTAATCAATACAGTGAATCAATAGTAGTATCGAATAATATCGATGTCTATATCGATAACAGCATCAGTACAATTTTGTTAGTAAAATTGGTGGCAGAAACAGTAAAGCAATACAATAACAGTAAATCCGTATAATAATAGTAAATCCGTACAGCAACAGTAAATCAGTAAATAATAACAATAAAGTAGTAAAATCGTACAGTAACAATGAATCAATAACATATATTTCAGTAGTCACACTAAACAAGTAAGAAATCTTAGTTTAAGTAGTGTTTTTCTAGTATGTAGTAATCCATATCAATATCCCGTTGGCTTAATAAACAAAGTCGTCTCTCTTTGCTTGTTCGCACAGTAATTATCTCCTTATAACTCTCAATTACTATTACGTGAATCAATATTAGAAAACACCAAACTACAGTATTTAAAGAAAAGTTTGTCGGCCCACCATCTTATACAGGTCAGCCAATCTCCAACCAACATCAATGAAATCAATTTTTATTTGTCCTCAAACATATTATTATTGCAGTACTATAATAATAATGACCAACTATTACTCAACTATTAACACTTACAGTAAAAATATCAGTTATTTAATCAATAAAAATAGTACAAAATATAGCAACTTTCATTTTATTAGGTAAAATTCAATAAATGTTATAGTTAAAATGTCAAGAATAATCAGTACGATAAAATACAAAAAATTATGTGGTAAAAGCTCAATAAATCCAGGGAAAAAGCAATAAAATCAATTCTAGGGAGAATCAAACAGTTAAAATTAAAGTCTTTGAAAATAGAGATAGAATTGAAATCACCTACTGTGATCTGAGCAATTTCTACAAAAGCGACAAAGCGATCCGACAGCTAAAAAAAGGCTTTCTCCCTTTCGCTCCGCTACGGCGGCTACGCTGCAATTCAAACATGAATTTAGATTTTTTAAATTTTTAATTATTTTTAGAAATTCGTATTGTTACAATCTAAAACGTGTACTCTCTTCAATGACTTGATCGTCTAAAGTCACAATCCCCCCACTAGATCTACTACTATTAAAATTATACTCCATGTATTTGGTTTTAAATTTACTCAAATGAAAACCTTTAGACTCTCATATTGATCTCCATAATTCAAGTTTTCCTTCAACTCCCTTTCTAGTCTTATCAATAAGAACAATAAGAAGAATATCATCAGCAAAAAATATTCACCAAGGTACATCCTCTTATAAATGTCTAGAAAGAATATCCATGATTAAAGCAAAAAGATATGGGCTTAAAGTTAATCCTTGATGTAATCCAACTGAAATAGAAAAATACTTGATCAAACCACCTTGTGTTTCAACACAAGTAACAACTCTTGCATATATTTCCTTAATGACTTGAATATAAGCAGTATTAAACCTTTTTTTATTCTAGAACTATCCAGAGAACTTATTTTGGAATTTTATCATATGCTTTCTCTAAATCAATAAATATCATATGTAGATCCTCCTTATTCTCTCTAAACTTCTCCATCAAATCTCTCAATAAATGTATAGCTTCCATAGTAGACCTACACGGCATGAATCCAAATTGACTTTGAGAAATATTAACATCACGTCGTAACCTTTGCTCAATTACTCTCTCCCATAATTTTAATGTATGTGATGAGGACATCCGACCGTGGAAAGTTTATCAGAGGAAGGGCCGGAGATCTACAGCTAGGATCGGATTGCTCTATTTCTGAACAATTATTTATATTTGATTTATTATGTGTAATTTTTCGTTTTTACCCTCACTTGAAGGAGTAGGTTTATGTGACCCCAGGGGACACTTTTGTCATTTGATATTTTATTGTATTTTATCTATTTATAGGCCTCACCTCCCCCTTGGGAAGGATGATAATTATTATGAATGAAAATTTCAGCACTTTGTGTCTAGGTGTGTTTGAGAGCCTTAAGAGTTCTTGTGAGAGCTTATGTGAAGTCCCTAGGTAAGGGCAAAGCAAAAGACCTGTCAGCCGCAGGAAGTGTCCGGGCTCATGGTTTATCTCCGCCTCCACCCCCATTGAGCTTGCCGCCACCGTCATCTCCTCCCAAAGCTCCAACCGACCGCCTCCTTTCTCATCCTAGCCTTGACAATGCACAGCCTCTCCTCCTCCCCCCCCCCCCCCCTCCTAGCTGTCGACCACCTCCTTGTTCCCATGCCCGAAACCATTATGACCCTCTCTTCCCTTTCCCCCAAAAATTTCAAATTGATCCTTAACATTTTCCTAAATTAGCCTAGCGTTAATTTCGAAAAAAATCTAAAATTCAAATTTGAAATCTCCTAAAGCCTTGAAATCCTTTGCCAAATTGTCAGGTTATGTTTGGAAAGATATCCCAATCAATCAAGTTGAATATTAATTGGAGATCCCAATTAATTCTCTTTCCTAAATTAGCCTAGTGTTACTTTTGGAAAATATGAAATTCAAACAAAATCTCCTAGAGCCTTGAAATCCTTTCCCAAATTGTTAGGTTTTGTTTGGAAAGATATCCCAATTAATTCCCCTTCCTAAATTAGCCTAGTGTTAATTTTGAAAATTCTAAAATTCATATGAAATCTCCTAGAGCCTTGAAATCCTTTCCCAAATTAATAGGTTATGATTGGAAAGATATCCCAATCAATCAATTTGAAAATTAATTGGAGATCTCAATTAATTCCACTTCCTAAATTAGCATAGTGTTAATTTTGAAAAATCTGAAATTCAAATTCAAAATCTCCTAAAGCCTTGGAATCCTTTCTCAAATTATTGGGTTATGTTTGGAAAGATATCCCAATCAATCAATTTGAATATTAATTGGAGGTCTCAATTAATTCCCCTTCATAAATTAGCCTAGCGTTAATTTTGAGAATTTGAATTCAAATTCGAATTCTCCTACAAGCCTTGAATTCCTTTCCTAAATTGTTGAGCTATGTTTGAAAGGATATCCCTATCAACAAAATCTTAGTATTGATTGAAAATCTGAATTAATTCTTCTTTCCTTAACTAGTAAGATATAGTTGGCAACTCCACTAAGGCCCCAAATCAGCCCCTAATAACTTAGTGCTTTGCCCGCCCCCCCCCCCCCGCCCCCCCCCAAAATTTACACCAGGAGCTTGTTGTTTCCCTCCCAAATCATCCCAAAGATAGTTGTCTGCTGCTGAAATACAGGAGCAGACGTTAGAGTGTTGTCCGGGCGTGCAAGAGGGTTCGTATTGTTGTCATTTCCACATAGGCAGCCAAACGACTTCGTCGTGGCTTAGTATCTTCTTCCATGAGGGTAAACTCTTCCCCCCCTATATCTTTTTGATCCCTCCTCAATCGTGGCATTGTTTTATTGTAAAATCTTATCTGCTTAGCCCACACCAAGAGCATTGTGTGAGTGGGCATTTGTAGTGACTAATCTATTTGTTAACTTAGGGATTATCTCTGAAACACCACGTGAGCATGTTATTAATTAATCTGCTATTTAATGGTCCTCCCATTAGCATGTAATTGTTTTCGTAAACTTGATTGTCCCCTTGCATGCTGAAGTCATTGCTTAAGTTCATTGTGAGTTCTGTTCAAGCACGCGTAATTTCCAAATCAACATCACTTGCATATATAGTTCTACGCCAGTATGACACATTAACTTAATTCCTTTATAATTCGCACTCTTGAGCATAATCTTTATTCTTAAAAATAGGAACCAACACACTCTTTCTCCACTTATCTGACATATTTTTAGTCTTCAAAATAATATTAAAGAATTTTGTAAGTCAAGAAATTTCTTCATCTTCTAAACATATTCACACCTCTATTAGAATATCATCCGGTCCAAATGCTTTTCAACAATTTTTTTTTAAATATTTACTAATTCGACGATAAAAATAAAAGTTTTTATTTTTATTTAGGATAATCAGGTCATTAAAGTCAATCGCATTCTCACAATCTTCATTAAAATTTTTTTCGAAATATCTCATCCACTTATATTGAATATATGCTTCTAATAAAAAGACTTCTTAATTTTCATCTTTAATGCACTCCACTTGAACTAGATTTTTACTTCTCCTATCTCTTTATTTGGCTATCTAATCTATTATATAAATCATTAAAATTAAATTATTTGCATCACATATTACTTTCTTAGACTCTTTACAGGCCCCTCTAGATGTTTCTGAATTTTTTAAATTTTTACAACTAAACTAATTTTTATAACAAAACTTTTTATTTTTTTATTTTTCTTGTATGTTTTGATTCCACCAACTACTTGTACTATTAGAAGCTCTTTATTTTGATACTACAAGCACAAACTTTGCAACGCTCTTAATATCACTTGCTAATTTTTCTCACATAATATTAGCCTCCTCATGCACAATCAAAATCTTAAGACCTTGAACATTACTCTCAAAAATATTTTTATTGGCATTCTTTTAATATCCCCATCTAATCTTAGGATAGTCTTTTATTTTATTTTTCATACTCTGTCTATTTATCTTAAAGTCCAAAACTAATAAACGATGATGGGTACATAAATTTTCACCCATAATAACTTTACAATCTAAAAAATCTATTTTTTTATAATGAAATAATCAATATGAGTTTTACTATATTCATTATTATAAGTGATGAGATACTCCTCTCTTTTTTAAAATAAAGTATTAGTAATTACATAATTATAAGCTAGAATAAAATCTAATATGATCCTACCACCTTCATTAGTCGCTCCAAACTTATAGCCATCATAAATGCTTTTAAAATTATCTAACACTCTATGACAATTTAAATCTCCTCCAAAAAAAATTTTTGAGAGGTATCATTTGTATTAATTTTTCTAAATCATTCTAAAATTTTAATTTAAACATATATCCAAACCTAGTTGAGAAACATAAGCACTTATAATATTAATAATCTTAGCATCAACAACAATCTTTAAAACTATAATTCAATCTTCAATTCTATTAATTTTTACAATATTATCTTTCAAACTCTTATCTATAATCATACCTATATTATTTTCAGTACAACTCCTACCTAAATACCATACTTTAAATCCTAAACTATAAATCTCCTTGGCCATTAAAAGAGAAGCATAATACTAAGTTAAGGGTTGCAGAGATGAGGATGCTCAGGTGGATGAGTGGCTTTACCCTTAGAGATAGGATATGAAATGAGCATATACGTGAAAAGGTTGGAGCAGCTCCAGTGGAAGATGAGATTAGAGAGAGTCGCCTTAGATGGTTTGGTCACATAAAACGATGGCCTTCCGATGACCCGGTTATGAAAGTAGAGGTATTAGATTTGACTTATGTTAAGAAAGGTAAAGGTAGACCTAAAAAGACTTGGTTAGAAAATATTAGAAATGATCTTTCTTTATTAGATTTAAATGAGAATTTGACTTTTAACAAGACACAATAGAGAAAAAGGATTCATGTAGCCGACCCACATAGTGGGACAAAGGCTTGATGTTGTTGTTGTTGCATAAAATATTTATTTTCTCATAAATCATAATATCTATTAATTCTATTAATTTGCCTGTAAGAAAACCTATATTTCAATATCGTATCTTAATTCTAGTTTCAAGGACTAGCTTCTTTGCCCACATCCATCTATGATGTGAAAATTCTTGTTTATTTAATATTGCACCTGGGTGCCGGTGCAATGACCCTTGCACACTTCTTGTTGTATTCAGATCATAAAATGCGTGGTTTCCATGGGACTCCCTAGTATTAACACAAAGTATTAAATGATTCATGTTATAATTGTTTGACAAGTTTTACGCCGGCTGTCGACTACCTAAGTAGCTCTCTATTTTTCTCATCCACGATTTGGTACCCAATAATGGCAGTGTTTAATTTAACCATCAAATATTTAAAAAAATATTTATACTTATATGATTACTTAATCAAACGATCACAAACGAGCTATAATCAAGCCGAGCCACGAGTAGTTTATTGAACCGTGGTTTATTTGTAGCCTTGTCCAAATATTAGCGATTAAAAGATAAGCATAAAATTGAGTTAAGTGTTGCAGAGATGAGGATGGTCAGGCGGATGAGTGGCTTTACACTTAGAGACAAAATGCAGAATGAGTATATACGTGAAAAAGTTGGAGTAGCTCCAATAACAAATAAGATTAGAGAGAGTAGCCTTAGATGGTTTGGTCACAAAAGATATTGGCCTTTCGATGACCCTACTAGAAGAGTAGATATATTAGATCTAAGAAAGGTAAGGTAGATCTAAATAGACTTGGTTATGATGTATTAAAAATAATTTTTTTATTAGATTTAAATGAGAATTTGACTCTTAATAGGATACAATGGAGAAAAAATGATTTATATAGCCAACCTCACATTTGTTAACATCTATTCATGTACATTATGTCTTATGTCTATTATTTTCCTCCTTAATCCTTTGACACTAATTTTAACTATAAATCTAATGAGTGCATGTTCTATACTTAATTGTACTGGTCCAAACAATCTAAGTTTAAGTTTATTTATAAAACAAGCATAAATTAATGAAATGAATTCAAATTTAAAATGCGAGTCAAAATCTAAAATAATCCACAACCAGCTAAATGAAGATGTTACATAAAATGAGAACTGGAATTTTATCAAGTAATGATAATAAAGTAGACACAGGAACATCACTAATTGCTTACCAGACCAACAAAAAAACGTACTGCAACAACTCTAGATCGCACAGCATCATATTGCATCCAAGTTCTCCTAACAGCCATTCTCCGCATGAAATTATTTGCTGTGGAAAATACACCAATGAAGAGATCTACGCCTTTATGAATGGGCAAAATAACAGACTTGAGAGACTCCAAGTCAGCAACATGCTCAAAATCCTCAGAAGTTGGCAAACCACTTGCAAGGACAGAGAGCAGTTTAATGTCACCTGAAATCCTTGCTTCATTAACAAGCCATGGCTCCAATGTCTACTTTCACAGAAGGAAACAGAAAAAAGAACCAATACACCAAGGGCAGAGTTAGAAAGGGCACTCAGATTTTGAATCTTTGAAAAAGAACATTGTGGCATTGAAAATACCTCACGAAAAGCAAAAGAAGTTATATGCTTCCCATTGACACTCATCTGGATCCCTTCAGCCCCTATTCTCAGGGTAGAGACAGCAAGATATCCTTGCTTAAAGGGAAAATATCTTCTAGGTTTAACAACTTTCTTTTTAGAAGGGTTCACTGCTGAAGAATTAGAAGATAATTTAGATGCAAAGATGTACTCATCATCTTCTCCCACAGCTTTACTGCATTGATGTAAATCATCCACTGTCATAAAGAACTGATTCATGAGTGAAGACGCACTTTACAAATATAAAATATAACAAGAATCTAGAACTAATATATCTTACAGGAATAGAGTACTTTAGATGTTTGAAGAAATAAGCTCTGTCCAATCATTTTAAACAAACCAAACGTGCAGATCATACTTATAGATTGTACCTTTTTGGTTATTTTCAGTATCTGGCAAAGGGCAACGCTCCTCCAGACCCCAATCATGAGTAGTCCAAGTATTTTGAACAATTACTGGATCCTCTGTCATTTTATCACCATGAAGCCGGACATTGTAATGCAGGATTACGGGAGGATCTTGTTCACCTGGTATAGCCGTTCCCAACAGATCAATCTTGAAATTTCCTAGAATTCCATCGGGCGTGCCAATGATAGTCAGGGAAGACCCCTGAACCAGTCCGCAAGGAATCCTTAGCCTGAAATCACTATTTGAAATTTCTGAAATATTCATCCTTATAATAAAATAGGGACACTGCTTTTCTTTCCGCCCTTTGCTTTTACTTCTATTACCTGACCTTTCCAATTTTTCATCTTCAATTGATCCCATGAGATCTTCCCATGCAGTTACAGCTTCCTTGACAGCCTCAACTGCCTGAGGTAAGCCTTGAGACTGATTGACCAAGTGTGTCATATGTTTCCATGTCTGCAGAGAAAGTTCTTCTTCATCTGAAAGATTATGTGGTATGGAAAGATGTGACATTAAGGAACCAGTTGAGACTACTTCGGATTCATTCTTTGGATTCTGAGAAACCAGCACATTTCCTCCAGCAGTCATCCAATAAAGATGTTCAGAGTTATTTAGAGGGTAAGGGCTCGGAAATGACATGTCTACTAATGGGTTTTTCACAATGACATATCTCAACAGCAGGAATGTAAAGATGGCAAAGAAGGATGTTAGAATAATGAGACCTCTAAAACATTTCTTCATGTTTCATGAACACTCTTTTACCAGTACTTTGAGGTTGAAACTGAGCTTCAAGCTCTCAGGTTTAATGACTAATCAATAGCCATCAGCAAGGCAGTTGGAATTGGAAAATATGCAATAAGGTATGCCAAAAAACTCATCGTTGAATGTCACACTGCAAATTCAGCAAGAAAACAATAATATCACACTGCAAATTCAGCAGAAATTTCAAAAATGGTTTACTTTGTGAGAAGGCAAATGCATCATTCTGAGTGTACTAAGCAACAAGGATTAAGAATAGAACAACAACACACACACACACACACATATATATATATATGATGTAAAATGCCTAAAATGAATCCAAAATTTGCAACTCTTTTCATCATGTGCTTTTACATCATTTGATTTTACTTTTGAGAATTTCAATGAGGATATATTGATGTCATTTCAAGCCTAAATGAAATAAAACTTAATCAGTTCTAACTGATTGTTTTATTTAATTGCATGTCATCCCATTCACCTAAAGGATGTCGACTCATGGAGCCTAATTTTTTACTAGAAAAATGCCTTCTGCAATCTTAACATTAGAATATTAGATAGACTTTCACAGTAAGGTTGTTGTGGGGTTTGGAAACCACCCTCTTTGGGTTTCGGGGCTTGAGTCCACCAAATATATTCAATATTCTAAATTACTTTATTATGGTATTTTGGATATTTTACTATTTCCTAAACATTTTTTTATAAAAGGGGTCTTCAATCTTCATCTTTAGTTGTTATTGGTGTGATTAGGCCGTAAATGCAAGAACCAAGAGCACTACTTCACTAGAAGGAATGCCAAAATAAGGAAAAAAAATATACAAATCATCTTTTCAAGGCATTAGAATTTTTTAAACCCGGAATTTTAAAAATTTTGAAATTTAGTATGCCTCCCTCTCTTTATAAGCATCGCCGAAAAAAAAAAAAGGTCCACACAGAGTGGTTCTAGAAGTCATGCATGTGGCTGACCGACTACTTAATTATCATTTCTAGTACTTAATTTGGCCACTTAAAGCATCATATATGAGAACATAAATATAAGGCCATCTGCATGAGCAAGTAAAAGCAAGGATAGGCCATTTTTTTAGATATTTTAAAGGGTCATTTTACATCATTTTGATAAATCAAAGTGGCTTCTGACTTGCCCAGGGACTCGTAGATTTACAATAAATCTTAATAGTGTTGGGGGCCCCTTTTTAGACCATAATCAAGGTGATTAGCTAAGCCCCCAACACACTCGAGCACTGCAGGACGAAGATGGAACAAAGGTCAACAAAGAAAAAAAAGAAGAGAAGAAAGAAAAAAAAAGTAGATAAGCAATTTTCATACACAAAGACATTATTTCTTGTGCAATACTCCGAGCAACACATGATTAAGGATTAGAATCTAAAAAAATGAAAAATTATTTACGCATTCAAAGAAAGATTTTATCAAGCACTCATTGTTCTTTTACATTTTAAAAAACCTATTTATAAACTTCATAAAACACCAAATAAAATAGAAAGCACAAGCCAACATAAAGCCACCAAAAGGGAAGCTAAAGGGTCATTAGAACCACAATCGCAAGAAGCACCGAACTTTTATATCAAAATTCGGTCCGGAGGCTCGAATTAAAGAGATAGGAACAGACAGTCGGATGGTTATATAAATTTTTTTATTTATTAAATAATTATTTTAATAAACTGAAAAAAGAGCCACTAAAATTTCAAATGTATTTCAATTAAAAGAATATTATAACTAATTTGAAAAATACCATTCTCTCGGAATATCGTGCATAAGATACACATTTTGTCCTCTTCCACTCATTTAAATTCTTTGGATAATACCTATAAACGTTTGCAAATATGAAGTGAGTCATAACACAACTCAATGAGTACATCATGCTTTTAAATTATAATAATAGAAGATATTTTAATCAACATGCATGCTTGATATAAAAATATAAAATAATTTTATTTAATAATATTTAAATTTCAGAATGACCATTAATCATATCTTATGCATATATATAATACTCATATCATGTCATAATATTTTCTATAACTAATACAACTATCACAAGAGACACTGTTTAAATAATATTAACGAAGATATTTTCAATTTCATTTTCTTTTTCGTAATCTTTTCCAAAACATTTCATATTTCACGCATGTGAGTACCTTGCATTCCCAGCCCGTATCATAAGAGGTGCGCTATATCAGTCAACATGTACATATAAGCATTTCTACTAAGTCATTTCATTCATATATCTTTCAATAACTTTATATAATATATGTGATAAAATATCATGCTATTATCAATAATTTTGATATGATCACTAAAATATAAAAGATAAATCTTGCATGCATTTTTCAATAACAATTAATCAAATAATTAAAATGGATTCAGCAAAAGTGATTTAGATAAAATAATATTATTATTATAAAATAGAAATATGAGTATTCACTTCTATTTAAATAGTTTTTGCCCTTTTTGTCGTTGCACTGACTTCACTAATATGACATCTATAATTGAATGCATAGAATGTTCACTTGAATTAAAAAGATAATTTGATTTAATTATTCATAAATCTAATTCTAATAATCAAATTCATCTTTGCTTTCATTAATATTGAAAATCATTAATATAGAGTTTAGCATCATCCAACTAAACTAATAAATTTTTAAATCACATAAAATCTACGATTGTATATATATTTTTAATATTGATATAATTATGTCTCACAATGATCATCCTTATTTTGACAATATTTTAAATCTCAACTAAAACTCTCTCCATCTCTCTCTCTACATAAAAATGTTCACTAATCATTTTTAAATATATTTATAATATATAATATTATTATTATTATTTTCTAACATAAATTTTCTTTATTATGATATTTTAAATTTACTAAAATAAATCTTCTATCTTTTAACATATATATGCTTATCATCTCCCATTTAATTACATCATAATAAATTAATTTTATATATTTGACTATATAAATTTACTCATTATTTTATTTAAATTCACATATTATTATTATTATTATTTTCTTCAATAAAATCTCATAATTTAAAAATCAACTTATCTTATATTTTTCTTCTTCCTTCTTAAAATTCAAATATTAATTTCTAAATTTAAACTTAAAATAAATAACCTTAATATCAATTAATAAATTTACAATTTAAAAAATACTAAATAATTTTCTTATAAAAACAAACCTCTCTCCTTTCCCAGCATCTCTTTCTCATTGTTGCTCTCATATATCGATCTCACGCGCCTGATCTCCCTCGCTCAATCGCCCTCATCTCTCTCTTTCTCCCTGATTTGACGATTTCCCCCATCTCCTGCTATTTTATATGGGTGAAATTGATTTGTCTTCTTGCAACTCAAGTGATGGTTGCCTCCTTTGAAACTCCAATCAATAGAATCGACACATTCCTTGTTTTCTTCGACCTTAAATGGTGTTAGGCGCTCTTTCGTTTCCCCACACAAGAACTAACCAACCTAATCACTTCGTCTTCTTTGACTCCCACCAACAGAGCAATTTCCATTGGCTCTCCTTGTCTTCTTTGACTTCCAAAAAATGAAACCAAAGAATACTTCATCTCCCATGTATTTCTTCATCTTCCTCAACATCTCGGATTCTGCAACCCAAGCGACAGAAAAACTCCTTCGACTCTCTTGCCTTCTTCACGACTCCAGATGGCAAAATGAACTCTTTGTTCCCTTCATCTTCTTCATCCTTATGAGGCTCCAAGCATAGAAATTGACGGTTGTCGATTCAGGCAAGTTCAGAATATTACATTCTAACTAAAGGACCTAAATAAAGTGTCATAGTCCTAGAGTTAAGAAATCAATCAAAGAGAGGAGTTACAATCCCACTAAAGTTAGATGAAGGAGTATGGAAACAACCTCCACAAAAGCCATAAGAAACCATCACCTAGAACAACCACAACAATAGAATTGCACGGGAATTGCAAGGAAGTTGTGATAAGAGGAAAATACATTTTAAAAGTATCACACCGATTCTCTTTGACATGGGAAAATTCGGCTTTCATGAATAGTTAAGCTGATATTCTTCTAACATATATGAACATAAATACTGAAATTCATATGCAAATATCCATGAATAATCTCCATTGGAGGTCTTTCCATTTCATAAAACAACATTAATATCCACTATCAGTAATATGTCCGACTTTATCACCAATAAGAGCTTCATATATAAGAAAAGTATTACAACCTAGAAAATATTAAGATAATCTATTTGATATGAAACTAGAAGGGGAGTTGAAAAAAGAGAAGACTTTGAGGCTTTAATTGATAGCCCACAATTAAAAATCAAATCATACACGCTAAAAACTGTATTAATAAAATGACTTTTTGAAATTTCGGATTTGCATGCATTTATTCTTATTCGTTGATTAACTTTATTTGTTACTAAAGAGTTTCTAGTGGAAATATTTATATTTTAAAGGCAAATTAACATAAAAAATAGATTATAATTCTTATCATCAAAACAAACTTCCAACAATTTTTTCATAGGAAATGCAGTAGGATACCATGCATGTAGGACTGAGTAATGACTAAATATATTATATGCTTTCTATTTGATACACTATAAATAGTTCCGAGGTGAGAAAAATGAGAAAAAGTTAAATGTACCTTAATACGATTTCATGGTATTTTCTTCTTATAACAAGCAAGTATTGACCTCATTTTTGTATGAGATTAGCAGGACCAATCAAGACCTTAGGATCTTTCCAATCCTTAGGATCAATCCTAACTCTATGATCAATTTGATCCTAGATCAATCCAGTTTCAAATCAATCTGATCCTAGATCAATCCAGTTTCAAATCAATCATGATCTCAGATCAATCTAATTTCCAGACTATTCTAGATCCTAGGATCTTTCCTAGATTTTAGATCTTAGGATCATTTTAGACCTTAGGATCCTCCTAAAATCCAGACTTTAGGATCTACTCTAGATCCTAAGATTTTTTTAGATCCCAGACCTTAGGGTTTCCTAGACTCTAGGATCTTCCTAGACTTTAGTCCCTAGGATCTACTCTGGATCCTAGGATTTCACTAGATCAATTTAGCTCCTAGGATCCTCCTAGACCTTAGATCTATCCAGTCCTCAAATCTATTCAAACTCTTGAACAACTCAGACTTTAATCCATATCCTCAATTCAAACCTTGAGCAAAATCCAGAATTCAATCCAGTTCAAAATCCAAACTCTAGTTCAAACCCTGATTCTACCTTTGATCAAGCTTTAATCATATCCTATCATTTACGATCTATAAATGATCATGAATGATTTGGGTAATTCAAATCCAATCATTCAAATTCAAATTCCAATTTAAATCCAGATTTCCAGACTCAATTCTAAGGCTGAAGGTCTAAGTCCTAAAAGCCTTTTCCAGTGACTTTTTGAACATTTCAAAACCCTATCAAATGACCTCTGATTCAAGGTCTATCAGTTCCACACTGATGTGATATGTCTCTAAAGACAACCCTCCAAATTTGAGCTCATTCTGAGGTCTCTAACCCCAAAAACTGAATTGAAATCCAAAGGCTGTAAAACCTTCAAATATTTACAGTCTATACCACTAGACCTGCCACCCAGTGGATTTTGATCTTGGAGCATTCTACAAAGCTCCAAATCACTTCCAGACCCTTGATTATGACCTATTAAGCAATAAACTGCATTTTGTTGGACTCAATTTGACCCCTAGTTGACCAGGGGTCAAAATGACCAAAATACCCCTATGGGGTATAAATGGTCATTTGAACCAAATGAGCTCCAAATCAAATGCAACCACCTCCAGCAAGTTTCAAATATCAAACCCAATCTATTGAACCCAGAACCAGCTCCTGGGTCAACCTAGTTGACCAAGTCAACCTAGTTGACCTAGAAGACCCTTTTAGGGTCAAAACAGGTCATTTTGACCAAATGACCTCCTTAGACCTTGGGACCACCTCCATTGGTCTCCAAATATTGAACCAAATCTGTTGAGCCCATTTCCAGACCCTAGACCCACCTGGTTGACCAAGACCAAGTCAACCAGGGTTGACCTAAAAGGCCCATTAAGGGCCCAAATAGGTCATTTTGACCAAATGACAATTTCAGACCTTGAGATCACCTCCACCAGACCCCATTTATCATTTTAAATCTGTTTTCAACCCCTGACCCTGGGTCAGCCTGGTTGACCAAGTCAACCTATGTTGACCAGATCAACCCTTAAACTTTTACACTTTAAATCAAGCTTTAAATGTATTCAAAACTCTGTCAAACTCTCATTGTCATTTCTCCCTATTGATTTGACTCTAATTGAACTCTTGACTCAGTTAACAGTTGACCTGGTCAACTGGACCCAAATCTAGTCAAAATTGACCCATGTGACTCAATTCAATACACTCAATCAAATCAAGCTTTTCAAATCTTATCAAATCATTCAAAATATCAAACCCATCTCAAAACATGTTTCAAACCCATTCAAACTCATTTGGAACCAAAACATGTTTCATTTGACCAAGTTAAGTTATTTTGACTTGGTCAAAACTATTCAAAATCCCATACATCACTTCAAACTTGAATCCCATAGCTTGATATCTGTTCTAAATCACTTCAGCCAGCTCAAGCCATCTCTCCATGCCCACTCAACAGTCAATTTGACTGTTTGACCAGTCAAACAGTCAAATTGAGTTTCTAAATGGGTCAAACTTGGTCAAAACCCCATTTAAACCTATTCCCCTCTAATCCAAAACCATTCCAGCAGCTTAAATGCACTCTAGAACCTTCCTTGAGCTATTCTAAGCCCTTGGATCTTGATCAAACAGCTCTCATCACTCCCACATGCCAAGGTGGGGACCATGAGGCCTTTCCACCTCATGTGTCCTTTGGTCCTTTATTCCCCTGCTCTCTAACTGTTTGGGGGACATGTGGCAGCCATCCAGGAGTTCTTCTAATTAATCCCAGCCATTAATTTGGCCTGGAAAGGTTAGAATAGGGCAAAACCCCAAATAGAGCTCGGATTCTAATTCCAACCTTCTCTCACTTGATTTCTCTCCTCCAGTGCTATTCCAGCTCTCAAAAACTCTCCAAAAGTTTATCTAGACATTCCTCTAACTATCTTAAGCCTTCCCCCACTAGATCTTGGTTTCCAAACCCCCATTGATGAAGAGAGAGAGACCTAGAGAGAGAATCAGGAGTTTTAAAAATAACTTCAAATCCAGACAGGACCAGCTCTTGGAGTCTTCACCAAAGTTGAAGAGGACATCTTCATCTTTCCAACAAGCCCAAGAAGTCGAAAATCCACTGGATATTTTGTAAGTTATTTATTCTTTAAATTTAAACTTCAAATTGAAACTGTAGCTAATCTATGGTGCATGGAACTCTAAAACTCCATACATTGGAAGATTATGGTGCTATGAGTCTATGTTTCAATTTTTGTGAAGTTTGATTAAATATTTTTCGAGTTATGGGCATTTTAATTTTCAGTTCAATTTTGAACTGTTAGTCTAGGCGCAATCCTGACCGTCCGATCGCGATTAACGCGCGATCGGACGGTTCACAGAACGTCGGACGGCTAATTTATTCGACGGGATTCGAACGCGGGTCAGTGCCTAACCGCGGAAGGCTACGTGGCTGCTCCCTGGACGTCGGATCATCCGCGGTCGAATTTGACCTTCGGATCCAAAGATCCGACGTGGTTAAGTACCTCGCCCAGATGGTGACGCGTGGCATGCGACGCGGCGTAGCGCCGCCGTCATCCCAATCATTGCCAATGATTGGATCCGACGGCGGCGGCAGCTAATTTAATTAAAAATTGAATTAAAAAATTATTTAAATGCCCACAAACTTCAAAAATTCATAGAAATTTCATGTTTAATCCAAATTTGGTGTTCTTGGGCTTGTTGGAAAGCTCTTGATGTCTATTTTATTTTAAAAATAATTTCAAACAGTTTTGACTATTGGGTTTAGGGAAAAACAGAGATGATGAGTTTCTATTTTTCTTACATTTCTCAAGATCCAATGGTCAAATTGACCTCAAATTTGGATGGCTTATATTAGGGGGAATCCTTAACCTACCATAATTTTCTTGGGTCATGTTTTGATCAGAATTTCTATGAATTGAATTTTCAAATGTATGGGTCCATTTTGGACCCATAAGTTTAAAAATTCATAATTTTTTTTTATATGCTTAGCCTTAGGACATGATTGCTGTGATATATTTACATGTGTGTCCAAGGGTTAGATAAACCTTGATTCAAATCCAATAAACTTAGTGATATCATTAAGGACAACAATTAAGGACTTTGAGTAGAAAACTTAGAAAATTTTCAATAATTAGGATATAATTCCAATTGACTTGAAACTCAAACCATTTGAACTTAGTGGCACCCTCAGCTCATAGAAAATTTCCCACTGAATTTTGAAATCATTAAGCCCCTTAATTAATTTAATTAAAATCAACCCTTAATTAAGCCATTAAACCTTCCAGAAATTATAGTAAATCAAATTTAAATCCAAAATTTATGAATAATATCTCAAACTGACCATAATTGAACCCTTAATCAGTGAAAAATAAAAACCCCTTGACTGGACTTTAAAATTAAGTTTAATTTGAGTTTAATTGAAATTCAATATTTAATTAATTTAATTAATTAAAAATAATTAAAAATTCCAAAAACTTCTCAAACACTTGGAGATCACTCCTTAGGTCATTCCTGACCTTTGGAGTTGATTTCAAGAAGTTTGGAGGTTATTTAGATTCAAATCATAAAAATGGCCTTTAATTAAATAATTTTAAAAATTCAATAATTGTCAAAATTTCAAAAATTCATAACTAATTCAAATGAACTCCAAATTGAGCAAACTCAAAGGCAAACAACTCATCTTAAGGTCTAATATTTATCAAAAATGTTAAGTTTCCAGAAATCAATCAATTTTGAAAAAGTCAACTTTTGGTCAAACCTAGTTCAAATTCGAGTCAAAACTTCAAACCTTCATAATAAAATGTAGAAAAATCCAATTTCAACGTACTTACTGTCTAACTGATCGTATTAAGGTCTAGTATTTTAATAAAATATTAATATTCCAATAAACATTTTAAATCAAAAAGTCAAATTTTGCCCCTTGAATTAAATGAATAAAATAATCCAGAAAATACCAAAATTCAATAAATTTCCAAAAATTCCAGAAAACACCAATTTAAACTTAAAACCAGCAATCAATCAATTCTAATTAAAATTTAATTAACCTTCAAACATTAATTAAACTTAAAGCATTTAATTATATCGGGTACCACTGGGTAACCCAGGCCTATGAGGCTATTAAATTAGCCCCAAGGAAGGTGAAATAAACTTCACGGCCTCGGTGTGCAACAAAGGTGGTATCCAACAAATAATTGAATCAAATTTAAAATAAAATTCAAATCATTAAGATTTAAATTTTAATTAAAATCCCTTAAGCCTTCAACCAACTAGAACATCGAGCAACTTCAATCAAATAATCCTATTTAGGACACATCAAAACCACACAGCCTCCTACACGTACTTTAGATGGTTTGCTAGGACAACCAACTCTAGTCTTAGGCTAGGCCGGTGTTTACTTTTCTGCTGTGTGCCGGGTTTTCGAGCTTTCACTGCATGTTGTTTGCTAGTAATAGAATTGCTGTGATTGTTTATTTATTTACTGTACTCTGTGATATGATTGATTGTACGTTAGATCTACCCCTATGTTAGGAACGATTTATACTAATTCAATTTTATGCAGGTGGTCATGCTCATACAGGGCATAAATTAAAGGGGGCAAAAATCATTAATATTAAAATTGCACAGGTGCTCCAGAAATTTGCTTAAGTCCCCCTTTAATAATTAAAAGAGCATGGCCAAGTGTGGCTGGTTTGAGTATTTTAAATTTTAAATATATTAACTGCTTGGGATGTTTCTATAACTGTTGATTATTAGGATAACCCTGCAGGATCGAGTCTAGATTTTTAATTTTAATTGATGTAATTTGAATATAAATTGAGTTGTAAATTGTTTAAAGTGATTTGAGAATGGGATGTTTAAGCATCCAATCTGGAATCCAAAGAGGAAGAGACATCCCTTATGGGAGAGTCTTTTTCCATTTGGAGATTCAAATTTGGATGATTTCAAATATCCAAAGAAAAAAGATAACCCCCTTTCAAGGGAGAGTTTCTTTTCATTTGGATATCCGGACCCGATGATCTAATGAGTTACAAGAAGACGAAGAAGTGAAGAATGAAAAGACCCATTCTCAAAGTCACTTGAGTCTTAGGATTAGAATCCGGGTTGTAGTCAGTAGTACCCGGCCACTTACTTTTCCTGCAGACCCTGGGTTGTATAATTAAAAGGCACTTGCCTATGGACTTTTATTTCGAATATTTATTTAATTGATTTAATTGATGTGCTGATTGCGATTAAGGACCCGCATATTTTTAATAGTTTATTTGGCGATCTTGAATGTCGTATTTGATTTAGCTTGGAATCTGATCGGAGGCTCGTGAGGGTACGGTCATAAACTATTTCTACTTAAACAAAATTTAAAAACTTTAGGCTCAGATAGTAACTCTAACGCTTTTAAGAAGTAAGCCCGGACTTGCCGGAGGTTTTTCATGCATTCATATTGAATCTTCTCTACCGTATTAGGCACCTCCCCGCCTGCGGGTTTTGGCAGACCACCTGACCTATTAGGTTGCAGTTCTGTCCAAGGGGATGTTGTGCAATCTCTAGGATAAAACCTATTTTTAAGCCTGATTTTAAAACTGCTACATTTTGATTTAAGCATTTAATCGAGTCAACTAGCATGCATTGCATTAGTAACAAATTAAAATTGAGTCTAAATCTTAATTGCATTTTCAGCTTAAGCATTTAACCCAACATATATAAAGGGGTCAATTAGGATCTTCTCTAGATATCGACCCCAATTCTTTAAACCAATCTTAATCAATGTTCCTACCACTCTTTCATAATAGACCGGACACATGATTTTAAAGTGTTTAGGTGGTTTAGCTGGCTCTCCAATCCAGGTCGGGGTAAGTCCAGAATTGCATTGCATTAACTAGGTTCTGGGTCACTAATTTTCAGTACCCATTTTAGACTTAGGTTCTGAGGCAGATCTTCAATCCTAAGACCTCAACCTTCCGAGAATCTGATTCCCACTTTCTAATAAAATTGATCACTCAAATAGTAAATCTCTTTCAATCTAATTCAAGCCCAACACTTAGGATAGTTTGAGGTGTTTCTGAAGTAATTCAGAATCTCAAAACACCTCATACTCTTCTTCCTTTAGCTCCAGAAATAAGTGTTCAATCTTGAACCAGTCCCTGTTGAATTTCCAGTCCCTACCTCCTTTGACATCAAACGTTGAAATCTTGAATAAAATTCGTATCGCTATTTTAATCAAGAGTATTCGTAGGAAATTTTTTTGTTTTTCTACGATGTAATTAACTACGAGGGCTTGCGCTCGTAGGAGATTTAAAAACCCAGACCTGATTTTCAAAATTAAGATTTTCAAAATTCTCAATTAATTATCTTTGGGAAATTCAAAAGTCAACGATCATTATCGTCATTTTCAAATGATCGATAACAAACGATATCCTCTTTCTTTGGAAAGATATATCGTACTATTATTGTAACTTTGATTATGAAATTAATGATCTCTTTACTAGATTATTATAGTTAAACATTGGATTAAACATCATTCTGATTCTCCGGGATCATATATTATTTCTCCTTGAGTTTGACTACGATAATCAGGATAAATCAAGATTTATAATCTGAACCTATTAGGGAACGATATGTTCACTTTTCGATGTGATATATCATTCATAATAAGTGTTCGATTATAAAATTAAAAATTCCAGAAATTAAGCATTTCCCAAAGAAAATTAAATCTTTTTCAAAACTTATTTTTTTAATCAAACAGCAAGCCACACAAATATGATGTGCATATCATGTAGATTTAAAACAGCTTTAAACAAAAGAAATTATTAATCCCTAAAATACTAGTTCATGTTAAGCCAAGCACGTCTGATGAGATCAATGATCTACCAAGATAGCGCCTCACGAGCGTGTTCGACGTACCTCGAAATCACCCAAAATCACTCAAAATAACGTCGGCTAGTAAAACCAATCTCACCGGCACAATCTGAGCTCTGAATTTATCAAAGAGGCACCCTTCATGCGTAGCTCGAGCAGACGACGAAAACAACAAAATCATGGGATTTTGATCAGGCTCGTCATCATTCCCTCACCACCCGCTTTAAGTGTACGTTGGTAAATTTCAAACCATAAAAATCCAAATTTTAAATCCTAAAACTACTATTACTATATGTTAGGAACAATATCTATTTAATAATCAGCTTTAATCAAAAGTTCTCTCTTACTATCAAGACAGATAATTAATCATAAGGGTTTACACCTATAAAAAATCAGATCTCAAATCATAATGTCCTCATGAAATAAAGGCAAAATCTTTGGGTAGTGTCTTGCCTAAAATCTAATATTATCTAAAAACTAACCCCAGAAGCTCATCGGTTAAAACTCTCCTCATCGATAAAAATGTGCCAAGAGGTTGGGGCACAAAAGTTCAAATCACACGGATTTCTAACAACACCACTAGAAATGGTTTATCTTTGGCAAATCATATATAAGCTATAGCAGCAACAAAGCACAATAAGTTAAATTTAAAAATTATCTTATGGTAAGAATTTTTTATAACTTCATTAAAATCTTTTGAAAAAGGGGTTTCAATTAATGCCATCATATGAAAGTCCCGCTTACATTATTTTATTCTATTGAGTTTCCACATATTTAAAGTGCGGGATAATAAATCAAATTCTAATTACTAATCCTCATCTTTCATTTGTACAGAGTAGACCTCCAGAACACCTCGTTTACCATCCAACTTAGAAGTGGAGCCAACAATCAGTTGGCTAATATAGTTATTAACACTGGAGAATATGGAGCCACCATCTTATTTCGTGGATTACAATTCTCAGTCTCTGCTGCAAGAGCTGTCGATGTCCCTATCCACAGTATGACCACTGAAGGGCCCGTAAGGAAGCCCCATTTTGCTGAAAACCTTGCATGGCGTGTGCTTCTACCCGCACAACACATGCATCCCACTGAAACTATTATTGCTAAAGAGGTGCCCCGAAAGAGGACCCCAGTATTTGAAAGACCGTAAAAGCTAGAGGCCCCAACTCTAAGGAGAACTATTGTCGGGCAAAACATCTATGTGGTACCCACAAAAGTTGTTAACATAACACCCACCATTCCAAAATTCAGGTAATCGACTTAATTTTAGTTTAGTTCTTCTTTATAAGTCATATGGTGCTAAATTAATCCTAGATATGTCAAGAATTTTATTTGCGAGAGAAAGATGCAACTCACCAAAATGATCAATGGAGCACCGCGGTGCTGGGGATACTAGCTCTGCGGCATTAAGCTCTTTGATTGAGAGCTAGATTTAGGGAGGCGCTTCCGATACCAGGAGGCGCCGCCGCGATGACTAGCTCACTATTTATGAGATTCTGAGAGAATTTAGAAGATTCTCTTGAAGCTTTGCGATGCTGGGGAGGTGGGTGCCGCGGCGCTAAATCAAATGAGTGTTTTTAAAATAACAAATATCTCAATCTATTTGTTGAACACCTCATCCCTATGACACTTTAAGATCTAACAGAAGGATTAGTTTACCTAGACGTATGTTTTAATCTCAGCCATCCATAATAACAACTAGAGTTACTAAATTTTCAAATTATAAAAGCAACATAAACCAATTTTCATTCCAGCAAAATATAATTATATTAATCCAGAGCAAGAATGTACATCAAAACAAATAAACTAGATTACAAAATAAATCAATACCTCAAACTCTAGAACTTGAAAGTCTGCTTCTACACTCCTCTACTCAATCGGGCTCCTCCCTTTTCCTAAAATATTTAAAAGAACAAGATGAGCACAGCTAGCTCAGTAAACTTCATATCCTAACCCATCAAAGATATCAATAATTAAATAAAAAGTTGAAGTTACACTATAAATAAAAAGGCAATAAAGAAACATTAAAGTAATAGGCAACAGTAAAAGAGTAAAATGCAATTTTAAGGTTCCAGAGCACACTTAATGTTACACCCTATGGTCTAATGGAATGATTGAATTTACTTAAACCTAAAATTAGTTACCTCATCTACAAATAACAACAACCAAAGCTACTAAATCTCCCAAAAATATAAATACAGTGTAGTCAACTTTTATTTCACCAACATATAATTATAATAATTTAGATCATAGAAGCCTATACATCAAATAATTAAATACTGGATTACAAAATCATATCTTAGAAATTCGGATCTAAAAACCCTGCCTCTACACTGATCTACTCAACAGGACATTTATCTTTTCCTGAAACATTAAAAGAACAAAGTGAGCTCAACTAGCTCAGTAGACGCCTCATTCACCCCTCTTAGATATCAAAACTCAGTTTCTATATATCAAAAGTAATTAATTTAAAAGTAGTTGATAAAAAAATAATATATATAAAGGCTTTCAAAATATATAAAATATAAGCAAAACAAGGATTTACCAAATTTCAGTATGTATACATGATCTCAAGGCCAACACTTATTTTCATAACCACACTCACTTAACATAAGTTTTCAAATGCCGCACAGAATACTCATTTTTAGATATTCACTTCTATTTCACTTTCGCTTTCACCTCCCGTCGAAATTAATACATAAGTTCAGAGTTCACTAAAAAATAACTCAGAATATTTTTTAACCTTATTGCAGAAACATTAGCATATAAAATGTCATGACTAGAATGCACATATCCCGATATATGCTTATATCTCCACTTCCTCTTATATCAATCTTTATCTCTCGCACCTACACACAATAGGTGGGGCCACACACCTGCATCAGACAAATGGGGCCAAAAGAGTACTTACAATATTACTTAATCTCTCACACCTGCTTACGAAAAATGGGGCCAAAATCTCTCCCACATCTGCATCAGACAGATGAGGCCAGAAGAGTACATCTACGGCCCTTTGTAACATAACAAAGGTTGTATTTTTCCATACATAAATGGGGAAATTCTCCCTAGCCGTACTCTAGTAGAAGCGTTGTTCTCCCATGGTGCTCCCTGTCACATCCATCTGTTATAAAAGAAAGGAAGAAATGATGGTCAATCTCAAGTGTACATGTATAAATAAGGAAAGAAGAGGTGAAGATTGAAAAGAAAGAGATAAAGATGTACTTATGCTACTGTCTGCTCGGGCGTTGTCATGGCGATATCTCGGACCCCGTGGAACAAGTGCACCTGACGCTCATATCTCTAAGCACCTCGCTCCATAAATGTTGCAAATGATAGCCGTACCCAAGTCAACCAAGTATAACTCACCCCTATGTGCCAAAGTACAAAAAGTATGATTCGTGCCAAAGTTTGCAAATATTCACAAAGAATTAGCAAAATCAAAATCCCTAGTGCGATATTCAAAGCCAAAATTTAGATATCTATAGGATCAACCAATTTGTAACAAACATGGATCAACCAATTTGTAACAAACATGGTCCGCTTCAGGATCTCATCATATTTATTGAGAGATATTTAATGACCCCTAAAATATATTTTACATTAATCCAAGCATGTTTGACGAGATCAACGATCGACCGAGGCGGCGCCACACAAGTGGGTTCTTCGTACATTGAAATTACGCAAAATAATTCAAAATAATTTTCGCTAGCAAAATCAATCTCACCGCTACACTCGGAGAACTAAAATTATCAAAGAGGCACCCTTCATGCGTGACTCGAGCGAGCGATGAAAATGATAGAACCATGGAATCTTGATCAGGCTCGTCATCAGTTCCCCACCTCCCACTTTAAGTATATGGTAGTAAATTTTAAACCATAAAAAATCAAAATTCAAATCCTAAAAATTATTGATACTATACGCTAGGTACTTAGTATCTATCTAATAACTAGTATTAATCGAAAAATCTCTCTCGTTATCGAGAAGGATAATTAACTATAGGAGTTTGCGCATATGAAAAACCAAACCTCATATCATAAAGTCTTCGTGAAATGACGATGAAATCTGTGGATAATATTTTATCTAAAATTCAATTTGTCTTCTGAAAATTTACTCTGAAACCTCATAAGTTTACTCTTCTCGTCGATAAAAAGGTATGGAGAGGCTGAAGCGTGAATTTTTGGAGCCTACAAAAATCAAAATGGTTTAGGGAATACTTATCATCAATTATGTGCCTTCAAATTCAACCAAATATATTGAGTAATAAATTTCAATATTTTTTAAATTAATTGCCTATAATAAATTCATAGGTATGTTGACACAATTCAACTTTCCCAATAAGACTTCTTGTATGAATTTGTAAACCAAAAAATCAAGAACCAAATTTGGCATTGGTTTGAATTATAATCATAGTGATAACATCAACAAATAACTCCTTACAGAGTAACTGTATCATGTTGTTCAATTAATTTAATAACTTAACATGCATGAACAATTCTGTTTCAAAACCACAGAAATTTAGATTCTAACACAAATTTGGTTCATATATGAGCTCATATTAAATTCAATTTCAAATTCAAAATTTTAATACTTATTTAATTATATATGTAAGTACACAATAAGTTTTGGTGTTGACTCTAGTGCATATTTAGATTTAATTTAAAAACTTTGGTTCACAAAATACCATACAAAAGCATGAATCTTGAGGACAACCAACACAAATCTTAATATGAACACTACAATAATCTAAAGAATTTGATACAATTCAATGACAATCATCCCCTGTTAAACCCTGCAAATATGACTCTGGGCCGAGCTCAAACATCATCTTTTTCAAGAACTTCAGCTAGCGTTTTCCAACAGTATCATAACCAAAAATCATGGGCAACACTAAGGCTATAAATGGCACGATAAACAACGAAAGGCACAGGCCACGTTTATTGTTGGCGTGCCTTCAATTACTTGCAAGCAATAAAAAAGACTTCTCGAAGCTATTACAAAACTTACAATCCAATTATGATGCTTCATTTGCTTTCAAATTGCTTTTGTGAGACTAGGGAGAGTCTAATATCTTTTAGAGAGCAAGAGAGTCTGTATTTACAAGATTGAATAAGTTAATGACACTCAACAACAACAACAACAACATCAAGCCTTTATCCCACTACGTGGGGTCGGCTACATGAATCCTTATTCTCCATTGTGTCCTATTAAAAGTCAAAGTTAATGACACTCATTTTAAGAAATTATTTGTTGATCCAATGCATGAAATTTTGAACTATCACTATGAGGATATAACGATGCGCCTAATTTCCAGCATTCTCTTTTATGTGTTAGAAGCTAACGTGGTACCAAGGGAAGCCAATCACCGTTGGCCTCCTCCCAAATGAGAGTTGTGCACCTTTAACAAGTATCAACTTTTTGAATAAAATGGATGAAGGGTCCTGAGGCATTCCATAATTACTCTACTAATTATTTTAACAAATTCGCTAGGTGTGATCACAATCGTCTATTTTAGATAAGCATCATTCAACTTTTTTTTCATATTAAAAAATAGCGCCTAATCAAATCTTGAACTAAGCCTTAAAGTCAATTGTTTTGGTTTTTTAGTCTTTCTTGTTCATGAAGAGAGAGCTTTGGAAATTTGAGGAGAGCAACCAATTGCCAAAGACTTCCCCTTTAAATCATTGAAATTTGTCTCCAACATTCAAGACCCCACCTTAGTGATCAGTATTATTAATCAAAGACCTATTCTCGAACCGAACAGCATTACCGAGCCCAAGCTACTGAATTGAGTTTCGAAGGTGCTCGAGGTGAAAATCTTTGGGATGGCCATTGAGCCCTTGATTTTGGTCGCTGGTGTGCAGAACTTGGCTTCAAGCAAAGAAACTTTCACCTTTAGAACCTTGCTGTCAACTACATTCCCTCCAAGCACTCAACAGAAACTAAGGGAAATTGAACACAGAAAGGAATACATGCAAAAACTAATAAATGTTCCTAGTTATAGCAAGTTAGAAACTGCAGTATTTTAACCATAAAACCCCTCCTTCCAGCCTTCCTCTGTCTCCACAGAGAATTTTCGGACCTAAAAAAACTAAAAACACCAAACCTAACCCAGAAAACAAAAATCCAAGAAAAGGACTCCCCACTGCCATTTCAAACTTAAAACCTTATTACTCCATCCCTACACAATCCAACTTGGACTGTAAACCACAGATTCAACCAGAAGACCCAGTTCCCAGATCTTTCTATGTAAAACCCTAAATTGTCCTAAATAAAAAAAAGAAATCTAGACTAATCACTTACTAATTCCAAAATCCTTAGGCTGCGAAAAAGAACCAACAGTTCCAAAGTTTCCAGAATCATAATCTTCAAGCATTCCAAAATTATTAAACAAAATAAACATAGACAAAACATAAATTAGAACTATATTTCCAATTTCAAAAATACAATAACATCATTTATTTCTCGGACAGAAGACGTAAACATGGAGATATACTGATATATAAGATGAGCAAATCGCTACAAGCCAACGAAGTTAATTCAAAATATCCCCTCATGTGTGCCGAGAGAAGGCAAAAACAGAAACAGAACAAAATAGCCGAAATGCCGAACGAAATCTACCTCAGAATGCCGCCTTTGGTGAGAAAAAGCAAAGCATCAGAAACAAAGCCAATGCCACTTCAGATCCACACCGCATTTCTGTACGGATTCCTGTGTGTTGTGTTTGCGTGTGTGTGTGTGAGAGAGAGAGAGAGAGACAGGAACAGGAATACGCTTTGATCCACTTCAATCAAGAGAGAGATGGACGAAGAACAGCTTGAACTCTACGCCATAACAGGCAGAGTGAAAAAGCTAGCGCAATAAAAGATCAAGCTTTTGAGCTTTTCCTTTCAAAGTTTAACCGAGCGGGTGAAATCTAATCTCCCCGGCAGTTGACTGACGATATACTGAACGGTTATTTTTCCTCTATTCAGCCGCTCCCATTACTCTCAAAATTTTCTGCTATTTTTCCATTTTTTTTGCTAGCTAATCCCAGTCAGGATGAGCCACGTTAAATAATTATAATTAATACATATCGAAATAAATTTGTTTAATTACCATGGAAAGCATTTACCACGTAGGCGCTTAAGCTGCTACAGTCAACAAAAAATTATCTTGATCGGACACAAATCTCAGGATAAATTGAATTAAAAGCTTTCAAAATTAAATCTGGGATCATCCAAACTCTGATTTGTAATCAACTACAAACACTAGTGGATTCATTCAAACTTGCAAGATCCCGTGATTTTTTCCTCTTTTTCAGGGGTTTTTATATAAAAACTCTGGTGTCTCTTATGAGCACAACACCCCTACTTATTCATCTGTTTGTGTGCTGGATATCGTACAAAGCTATGATGCTAAATTTATATCTCTCTACTGCCGCAAATATTTCAGGACGCAACAAGGGCAAACACTATTAACTTTTTGGTGGAAGCAATGAGAAGAAACAATCTTTTAAGAAATTTTTGAAATAAAAATATATTAATATTTTTTAATAGAGTACTATTACACATATCTTTATAATTTTCATATTTTTCATAAATAAATTTTCAACAAATATTCTAATTAATTAAGGATCTTCGATCGATGTAATTTGATTCCATTGATATTGTAATTCAAATATTACGAATTGAACTTTCTTCTTCTATATATAATTAGGTTGGATGGAGGAGCCTTTTTCTGATCAATAGCTCAGTTCATTTTATAGATGTTCTGTTTGGTCTGACCATATTATCATCTTTGGTTCTTATTTTGTACAAAAATGATGAATTTAAAAATAATCATATCAATAAAAAAAGTTAGAGTGACTTATGCTAAAATTAAGACTTTGACTTCATTTAGGATGACTTTTTTATTACTTCATAAGGTAACTTTTTAGTAAGAAAGTTGTCCCAAACGAAGCCTTAGGCTTCATTTGGAATAGCTTTCTGATTGTTTTTTAAAGCAGTTTTTTAGAAAAATTTTCTTGAATTAATAACTTTTGTACTAAAAAGTTGCTTTAGAAAGCAGTAAGAAAGCATACTTCATTTGAGAAAGAATTTTTATTTTTAAAGTATCTTTCTAGTACAAAATTTTTAAATTAAAAATTTTATACTAAAAAACTATTTTAAAAAATAATAAGAAAGTTATCCCAAACGAAATCTCAAGACAAGAGTAATAAATATATTTGTTACACAAATTGATAAAAATAATATTAGAGAATCAGAAATAAAAAAAGACCATGCACTATCTGAACTTCGTGTTAAGATGACCTCAACAAAGTGAATATTTTCCAAGAATTACTATTCAAGTTGGTGCTCCGGAAATTTTTTGCCCTTCTAACTATAAAGATTTAGGTTTCGTTTGGGACAGCTTTCATAGTGTTTTCTAAAACAATTTTTTAGTATAAAATTTTCTAATTTAAGAAATTTTTGTACAAAAATTTTTTAAAGAAGCAATAAAAAGACCGTCCCAAATGAAACCTAATGCTCATGCGACATGCTTCATCAACGTCAATTTAGGGATCACGATTGATCTTGATGTTTTTGAGTGGTGGAAGGGCTAGAAATCCTTTTTTTATAAGGAATATCAAATATTAATCTCAACATTTTAATCAAATGGTTGAAATTAATTAGGAACTATACTTCAAATATGCATCACTACTTTGTTAATTTGTTGGTCCTTATCATCAAAGGGAGGCCAAACTCAAAACATTTGATTTTATGGGAAGAAAATGTTAAGCATGGATATTAGGGCCTGTTTGGAATAATTGCAGCCTTATAATGTTGATTGTGAAGTTACAGTGAAGAAAGTAACTTAAGTTTTGTTTGGGATAGCTTAAGAATTTATGTTTATGTTTTAAAAACTCATTTTTAAACCATAGTTTTACATAAGCTTTTCAAAAAAATCTTTTTAAAGATAAATTTTATGCAAAACTTATAATCCACACATACAAAATTTTTTAGTTTTCCTAACACAAAAGCAATCAAAAAAGTCTTTCAAATAAAGACTAAGGCTTCATTTGGGACGGCTTTCTTACTGCTTCTTAAAGTAGTTTTCTAGTAAAAAATTAAAAATTTTATACTAGAAAGTTGCTTTAAGAAGCAGTAAGAAAGCTGTCCCAAACGAAGCAATGAAAAAAATTGTGACTAAAAGTTGTCTCAAATGAAACACAAGTTACTCTCATTGAAAAAAGCAGCTTATCATCCCATAAATTTTTGAAAAAATAATGAAAAATAGTTGCAAAATGAATATTTTATATTGTATGAAAAGCAAAACAGTTAGAAAGCTGTCACAAACAGATCTTAAAAATTAAGAAAAAGCCCCCAAGGTAATTATAAAATTGCAATTTATACACATGATTTGTAGATTAATCATCCTAATCTCGTGAATCATTCAGTACATATATGCTCAATTTAGTTGTTGACAGGAAGATTTGGTTTGATGATATGTGTTGGAAGGGATAAATTTGATAAAAATAAGCTTTTTAGATATCTCGATTCAAAAGATCAACGGCTCATGATTTCTAAAATTTTTAAAATTTTAATTAGGATGGAGATTATTATGAATTCAAGCATCATTTGCATCTATGACGAATGAAAACTACATAGAGTAAGGAAAAAAAGATCTTTCTGCCGGTCCCATCGACAACTATAATATTTCTCATTATTTTAAGCTAAACTCAAACTTCTAGCTGTTTGTAGCTGTTAATTAAAATGCTAATTAATTATGTGAATCAAATATTAGTTATAATCAATTTATTAATTTGCGCTTAGATTTAATTTGCTCTTTTTTTATTTAAAGCTAATATATTTCTCACTCATGTAGCCTCTTGTATAGCCTTCGGTATATCTTGTTTCTTATATTTTGTTTTCCTCTTTATTTAATAGATGGGGCCTAGTTAGGGGTGTAAACGAGTCGAGTCAAGTCGAGTATCTGCTTAATTGAGCTAAGTTTGTTTAGTTCTTATTGAGCTCAAGCTCGTCCCTTTAAAAAATTTATAGGATCAAGCTCGACTCGATTGCCCAAGCTAGCTTAGAAGCTCAAGCTTGACTCAATTGTTAAGCTCGGTTTCTTAGTTTTAAATATTTTTATTTTTTTAATATAGAACTAATTTAAAATATTAAAATATATTATATAATGCGAATTTAAATTGTTAATTAAATATATTTTAATTTAATCGAGCGGCTTAACGTGCTTTCGAGTCAAGCCTGGCTGAGCACGAACTAGAGCTCGAGCTCGTTTAAGATACGAGCTCAAGTATAGGCTCGAGCTTGAACTTGTGGCTTGATAAGCTCGACTCTTGAGCTCGTTACCAAGTTGAGCTCTAGTCTGCTCGGTTCACTTACAACCTTAGGACTAGCATTAAAAAAGAAGCAACTCTTGAGGGATCATGAGCCTAAGAGAAAATAGTGCTGGGAGGAAAACCGAGAGCAGTTCTTTGCAACTAGAAGCGAGATCAAGAGTAGGGAGGCCAAGGTGAGAGGAGTTTTCATTTCTTGGAGGAAAAAACAAGCAGCGAGGGCTGATCTTCTTACAATTTGCTGTGAGAACAAGAGAGAGAACAATTTGAAGCATTTGCATGTTCATGAGAATCATGACCAAGGTGAAATCGAAGAAGGATTGGAAGCTTCTTCTTGCATGATTCTACCATCAAAAGATTCAATTGATTTAGAATTTTTCTTCTTCTCTCTATTTTTTCAAGAGATATTCCTGTGATTTTATTCCTTGCATCTTTAGATAAAAGAAAATTGATTATGATTTTAAAGATTAACTTAGATCTAAAGCATGTTAGGGATTTGTAACTAGTTTCTCCCTTGGATGTAGGCACAAACGTCCCAAACCACGTATAGCTTGTGTTCTTGATTCTTTAATGGTTGATTTTGATTTTACATACTTCTTATATATATATATATTTGTTATAGATTTGCTTGCAAGATGAGGTAGATTCTTGTTTAGAAATTTCATGTCAATATTGCTCATTGATTTAGACAAGAAGTTTGATATATTTGTAATGGATTGTATAGTTTGCAATATTATAAAATAATTTACTTATTCATTCAATTGCTATTGTCTTTTTTTTTTTTTTTTGACAATTGTTACTCCAAAAACATATGGTTGATGACAAGAGTAACTTAATCATAATATTATGCAACAGTTAAAAATATTTTTTTTACGTTTCGTTTGGGTTAGCTTTCTTACTGATTTGCTTTTCAAATAACTATATTTTTTGTTTAACAACTGATTTTTTGCTGCTTTCAATAAAGAATTTGTACTAGAAAGCTGTTTTCTATAACAGCTTTAAAAAATTACTTTCCATACAGCAACTTTATAAAACAATAAGAAAATGATTCCAAATGAAGCCTTAGTTTTAACGCAACAAATAATCATCACAAGTATGAATCTCAATACTTTTAGGCTTAGTTTGGGATAGCTTTAGACCATTATTTTCTCTTATTTTTGTACTAGAAAGCTGCTTTAAGAAGCAGTATGAAAGCCATCCCAAATGAAACTTTAATCAGACGGCTAAAATTATTGAGTGCTATTATCTTAAATTCACATCAGGCCAACATACACTTTTTTGTCATTATCATTCAATTGCCAAAGCCAAATTCATTTTTTTTTCTTTTTTTTCAGAAGGAAATGTAGTAAGGATGAAAATAAAATACTGCATCAAAAACTCAAAATAAATCATAAAAAAAAAAATATTATAAACATGGTTGAGAGACTAGTCATCCTATGTCTACAAACATATGAATTCCATTATATTTTTTTAGCCTTTTAAATTTTGAAGAATCATTATTAGGATTTAAATCAATAAAACAATAAGGAAATTATGAATGAGAGACATTAGCTGATGGGGACAAGTAAAATTTTTGACCAAATGAGTCACGTTTTTTTTTTTTTTTTTAATTTTTTTTAGGGCACGTGAAATGGCTGCATTCATACATGGATGACATTTGAGAACTTTTTTATTGGACTAAAATCTAAAGTCAAATTTGAAATCTTTTAAATAATTTATTTTGATGTTTCTTAAATAAAATATTTTAAGTTAAATTCATCCCAATTTAGAGTTTAAGCACTTTAAATATTTTAAAATTTTCTATTACAATTTAGGTTTCATTTGAGACAATTTTTTTTTTAAAATAGTTTTTTAATAAAAAAAAATTTTTGTACTAAATTGTTGTTTTAGAAAGTAATAAGAAAGCTGTTCCAAATGAAGCTTGAGGTTTCATTTGAGAAAACTTTTTTATTGCTTTCTAAACCAATTTTTCAGTACAAAATTTTTTTGAATATCAACAGATTATTTATTTCGTAATATATATCTTTCTCCAAAAAGAAGACGCCATTCTCATCTCATTAAATTCCTTATTTTCTTGACAAGAATTAAGTTTTGCATCCAATCAGTTTAATATATATAAATATAATCTGATTTATTATCATAAATTCTTCAAATTATTATAATTTAGTATTAATAATTAATTAATTTGAAAAAAACGTCATTTCCTTTTTCCAATTATTGTAAGATTTTAATAATTTTCAACATTTAAAATCGATATTGACAAAAAAATGTCTATCATCTTTGAAATTTGACGTAAGCTTGTGCTCAATTTTCAAATAGGGATTTCTTGATTATTTTAAAATTTGCTTAATAAATATGATATAATTATATATTATGTTCTATTTTAATTTATTTATTTCTCTTTATTTCAAATAAACAGCCAATTTGAAAAAAAAGACTAATTATTAAAAAAATTAAATTAATCTTAAACAAACATTATTTTATTTATTGGTTTAATTTTGAACATTATAGTTAATAAATTGATTATAAAATATATAATATTAATCAAAGCTTAAATCAATTGTAATTTTAATCATTTTCTTAAAACTATCATATGATAAAAACCTTAAGAATATTTATTATTATTGATATATCATCAAAAAATTATCTTTATCGGGCACGAATCTCAAGGCAAAATCAAGTTGAAAATTTCAAAAATTAAATTTGGGACCATCTGAACTATGATTTCAGCAAACTTATAGTCAAACTGAACGTCTCAAAAATACAAACCCAACGACACCAAATTCGACCCAATCCGAGCTCAAATGGGTCCAAATCCAAGACCCAATGTGCATTTTTGAAGGTTCAATCCATAATTTGTCTAACCAAATAGTTTCCAAACGTGATATGCTTATAACCGAATCGAGCAGCTTGACGAGACGAATCCAATGAGCCCATGATCATCAAATTATGATATCATTAAGACATTCAAATGTCCAATAAATGGTCCTTGATCAAGGGAATCAACATCGGTCGTCCATTCAAACTACTCCCAATTTACCGTTGATCTTTCTCCTATTTACTGATCATGTCACTCTCAGAAAACTATAAATATACCACTCATTTCTCATGAGAGGGGACCCAAGCAAGAAGAGAATGAAGAGAGCTCTCTTGCCACCAGACTTCTCCTCAACCACTGCTGAACTTTCGCTCGGCCACCGACGGACGCTGAAATTCTGCCTATACGTCAATTGAAGCTGGATTTCTGCCCGACCACTAAACATCGCTGGATTTTCGATCTCCTCTTGTAACTGAATTTCAACCCGATGGTTGATTATTGTAATCTGATCGTCCTCAATTTCAAGGACGACTCAACCACCTGTAATCTAATTAAATAATAGTGGAATCATTTTAACTAGGCATGGCCCCATGATTTTATTTTTTCCAAGGTTTCCACTTAAAAATTCCGGTGTTATATTTTTCTGCTTTTTGTGTGTTGGATATGCGTACAATGCTAAGACGAAAATATTCTAACTCTATCGCCGCATATATTCTAGCTTGCAACAATTATATTGATCATTCTCTGGTCGATAGAAGTTCCATAAAAATTTGATCCAATTAATCAACTTATAATCATACTTGATTGTGGTCGACATAGGATGATAATGATTATGAGCAATTTTGAGCTGAGATTGGATTAGCTTGAGATTAAATCAATTAATTGTTAAATATACTATATATTTTGATAATCTCACTTCATAATATTATTAAAATAAAATAGCAAATTATTATTTTTCTTTCTATAATAAATATGTGTTTAAAATAATATCTATAAATAAATATTATTAAATATCCAGTATTTAAAACAAGCATTAAAAATTATTTTTTACCACATGTGGAATGTGATTGTTTCCTTCCTTAATCTAAAATAATTGTCACATCGACATAAATTATTTGTTGGCCTCTGAATCATGAGACTATATATATATATTCTTCTTCTCCATTATTGGGCAAGAATAAATTAATAGAAGACAGCCATGAAAAAAAAATAGAGAGGAATGTTTTATATTTATATTCAAGGTCTCGAAAAGTCACCCACGAATGCATGGAGGATTCTCTTAAGCCTCTTGGAACAAGGATGATCAAATCAAGCTAAATGAATATCATTTATAGGAGAAATTATTCTGTGCAGAGTCCGGACGGGAAGAATTGTTCAGACTATGAATGTACACATTGTATATAAATAGTGTGTATATTTATTTTATACACACTATATATAAATGTGTATACAGTGTGTACACTCACATGTCTGAATGGTTCTTCCCGTCAGGATTCTGTATGGAATAATTTCTCTATTTATAGATATAGAGATCTTTTTGTATGATTTCACATCAAATTTCACGTCCTTATGCCTACCCGCAAGTGATTAACTAAAAGTTATTCATCACTCGAATGATGTCTAGGCCCATGAGAGGTAAGAGGATGTGACATTTACCTATGTGGAAATAGTGAGAGAAAAGTGAGCCTCCAACTTCTTGTACTTGGCTGAAAAGAGACATAAACAAGCTTGAAGGATGATGGCCTATGATCGATCGAGGAGGTTAGGTCACTGAGGGGATGGAGCATGCATGTGAGGAGGAAATGTAAGAGATGGCTGGAGAAAGATGACATAATAGATGGAAAATATGCATGTGATTTAATAGATGTAAAAAGTCGAGAGGGAAGAAAAGATGAGCAGAGGAAGAAGAAGAGGACTTCTCCTCTTCGTGATACATGAGTCAATTCATTCTCTGTGACCTAAAAGATGTCCCCATAAAAATACAAAAAAGGAACTTAATTTCTACGCAGCCTTATGGCGTCTGATTGTGCTAATAGTAGAACTAGAGGACTCAATATTTGGTGAGTGACAACTTTCTAAATAATTTTTAGTATTAAATTTTTTTTAACTTAAAATTTTTGTACTAGAAAACAATATCAAATGAAGTCTTAATCTAAAGGTAAGTGCGATAAACCACAAAATAACTATAAAAATAGATCAACCTTATCATGAAAGAGAAAACCAATATTTATATAGTTTGGATTAAATAAGAGCAAGCTCATGCATGCCATATAAATATCAAATAATTCATTAAACTTCAAAAGAAATACATGAAGATTTACATTTTATATAAAATTAGAGATATTAATAAGCATACTATTTTGTGTAGCTGAGAGAGCATGCAATCACTTTTTGTGAAGAAGAGGGTTAGATACAAGAAAGATTTTGGTGTTGCACTACTTAGTACTTACTCTCTTCTCCTTTTTATCATAAGAGTTTGAGTAAGAACTATTATTTATCATAAAAAGTACTTAATTCTTATTTTGTTAGAATTGGTAATAACAAACTCTCAAATTCTTAAGGATGCTGAAGAACTCTTTGCAAGCACTAAAAAAAAAAACCCTTCTTCATCAAATGACACCATTATGACACAACTCTCTTCTTTTATCCTCTTCCTCTCCTTCTCTTTGTCACTTATTATTATTAAATGTTTCATCACAATATAATGATCTCTTTCTATAATTTTTAGATATCGTAGGTTGCTATTAAGGTTGAGGAGTAAACCACCGCAACGAAATAAATAAGAAACTAGAAAAGCAGCGGAAAGTAAAACAACACCATAATTTAATGTGAAAAAACTCAAAATTGGGATAAAACCATGGAGCCACACCACAGCAATGAATCCACTATAAAAATGGGAAGAAATAAGTACAAATATATCTTCTCTCTCACTCTCTCCTTGCTTCTCTTATCGCTTATATCATTCTCATAGTCAAAATATAAGAGAAACTCAAGTTAATAACACAAAGGGATGCAAACCTTTAGAAAAACAAGAAAGAAAACTGTATAGTCCACCTCACAGCACTGCGGCATCAATTTGGAGCTTTGCGATGCTCAAGCCTTTTCCATCAGGATGCTGTGACGCTCAAACCCGTAGCGCTGCGGCACTAAACAACACTACAGAGTCGAATCTGAGCGTTGTAGCGCTATGCTCTCTGTCGATCAGCGCTGGGGTGCTCAGAAATACAATGTCGGGGTGCTCGGGTACATAGCTGTATTAATCAAATTTTTTAAATGATATTTTTAATAAAAAATCTAAAGTTCAGTGTCGTACCTTGTCAAAGAAGAGAGATGGAAGAGAAAGAATATTGTTCGGTGCTTTTTCATCCGTCAACTTTGTTCAGAGATTTCTTCTATTCGTTATACATAACTCAAATCTCATTTTAGTTTTCAATAATTTTGATTATTATAACAATTTTCTTATATTGAATAGAATTGATTATTTCTTACTACATTTTGATTGTGGCATTTGAATAAGTAAGAAAGAATGGTTGCTAACACTATAAAATGAGTTGACTGTTAAATCATAATACCAAGTTGTATCCTGTAACAGATGAATGATGTTATCCCAATTGATGAACTTTTCTTTAAAGATGATTTATGGTGTTATCCCAATTGTATTCTGTAACAAATGAATGATTATACTGACGGACAGAGAGTGGTGGCTCTTTATTGATTTAATGAAGTCATATGTAATGATAATTGATTAATTGAATATGATAATTAATTAATTGGATAAGTAATAATTGATATGACTTATGACCAACTTGAAATTAGTTAGAATAAAAGATATTGAAAATATCACATTAAAGTTGGATGTCCTGTCTTGCTAAATCATACATTGATGCTTGTATATATTGATAGCACTGATGACATTGATATATACATTAATATTATTGACAGTTTGGATGAATTTATAATAAATAAACAGATGATGTATATAAATAGATATGATAGATTATTTTAGTGATTTATGAATAATTTTTACACCATTGTTTTACCTATTTATTGAATTTTATATCAATTATTAATTTTTAAATTTATTGTAATGATTCTCTGCTTTTATTATTGATTATTTAGAATTTTATTGATAATATTTTGTCATTAACTATATTGACAGCTGTTGATCAGATTAGATTGAGCATATCTTATTGATTCTTTAGTCATTATATTGAAAACTTTAGTGAGATTCTCAAAGATTCTCAAAGTTTCTTTAAATTTTGCTTTATATTTTTATTTATTCTTTTGTAGTCAAGAGTTTGTGATAGATTAGTGATAGAGTGATCTCTTGGCTATTGTAAATGATATATTGGGTGAATAAATAGTAAAATATCTTGATGTATATGATTTTAGTTGCTTTCGTTGGTTATTATTTATATTGATGATTTATAGAAGCTCTGATATATTCTTAAAATAATAAATAGATAATTCTTCTAAATTTAATTTTGGGATGTTACAACAGCACTGAGGTGTTGTACGAAAAAAAATAACCCAAGTTGGGGGGGCATCCCTCAACGAGCATGATAATTTGAGCTGAGGTCCGAGGTGATAGATCAACCTGATTCATCAACATAATAAAATTCCACACAAAAAAACTGTTGCAAGCTTGAATTTAATTAAACTTAAATTTGATAGTCACTAGCCCTAAATAAAAAAATGTGAATAGATTAATCTTGAATTAGATTAGTCATCATATAAGAAAATTAAATGTAAAGAAATATTGAATTGGTAGCCACTAACATATAAATGTCATGACCAATCTTCCCCTAGATAGTTAATAAAATTTTAACTATATATATATATATATATATATATATATATATATATATATATATATATATATGATATTGTAATAATTAACTTAGCAGATAAATATTTTAAAGTTATTTTCAATACCTTTGTTGCGTTCTACAATATTCGCGGCGGTAGAGAAATATAAAATTTAGTGTCTTAGCTTTGTACAAAGACCCAACACACAAGCATATAAAAAAGAGGGTGTAGCATTAATAAGAGATACCAGAATTTTTACATGAAAACCCCTAAAAAAGAGGGAAAACCATGGGGCCTTGCCCATTTTAGATGAATCAACTATTATTTGCAGTCAATTACAAATGAGGCCCTTCCTTGAGGGAAGTCCTTGGGATGATGTAGATAATGTACATCATATTAGATGGTGGGAATTGGAAGAATTAGTATTAAAATATTTATTTGGTCAGCAGGACTATAGTCGGCAGGCGATAGAGGTCGGAAAGACCATAGTCTGGCGACAAAGGTCGGAAAGATCATAGTCTGGTGACGTTGGTTAGAGGGACCATAGTCGGCAGAGGAGGTCGAAAAGACCGTAGTCGACGGGTGACAGACCGTAGTAGGCGGGCGACAGAGGTTGGAAAGACCGTGCGACAAAAGTCAGAAAGACCATAGTTGGTGGGCAATGGAGGTCGGAAAGACTGTAGTCTGGTGATGGTGTTCGGAGAGACCATACTCGGCAAAGGAGGTCGGAAGAACTATAGTCAGTTGGGGACGGAGGTTTGAAGGACTGTAATCGACGGGCGATAGAGGTCGGAAAGACTGTAGTATGGTGATGGTGGTCGGAGGGACTGTATTCGGATGAGGAGGTCGGAAGGACCGTAGTCGGTGAGTGACGGAGGTCTAAAAGATCGTAGTCTGGTGACGATAGTTAGAGGGATCGTAGTTGGCGGGTGATGGAGGTTGGAAGGACCGTAGTCGGCGGGCGACGGAGGTCGTAAAGACAGTAGTCTGGTGACGTTGGTCGGAGGGACCGTAGTCGGTAGAGGAAGTCAGAAGGACCGTAGTCGGCTGGCGACGGAGGTTGGAAGGACCGTGCTTGGTAGCCTGGTGGAGGACTAATAATGGTTGGTAGCAAGAGGAGGTCCAACGGTGACCGGCAATTTGGTGGAAGTCTAACGACGGCCGAGGCCAGGCGGAAGTCTGGTGGCGGGGCGGTGGTCCGACGATGGTCGAGCTAAAGTCCGGCAGCGGTCGACCTCCAGGTGGAAGTCCGACGGCGATCGGTGGCTAGGCGGAGGTCCGGTGAAGGTTTGGCTGAAGTCCGATGACGGTCGGCGGTCGAGTGGAAGTCCGGCTATCGACCGGAGGCCGGGCGGTGGTCCGACCAAGGTCGGGATGAAGTCTGGCTGCGGTCGGCAACTTGGTGGAAGTCCAGCTGTGATCGGCAGCCGGGTAGAAGTCCGGTAGCGGCCAAGCGATGGCCTGGCGACAGTCGATGGGGTTCACAGGCGATGCTGCTAGAGCTCTTGAAACCTCAGAGCTCTCTATCGAATCTCTAGCCCCCCTGCCCCCTCATGTAGAGAGTAGGGGTCTATTTATAGATTTTCATGAGTGGCATATTCCGTAAATATAGAGAAGATCCGGGGTAGGTTCGGAGTGCTTCATCGGATGACTCGTATTGATTCCTCTGATCATAGAGAGTTTTTTAACTATTCAAGTGCCTTACCGATGTTGGAATTCAGCGATCTTAGGCTCGTTGGATTCATCTCGTCGAGCCGCTCGATTTGACTATAAGCATGCTATATTTGGATACCATTTTGTCATTCAAAATAATGCTTTGAACCTTCCAAATATGGTTCGAGCCCCCCCGATTTGGACCCATTTGGGCTTGGGTCGGACCGATTTTGGTGTTGTTAGGTTCGTCTCTTTGAGACGTTCAGTTTGACTATAACTTTGCTAAAATTAGAATTCAAATGATCGTGAATTTAATTTTGAAAGTTTCCAACTTAAATATGCCTCGAGATTTGTGCACGATCAAAGCCATTTTTGGTGACGTATCAATTGCCCCCCCCCCCCTCTATTTTTAGAAGTCAAAATTAAAATTCAAGTCGGATGGTTGAAGTGGAGGAATGCATCGGGCTTGTTATGTGATAGAAAAGCCCGCCTCAAACTTAAGGGAAATTTTTATAAGATGGTGGTGAGACCTGTAATGCGTTATGGTGCCAAATGTTGGTCGTTAAAAGAGAAGGATAATACTAAGTTAAGTGTTGCAGAGATGAGGATGCTCAAGTGGATGAGTGGCTTTACCCTTAGAGATAGGATACGAAATGAGCATATACACGAAAAGGTTGGAGTAGCTCCAGTGGAAGATAAGATTAGAGAGAGTCGCCTTAGTTAATTTGGTCACATAAAATGGCGGCCTTCCGATGACCTGGTTAAGAAAGTAAAGATATTAGATTTGACTTAAGTTAAGAAAGGTAGAGGTAGATCTAAAAAGACTTGGTTAGAAAATATTAGAAATGATCTTTCTTTATTAGATTTAAACGAGAATTTGACTTTTAACAGGGCACAATAAAAAAAAAGAATTCATGTAGCCGACCCCATGTAGTGTGACAAAGGCTTGAGTTGTTGTTATTGTATTTCAAATAAACAGCCAATTTGAAAAAAAAAACTAATTATTAAAAATTTTAAATTAATCTTAAACAAACATTATTTTATTTATTAGTTTAATTTTAAACATTATAGTTAATAAATTGATTATAAAATATATAATATTAATCAAAGCTTAAATTGGTAGGATTTAAAGGAGATGGAAAAATAATTTCATCGTCTTCAAAAGATATGTCGAATCATAGAGAAAATAATTGGTAGTGTACATGAATCCATTAAAATACGGAATCAAGGTCTTCGATCTTTCACGTTTGAAGCGGCATTCTCCAAGAGAGCGAGAGACCCTTTTTTTCACTCAAGATGAGAAATGAGAGAAATGAGAACTTCACCGCTTAAACTGGGGAGCATGACCCTTTTATACTTCAAGTGTATTTATTTTTTATTTCAGCCTATCATTAAAATAAAAATAAATAGTTAGCCTCTGCACAAATAATTAATTCCATACAAATTTAAATGAGATGTCACATAAGCCAAATAATAATTTAATTCTTAAATAGATCACAAATTCAATTGGCTCAATTTTAGATAGCGTCTAATGTATAATACTTTATTTATATGTACAAATATATATAGGCCCACATATATAAATTTTCCAACAATCTCCCACTTGGGCTATATATATATATATATATATACACACACACACATATAATTATACATTATAAAATACTCGTAAGAGCTCAATATTTGCTATCTTTATAAAAAAACATCTCAAGATAATCTGGTTCATCAATCATATCAATATAGAATCAAAGTGATCTTTATTATATTTTTCATAACAAGATCCATCAATGGTCATTATATTAATATAATTAATTATATAGATCAAGTATGGATGTATAGCATGAAAATTTCATGTAATGTGATCTCAAATCATGACTATTTTCAAGTGATCCAATATTATAACTCAAAAGAGTTATAATCAAAATTCAATACTTTATGCTAAACCACAACAGAAATTAAATATCTTTATTTCAGAGTTTTCAATCACTAAAATAACAATACTTTAGTCTGATCAGAGAATAAGTTCATAATAATTGAACAATACAAACAAACTCCTACTAAACTAGTATATCATGAAAACAGATTACACCCATACGAGCTACATGCTCATGAAATACTTTATGTGTTAATCCTTTTATAAGTTGGTCTGCAATCATAAAGTTTGTACTAATATGTTTAATAAAAATTTAAGAACTCTGAACCCTTTCTTTCACAACAAGAAACTTAATGCAATATATTTTGATTTTGACGAGTTCATGTTGTTCTTGGAATATAACTCAGCTGTTTTATTATCACAATTTATCTTTAATGGTCTCTCAATGCTATCAACAATATATAGTACTGTGATAAAATTTTACAACCATATTCTCTGATCTGAAGCCTCATAACAAGATATAAATTCTGCTTCCATAGTTGAAGAAGCTAAAAGTGATTATTTAACACTTTTTCAAGAAATAGCTCCTCTAGCTAACATGAAAATATAGCCTGAAGTGGATCTCCTACTATCAAGGAAACCAGCAAAATCAGATCGAAATACCCTACGATTTCCAAATGATCAGATCTCTGATATGTGATCATAAAATCTCTTATTCTTTTTAGATACCTGATAACCCATTTCACTGCTTTCTAATGATCCATTCCCGGGTTACTTAAATATCTACAAAGTATTCCAATAATATATGCAATATCCGGACGCGTATAAACTTGAGCATACATAAGACTCCCTACTGCCGATGCATAAGGGATCTTATCCATCTCTTACTTTTTAACTTCATTTCTTGAGCATTGAAGCATACTAAATTTATCCCCTTTTGTAATGGGTATATCCCCTGGTGCACAATCTTCCATGCCAAATCTGCTAAGCACTTTATCAATATAGGCTATTTGTGATAACCTAAGTATACCACGGGAGCGATCCCGATGAATTTGTATACCCAACACAAATGATGCATTTCCAAGATCTTTCATTTCAAATTTATTTGAAAGAAATCTCTTAGTCTCATGCAATAAGCCTATATCACTGCTTGCTAGCAAAATATCATCGACATATAACACCAGGAGAATAAACTTACTCCCACTGACCTTATGATAAATGCATTGATCAATATTATTTTCTTTAAAACCAAATGAAGAAATCACTTGATCAAATTTTTTATACCACTGACGGGAAGCTTGCTTTAAATCATAGATGGATTTTTTTAATTTGCACACCAGATGTTTTGAATCAGAAGATTGAAAATGTTCTGGTTACATCATATATATAATTTTCTCAATATCTTTATTAATAAATGCAATCTTTACATCTATATGGTGTAGCTCCAAATCATAATGAGCTACAAGTGCCATAATGATTCTAAAAGAGTCTTTCGAAAAAAGTGGAGAGAAAGTCTCTTTATAATCAATGTCTTCCTTTTGAGTGAAACATTTAGCAACTAGATGTGCTTTATATCTTTCAATATTACCTTTTGCATCCCTTTTGATTTTAAAAATCCATTTATAATCAATATGTTTTGCTCCTTCAAGTAATTCAGAAAAATCCCAAGCATTGTTATCTTTCATTGATTTCATCTCATCTTCCATGGCTTTTATATAATTTTAAGAATTAGAATATTCTTTGACCTGACTAAATGAAATTGGGTCATCTTCCAATCCCATATCAAACTCATGCTCTTGGAGATATATAATATAATCATATGAAATTATTGTTCTTCTTTCCCTTATAGATCTCCTTAATAACACTTCAATTCGAGGTTGTTGTCCTTCAGGAAGTAATTCAAGATTATTTTGATTATCTGGATTTATAATCTGAATAATATCATGCATAATTCATGATCATTTTCAATTATAATATTAAAAATTGTAACATATTCCTGCTCAAAATCAAAATCTTTGAGTTTATCACTCCCACTATATTCAACACCCTCAATAAATTTAGTATTATCCATCTCAAAAAAGGATTTACTTGAAGAATCATAAAATTTAAAGTCTCTTGACCTTTCAGAGTATCCAACAAAATAGTAGCTGACAGTTCTTGAGTCTAATTTTCTTTCATTAGGCTTATATAGCCTAGCCTTAACTTGACATCCCCAGACATGAAAATGCATAATACTATGCTTCTTTCCAGTCCACAACTCATATGGGGTTTTAGCTACTGCTTTGCTTGGAATTCTATTAAGAATATAAACTGCAGTCTTTAAGGCTTCTCCTTAAAGTGATTCTGGTAAAAAGAATGACTAATCATACTTCTAAACATATCCTTTAAAGTTCTATTTCATCTCTCAGCTACACCATTTTGACTTGGAGTCCCTGGTATAATATATTGAAAAACGATACCATATTCTGCTAAATATCTTATAAAAGGGTTTGGACATTATTCACCTGATCTATCATATCTATCATAGTATTCACCACCACGGTCAGATTTGACAGCTTTAATCTTCTTACCAAGTTGATTTTTAACTTCAGCTTTGAAGATCTTAAATACATAGAAAGATTTTTATTTTTTATATATCAAGTATAAGTATCCATAATGAGAATAATCGTCTATAAAAGTACTAAAATACTATTGACCATTCCAAGAAGCTGTAGGGAATAGACCACAAATATCAGTAGGTATTAATTCAAAGATATTTGAACTCCTTTTGGTACCTAATTTCTTAATATTTATTTGTTTTTCCTTAATACATTTAACATAAATTTTAAAATCAGTATAATTAAAAAAATTAAGAATTCTATCTGACACAAGCCTTTTTATTCTTTGTTTAGAAATATATCCTAAACACTTATGCTATAACATAAAAAAATTCTCATCAGTTAATTTTCCCCATGTACTAAAATTATTTATATGCAAAGTTTCATTTATCTGTGAGGTAGAAATATCTAATTTATATAGATTATCAATCAAAGAACCTGTACCAATAACTTTAGAACACTAAAAGAGACTAAAATTTTCATTTTCAAATGAACAAGAATAACCAGATTTGTCCAAATATGAAATAGAAATTAGATTTTGTTTAAATAACGGTACATAAAAAGTCTCACATAAATCCAAAGTAGAACCACATTCTAAGTACAATCTATATAAGTCTACAGCTTTAACAGGAGCTTTATTATCATTTCCCACATAGATAAATCTTTTAGCATCAATTGACACTCTACTCCTTAGACAATCATACATAATCACGTTTATGTGAGTAGTTGCACCTGTATATATCCACCAAGTATGATTTGGTACTAAGGCCAAATTAATTTTAGAACAAACAAGATTCAGAAGTTTACCCTTTTTTATGAACAAATTATCATATTTTAGATAATCTTTCTTCACATGATCAATCCTTTTGTAGAAGAAATAAGTAATAATTAGATATTATTTCTGTTGCACTTTAGGTTATGAAGTCCCTTTATCTACAGCTCCTTTAGTTTTATAATTCATTTTTTGTGGCAAAATTATAAGAAGAAGAAGCTAAGTGAGCACTTTCTATCTTTTCCTATTTTAATCTTTCTTCCTCTTGCACACACTAAGCAATGAGCTCATTAAGAGTCCATTTTTTCTGTTTGAGTATTGTAACTTATTTTAAAAGGACTAAATTGTGTAGAAAGAGAGATTAAGACTAGATGCGCAAGAATGTCATCAAACAATTATAACTTTAATGCTCTTAGTTTTGTAACAAGATTAGATAATTTTATAATGTACTCTCTTATGTTCCTTTTGCCTTTATACCATATTGAAATAAGTTTACTAAGAATAGTACTTATTTCGACCTTTTAAGAACCTACGAAATGGTCTGTTATTTGACTTAGAAACTTCTTAGCATTTTCCTCCTCAGGCATTGCACCCTTTATGATATCTGGAATAGAATGCTTCATGATCATAAGACTTATGCGGTTTGAACGCTCCAACTTTTTAAAATTTATCATTTGTTTAATTGTGCTTTTACAGTAAGGGCAGGAGGGCATTCAATCTGAATCGCATAGTCTAGATTCATACACCTAAGAATAATAGTAATGTGCTCTTTTCATTTCTTAAAATTAGAGCAATTAAGCACTGAAATGTTATTTAAATTGACATATAATGAAGAAATATTAACTAAAAAAGAATGAAAATTAACTTACAATTAGTAATAATATATGATGGGCCCATTATAAGATACATAACACAATATCATAATTCAGTCTTTGGATAATAATTATAATTTGTAAATGGCACTCTTAAAATTATATTAAATAAATATTGATAATAAATGCTGCCAATAATAAGCCTTTCTTTGGACCGACTTACTATATACATGAATAATTCTAAATTTATCACATATTTATTACTACATCTTTAGAGTCCGGCCAAAAAATAATCTTTATTTGGGCCGATTATTTTTTGCATAGACTTAATTAAATCTCTAGCATTATTCAATTAATTTAAAAATTAAATAAATTGATTTAATAGAAATCACTTTGGTGACATATTATTTTAATTTAATTTAATTTTAAAATAATGAATAATTATTTCAAATGAGAAATATTTAATTGATAAATATATTTTATCAATAAATAATTGATTTATTTAAAAGTCATTACTTAATTTAATGATGTTATAAATACATAACTTTTCATATCATTAAGAATATAAATATATTTAATTCAGAAGTTATAAGTCATTAATTAATTTAATGATATTATAAATACATGACTCCTCATGTCATTAAAAATATAAATATAATTAATTTAAAATTTATAAATCATTAATTAATTTAATGACATTATAAATACATAACTTCTCATGTTATTAAGAATATAAATATTTAATTCTAAAGTCATAAGTCATTAATTAATTTAATTCAAAAGTTATAAGTCATTAATTAATTCAATGATATTATAAATATATAACTCCTAATATCATTAAAAATATAAATACATTTAATTCTTATATGTAACCGATAAATTAAAAAATAATAGCAAAATAACCATTCTTTATATTGCAAATTCATCAACAATGACAACTTTTCGTATTCTCATATGAAAAAACTAAATCTATGAAAATGATGAACTCAATTGATGACAAAAATAGTGAAGAATCAATACTATTATAATAATGTTGAACTTCACAGTTTAATTGTCATCTCTCAATTTTTTAAGACAAAGCAATATAGATTTTGAAAATTTGCTTACAAATATTTTTTCATCAAGAAATCAAAATTTTTTCAAATAAAAAATTATTATCAAACGAATATTTTCTTTGATGAAAAACTCAAATAAATCAATAACATGCTTAGAGAAAATCATTTCTCGTTGATTCAACATGAAAATCAGGCTCTGATACCACTTGTTAGGATTTAAAGGAGATGAAAAAATAATTTTATCATCTCCAAAAGACATGTCGAATCATAGAGAAAAGAATTTGAAGTGTACCTGAATCCATTGAAATGCGGAATCAAGGTCTTCGATCTTCCATGTTAGAAGCGGTGTTCTCCAAGAGAGCAAGAGACCCCTTTTTTCACTCAAGATGGGAAATGAGAGAAATGAGAACTTCACCGCTTAAATTAGGGACCATGACCCTTTTATACTTCAAGTGTATTTATTTTTTATTTCAGCCAATCATTAAAATAAAAATAAATATTTTCCCTCTACACAAATAATTAATTCCATACAAATTTAAATTAGACATAAGCCAAATAATAATTCAATTCTTAAATAGATCATGAATTTAATTGACTCAATTTTAAATAGCGTCTAATGTATAATATTTTATTTATATGTATAAATATATATATGCCCACATATAAAAATTTCCCAACATAAATCAATTATAATTTTAATCATTTTCTTAAAACTATCATATGATAAAAACTTTATGAATATTTATTATTATATTGATCATTTTAATTAAATTGGTCAATAGAAGTTTCATAAAATTTTGATCCAATTAATCAACCTATAATCATATTTGACTCTGGTTAATATATAGGATGATAATGATTATGAGCAATTTTGATCTAAGATTGGATTAGCTTGAGATTAAATCAATTAATTATAAAATATATTATATATTTTGATAATCTCACTATATAATATTATTAAAATAAAATAGTAAATTATTAATTTTCTTTCTGTAATAAATATGTGATTAAAATAATATCTATTAATAATTATTATTAAATATCCAGTATTTAAAACAAGCATTAAAAATTAATTTTTGCCACATATGTGGAATGTGATTGTTTCCTTCCTTAATCTAAAATAATTGTCACATCTATAAAATTAAATAACAAAATCTACGTCGCATTACTACATAACCAAAAAATATATATATAAATAAAAGAAAGAAGATGCATATCACATCTCAAGAAACCTACTTGTGTCATAAACCCTATCGTCCATTAAAATAATAATAATAAAAAAATTTGTTTTTCGAAAAAAAAATTATTTGTTGGCCTCTAAATCATGCATGAGATTGTGTGTGTATATATATATATATACATCATCAAAAATGTATCTTGATCGGGCACGAATCTCGAAGCAAAATCAAGTTGGAAACTTTCAGAAATAAAATAGGTACCATTCGAGCTCCAATTTCAGCAAGCTTATAGTCAAACTGAACGTCTCGAAAATATGAACCCAACGACACCAAATTTGACTCAATCCGAGCCCAAATGGGTCCAAATCAAGGGCTCGAAGCACCGTTTTAAGTTTCAAACCACAATTTAGATTACCAAACGGTTTCCAAATGGGATGTGCTTATAGTCGAATCGAGCGGCTCAAATACGTGAATCCAACAAGTCCAAGATCACTGAATTCTGACATCACTAAGACCTTCAAATGTCCATCAAACGATCCACAATCAAGGGATTCAACATCAGCCGTCCACACAAACCACTCATCATTTACCCTTGATCTTCCACTTACTTACGGGCCATGCCACTCCAAAAAATTTATAAATAGACCCCTCTTTTCTCATGAAACGGGACCCCGAAGCCTAAGGAGGAAAGAGAGAGATCGAAGATCGCTCTTACCTCCTTTCCTCCTCCACCACCGCAAGAGTTCTACCGGATCACCGCCTGACGTCATTGCTCCGTCGGATCACCACCTAACGTCCTAAGCTTTGCCGGACCATCGCCTGACACCGTTGCTCTGTCTAACTACCACCTAACATCGTAAGCCCCGCCGGACCACCGCCTGATGTCGTTGCTCCGCCAGACCACCACTTGACGTCTTAAGCTTCGCTGGACCACCGCCTGACGCCGTTGTTCCATCGGACCAGCACCTGACATCTTAAGCTCTACTGGACCACCGCCTAACATTGTTGATCCACCGGACCACCACCTCACATCCTAAGTTCCATCGGACCCCCGCCTGATGTCGTTGCTCCGTCGGACCACCACCTGACATCCTAAGCTCCGTCGGACCACCGCCTGACTTCGTTGCTCCATTGGACAACCACCTTATGTCATTCCTCCGTTGGACCACCGCATGATGCTGTTGCTCCACTAGACCACAGCTTGATGCCCTGAGCTCCGCTGAACCACCACCTGACGTCTTAAGCTCCATCGGACCACCGCCTGACGCCGTTGCTCCGTCGGGCTATTGTCTGACGCCATTGCTCCGCCGGACCACCACCTGACATCCTAAGCTCTATCGGACCACCGCATGACGTTGTTGCTCCACCGGACCACCACCTGACACCCTGAGCACCACCGGACCACCACTTGAGGCCCAAACTTCTATCGGACTACCACTTAAGGCCCAAACTTCTGTCGGACCACCACTTGAGCCCCGAACTTCTATCGGACCACCACCTGAGGCTCGGACTACTGTCGGACCACCACCTGAGGCCCGAACTTCTACCGAACCACAATGTGAGGCCTGAACTTTCGTCGGACCACGACCTGAGGCCCATACTTCTACCAGACCACCACTTGAGGCTCAAACTTTTGCTGGACCACCACCTGAGGCCCTGCCTTCTATCGGACCACCACATGAGGCCCAGACTTTTATCGGACCACCACATGATGCCTGGAGTTCTTTTAGACCACCACCTAATGCCTAGAGTTCTGCCGGACTACTACATAACACCCTGAGTGCTACTGGAGTACCGCCCTACTACTATAGTCTTTCTGACCCCGGTCTCTTACCGATTACGGTCCTTCCGACCTCCCTCTCCAGACAACAATCTTTCTAACCCAGGTCTTTTGCCGACTATGGTCCTTCTGACCTCCCTCGCCATACAACGATCTTTCTGACCTAGGTCTTCTACCGACTACAGTCTTTCTGACCTCCCATGTCAGGCAACAGTCTTTCTGACCCCTGTCTCCTGCCGACTACGATCCTTCCGACCTCCATCGCCTACTATGGTCTTTTCGACCCCTGTTCTATCGACTATGGTCCTGCCAACCAAATAAATATGTCTATGTTGATTATTGGAACTTCCACCATGTAATGCGCTCTATATGATGTATATTTGCGACATCAAGCCAAGGCTTTCTTCCAAGGAAGAGCCTCATTTGTAATCGACTGCAATTACTAGTGGATTCATTCAAACTGGGCCAGGCACCGTGGTTTTTCCCCTTCTTCAGGGCTTTCCACGTAAAAACTCTAGTGTCTCTTATGAACGCTATGCTATCTCTTTCATCTGCTTGTGTGTTGGATCTTCATACAATGCTAAAATGTTAAATTATATATTTCTCTACTGTTGTGAATATTCCAGGATGCAACATATATATATATATATATATATATATATATATATATATATATATATATATATATATATATATATATATATATATATATATATATTCTTCTCTATTATTGGGCAAGAATAAATTAATAGAAGCCAGCCATGGAAAAAAAAGAGAGGAATGTTTTATATTTATATTCAAGGTCTCGAAAAGTCACCAAGTAATGCATAGAGGATTCCTTTAAGCCTCTTGGAACAAGGATAATCAAATCAAGCTAAATGAACATCATTTATAGGAGAAGTTATATGTGCGGAGTCCGAACAAGAAGAATTATCCGGATTGTGAGTGTACACATTGTGTATAAATATTGTGTATACTGATTTGATACACACTGTATACGAATGTGTAAATAATATATACACTCACATATTCAGACGGTTCTTCCTATCCAGACTCCACACATAATAATTTCTCCATTAATTATATATATAGATCTTTTTGTATGATTTCACATCAAATTTCACATCCTTATGCCTACCCACAAGTGATTAACTAAAATTTGTTCATCACTCGAATGACGTCTTAAGGCCCATGAGAGGTATGTAAGAGGATGTGAAATTTGCTAATGTGGAAATAGTGAGAGAAAAGTGAGCCTCCAACTTGATGTACTTTGCTGAAAAGAGACATAAACAAGCTTGAAGGATGATTGCCTATGATCGATCAAGGAGGTTAGGCCACTGAGTGGATGGAGCATGCTTGTGAGGAGGAAAGGTAAGAGATGGCTGGAGAAAGATGACATAATAGATGAAAAATATGCATGTGATTTGACATCACAGCCTACATTTTTTCTGTAGTGGTGTGGTGGAGTCCACTATGAAAATTAAAAGCATATTGCACATGGGAAATCTATTTTAGCATGTCAAAAAATAAAGTCGAGAGGAAAGAAAAGATGAGCAGAGGAAGAAGAAGAGGACTTCTCCTCTTCAAGATACACGAGTCAATTCATTCTCCATGACCTAAAAGATGTCCCCATAAAGTACAAAAAAAGGAACTTAATATCTACACAGCCTTATGGCATCAGATTGTGTTAATAGCAATAGATGACTCAATATTTGGTGAGTGACAACTTTCTTATTATTATTTTCTAAACAGTTTTTAGCACAAAATTTTTTTATAATCTAAGTTTTTGTACGAGAAAGCAGTACCAAACGAGGCCTTATTCTAAAGGCAAGTGCGATAAACCACAAAATAATTATAAAAATATATCAATGTGCCTTATCATGAAGGAGAAAACCAATATTTATATAGTTTGGATTAAATAAGAGTAAGCTCATGCATGCCACATAAATATCAAATAATTCAGTAAACTTCAAAAGAGATATATGAAGAATTACATTTTATATAAAATTAGATTGAGATATTAATAAACATATTATTTTGTGTAGCTGAGAGAAAATACAATCACTTTTTGTGAAGAAGAGGGATAGATAGAAGAAAGATTTTGGTGTTGCACTACTTAGTACTTACTCTTTTCTCCTATTTATCATAAGAGTTTGAATAAGAACTATTATTTATCATAAAAGGTACTTAATTCTTATTTTGTTAGAATTGGTAATAACAAACACTTAAATTCTTAAGGATGCTGAAGAACTCTTTGCAAGCACTCAAAAAAAAAACCCCTTCTTCATCAAATGGCAACATTATAACACAACTCTCTTCTATTATCCTCTTCCTCTCCTTCTCTTTTTGTCGCTTATTATTATTAAATGTTTCATCACAATATAATGATCTCTTTCTTTAATTATTAGATATCGTAGGTTGCTATTAAGGTTGAGGAGTAAACCACCGCAACGAAATAAATAAGAAAATAGAAAAACAACGGAAAGTAAAAAAACACCATAATTTAATATGGAAAAACTCAAAATTGGGATAAAACCTTGGAGCCACACCACACCAACGAATCCACTATAAAAATATGGAGAAATAAGTACAAATCTATCTTCTCTCTTACTCTCTCCTTGCTTCTCTTCTCACTTATATCATTCTCACAGTCAAAACATAAGAGACACTTAAGTTAATAACACCCAGGGACGCAAACCTTTAGAAAAATGAGAAAGAAAATTATGTAGTCCACCTCTCAGCACTGCGATATCAATTTGGAGCGTTGCGGTGCTCAAGCATGTACCATCATGATGTTGCGACGCTCAAACCCATAACGCGATAGAGAGTGATGACTCTTTACTAATTTAATGAAGCCATATGTAATGATAATTGATTAATTGAATATAATAATTGATTAATTGGATAAGTGATAGATGATATGACTGATGACCAACTCAGAATTGGTTAGGATAAAAGATGTTAAAAATATAACATTAAAGCTGGATGTCCTGCCTTGTTAAATCATATATTGATGCATGTATATATTGATAGCACTGATGATATTGACAGATACATTAATATCATTGACAGTTTGGATACATTGATAATACATAAACAGATGATGCATATGAATGTATAGAATAAATTTCTTTAGTAATTTATGAATAATTTGTATACCATTGTTTTACGATTATTGAATTTTATGTCAATTATTAATTTTTAGATTTATTATAATGATTCCTTGCTTTTAGTATTGATCATTTAGAATTTTATTGATAATATTTGGTTATTAACTACATTGACTGTTGTTGATTAGATTAGATTGAATATATCATATTGATTCTTTAGTCATTGTATTGAAAGCTTTAATGAGTTTTAGATTACTATTGGGCTTTTGAGCTCATTATGTGAATTTTTAATGATTTAAGGTAAGGGAATGGGTCAGGACCAGTTGGAGTGAGATTGTCAAAGATCCTCAGATTTTTTTTTTAAATTTACTTTGTATTTTCATTTATTCTTTTGTGTCAGGAGCTTGTGATAGATTAGTGATAGAGTGGTCTCTTGGATAGTATAAATGATATTTTGGGTGAATAAATAGTAAAATATCTTGATGTATATGATTTTAGTTGCTTTCACCGCTTATTATTTATACTGATGATTTATAAAAGCTCTGGTATATTCTTAAAATGATACAATTCTTCCAGATTTAATTCTAGGACGTTACAACAGCGCTAAGGTGTTGTATAAAAAAAAAATTTAACCCAAGTTGGGGCGGGGGGGGGGGGGGGGGGGGGGGGGAACGACCATGATAATTTGAATTGAGGTCCGAGGCCACAAATCAACCTGATTCATCAATATAATAAAATTCCACATAGAATTAACTGTTGCAAGCTTGAATTTAATTAGACTTAAATTTGGTAGTCACTAGCCTAAATAAAATAAATGTACAGAAATATTGAATTGGTAGCCACTAACATATAAATGTCATGACCAATCTTTCCCTAGATAGTTAATAAAATTTTAACTAACTAACTAACTAACTATATATATATATATATATATTAGAGTTGTTTTCAATATCATAAACTTAAATTTAACTTAGCATCAACTTTGTGCTATCGTATTAAAGCCCCGTCCTTGGATTCTTTCCATAGTGAGATCCTTTGCCATCCTCCATCTCCAACGCCATCTTCTTCAACGGCTCTCCTCTCAGCTACAATCCAATTAGGGGTGTCAATTTTGGGTCACGGGTCGTGTTCGGGTCGAACCCGGAACTGACCCGGCATTGTTCGGGTCAACCCAAACCTGACCCATTTTTACAAATGGGTCAATTTTTGGGACCCGAATCGCTTCGGGTTTGGGTCAACCCGACCCGACATAGATTTTTAGGTGTTTGGATGAAGCGCGCATGAAAATGAGGAAGATATAGCGAGCTCCCGTGGCTACTTCTAGTTCCAACGAGGCGGCAGCGACGACGGTGCGGCAGCAATGGCGACTAGCAGCAGCGACGGCAGTGTGACACCAGCAGCAGCGGTGGAGGTGCAGCGTAACAGCGACTCGATGTGAACTTGCGGTACAAAAGCGACTCGACATGAACTGGCGTCTACGACTCGACAAGAACTGGCGGTGTGGCAGTAGCAGCGGCAGCAGCGTCGATGGCCTCGAAGGAGGCGAACTGGCGACTCGACGGCTGATCTACTGCGACTCGACACATCGGGTCATTTCACGGGCAGGGCGAGCACGCTGGGCAACAAAAGTAGGCAGAATCATTTGCGGGTCAATTTCAGGTTTTCGGGTCAACCCGAATCCGACCCGAAACTCAAATCGTGTCAAATTTTCAAACCCGATCTGTTTGCTAACCTGGTCGACTTGAACTAGAATTTTTTCGGGTCGGGTCAAAAATTGACACCCCTAATCTCAATATCCCATCACCACCATTGATGATTTCTCCTAAATCCCTTTAGGTGCCTACTCTTTGATTAGTCCTCCATTAGCAAATTAAATTATCTGCAGAGTTTGCTAACCAGAAATTAAGAATTGAGTAATGCTCCAGCCATTAAGAAAACTTGTGGCCTCATAAGCGATAAAATCTGACCAAATGGATTTTGAATTAATACTTAAATTCAGGATTATCTAAACTTCAATTTTTATAAATTTATAGTCAAATTGAATGTTTTGACAAGACGAATTTATTGACATAAAAAATGATTCAATCTGAATTAAAATGATCCATATCTAACACTTGAAGTGTTATCAGAAATTTCAAGACATTAATTAAAAAGATTTCTACTATTTGTTATACGTAACTCAAATCATAATTTAGTTTTCAATAATTTTGATTATTATATAAATTTTCTTATATTAAACAAAATTGATTATTTTCTACTGCATTTTAATTGTGGCATTTACATAAGTAAGAACGACTGGCTGTTAATTCCATAAAATGAGTTGGTTGTTAAAACATAATATCTTGCATAGGAAGATGGGCCGACGGACTTTTCTTTAAAGATAATTTTTAGTGTTATCTCGATTGTATCTTATAACAGATGACCGATTATGTCGACGGGCAAAGAGTGGCGACTCTTTATTGATTTAATGATGACATATATAATGATAATTGATTAATTGAATATGATAATTGATTTATTAGATAAGTGATAATTCATATGACTGATGACCAACTCGGAATTAGTTGGGTAAAAGATATTAAAAATACCACATTAAAGCTGTATGTCCTACCTTTCCTAAATCATATATTGATGCATGGATATATTGATAGCACTAATGATATTGACAGATATATTAATATCATTGATAGTTTAGATGCATTGATAATACATAAATAGATGATGCATATGAATGGATAGGATAGATTCCTTTAGTGATTTATGAATAATTTTTATATAATTATTTTATCAATTTATTGAATTTTATGCCAATTATTGATATTTAGATTTATCATAATGAGTCCCTACTTTTATTATTGATCATTTAGAGTTTTATTGATAATATTTGGTCATTAACTGTTGTTGATTAGATTAGCTTGAGCATATCATATTGATTCTTTAGCCATTGCATTGAAAGTTTTAATGAGTTTTAAATTACTACTGAGCTTTTGAGCTCATTATATAGATTTTTAATGATTTAAGATAAGGGAAGGGGTCAAGACTAGTTGGAGTGATCAGATTATCACAGATCCTCATATTTTCTTTAAATTTTGCTTTGTATTTTTATTTATTCTTTTGTAGTCAGAAGCTTGTGATAGATTAGTGATAGAGTGATCTCTTGACTAGTATAAATGATATTTTGGGCGAATAAATAGTAAAATATCTTGATGTATATGATTTTAGTTGCTTTCACTGGTTATTATTTATATTAATAATTTATAGAAGCTCTGGTATATTTTTAAAATGATAAATAGACAATTCTTTCAGATTTAATTCTAGGACGTTACAACAACGCTAAGGTGTTGTACAAAAAAAAACCCCAAGTTGGGAGGGCATCCCCCAACGAGCATGACAATTTGAACTAAGGTCCGAGGTGACAAATCAACCTGATTCACCAACATAATAAAATTCAACATAGAACTAACTGTTGTAAGCTTGAATTTAATTAAACTTAAATTTGGTAGTCACTAGCATAAAAAAATGTGAATTTATTAATCTTGAATTAGATTAGTCATCACATAAGAAAATTAAATGTAAAGAAATATTGAATTGGTAGCCACTAACATATAAATGTCATGACCTAATCTTCCCCTAGATAGTTAATAAAATTTTAACTCCACGTTATGAATATATATATATATATATATATATATATATTGTAATAATTAACTTAGCAGATAAATATTTTAAAGTTGTTTTCAATACCTTAAACTTAAATTTAACTTAGCATCAACTTTGTGCTATGGTATTAAAGCCTAGTCCTTGAATTCTTTCCATAGTGAGATCCTTTGCCATCCTCCATCTCCAATGCCATCTTCTTCAACGGCTCTCCTCTCGGCTACAATCCCAATACCCCATCACCACCGTTGATGATCTCTCCTAAATCCCTTTAGATGCCTACCTTTTGATTAGTCCTCCATTAGCAAATTAATTAAATTGTCTGCAGAGTTTGTAACCAGAAATTAAGAATTGACTAATGCTCCAACCATTAAAAAAACCTTGTAGCATCAGAAGTGATAAAATCTAACCAAATGGATTTTGAGTTAATACTTAAATTCAGGATTATCTGAACTTTACTTTTTATAAATTTATAGTCGAATTGAATGTTTTGATAAGACGAATTTATTGACATAAAAAATGATTTGATCAGAATTCAAATGATCCATATCTAATACTTGAAGTGTTACTAGAAATTTCAAGACATTAATTAAAAGATTGAATATATACTATAATCATAGGGCGACCATGCAAATGCTTTCAATACTGTTATCCCATCTTCTTCAATTATGTGGAAGATTAAACTTTCATAATTTTATATATACAATGAATTATTTTAATTGTTCTCCAAAAAAAAAAATTATTTTATTTGGGTCAGACCTTATAATCTTATTTCTTTCCAAAATTTTCTTGTAAAAATTCTTATATTTTGTATGAAACTTTCTTTTATTTATGTGTACCGCATCTTTGTAAGATGTCAATTTCTCATTTTATATTCATAACTATTTTAGTACACTATAAATATAAATATTATTATTATTATTATTTAAAAAAACGTCAGATATATATTTAAAATATATATCTGCTGCTTTGTCAAAAATGAAATTTGAGATAAGAATAGCCAAATGACATCACATATTACAAATAAAATACTTTCATCACATCTTTGGTGCCGTGCATCATTCCATCTTATCTATTATGTGACGGTTACTATTAAAAATATAATGATTATACATATAAATTAAATAATATTTGCTAAATTAAATAAATGTAATTCACAAAATGATAATAGGTTTAATCAATGATTAAAAAGAAATATTAAATATATAATTTAAATAAATTAATTGTTAAAATTACATTTAATTATATATGCTTTGAATAAAAATTTTCTGATCAGTACTCAATTTTCACTGGAATTTGCTATTTCATTCCAGTGTTATCTCACCTGTGCGAGAGCTGAAGAGGCGATATTTTTTAATTTATACTTTAGCTAAATGATGATACCAAAAACAAATTGGATTCTTTGTTTAAAGAGAAAGTTAAAACGTTGGAAAGTAGCGTTGTACATATGTGAGAGCTGAAAACATGTGATGGTTTGGCTTCTTATATACAGGTGAATAGTAAATATGTTTCCAGTGCATTGGTTCATCCCTGTAGCTGTTTGTATCCACCCAGCTCAGGACTGTGCCCTTTTGCGAGGATAGAAGTGAGATAATGGCTTCTCAATGCACCCTTGCAGATGAAGAAATTGGCCTCTCCTCCTCCATCAGAGCTCCTCTTCTCCATAATTATCATGGACAGCTCGCACGCCAAAGGGGAGCTACTTTTGCAAGGACTTGCTTCAATGTTACCAACGCCCTTTCTGGTTCTCTCTCTCTCTCTCTCTCTCTAAGATCCCTCTCTCTTTCCCTCTTGCATGCGTGTTTAGACAATATAATCACAGTGGCGGTGGAACTAGAGGGGTTTCATAACTAGTTCTTATATAAATATAGTTATGTGTATTATGAAAATTTTGCTCATAATTAATTCTTATTTAATTAATTATGTATTTTTTTGAAAGTTTTTTTTCCCAATTTGGGATAAAACTTTATATCCTTCTTACTAATTTAAAATTCATATGTCATGGAATAGTAATGATTCTCTTAAGTTTCTTCTTTTTGTTCTCTTTTATGAGGTTTTGATAAGCATGCTTCATTTAGACTGCTTGAATCTATGATAGCTAAAAGCTAATTTATGGAAGCAATCACAACATCTATTTTCTTCTTTGCTATGTTAAGAAATCAGCTGCAGTTGTGATTTTGATTACTGTGCTTGTTTTATCCAAAGTTGATTTTATGTTGGTTGTTAAGGAAGGAGAAAAATCAAGCTTCAGAAACTTGTGGAACTCTCATATGCTAATTAACGTTTCTAACAGTTGTTTATGCTTAATGAAATAATACAAGTGGTTGAAATCCGTCCAATCTTTCCCTTTGATTTTAAATTTTATTCTTTCTTTTTTGTTTAATCCAAAGTTGGTTGTGTGCTAGTTGGTATGGTGTGCATTTGTATACAATATTAAGTTATTAGCTTATGTTACCTGTTGATTTATTGATATTTTTATATAATAGTTTCATAAATAAGATATTAGTATAAGTACTAGATGTCTTGCTATCTAGCCGTTAAAATTAATGATAAAAATAATCATTGATTCTATTTACAGTATTACACTATATAAGTATGATTACATTAAAACAAATATGTTGCGTTTCAAAAATAATATTGTTATCTAGATAATATGACTGATGAGATAACGATGAAACAAACAACTCCCTTTGAACTTGTCAACCTGTCGTGTGCTATCGATTATCATCAAGTTTTTTACTGATTAATGAAATAATAACATAGTTAATTGAACTCAATCCACCTTTTAGTCCTAAAGTTGATAAGAAATTTATAGTTTCAACCATTTATTGATACAGGTCAAAAGTTTTTAAACTATTCAACTAATTCAAATTGTTTTATCTGTCTTGTTCATTGTTTCGTTAGGAGTTGGGGTGCTGTCAATACCATATGCACTCTCAGAAGGAGGTTGGATTAGCCTTGTTCTTTTCTTTGTGGTTGCCGTAGTTTGCTTCTACACTGGCCTACTTATCCAACGTTGTATGGATGCTGACCCACACATCAGAAGCTATTCAGATATTGGTGAATTTGCTTTTGGTTACAAGGGAAGAATTATTGTTGGCATATTCATGTATATAGAACTTTATCTCGTTGCTGTTAGCTTTCTGATTTTGGAGGGTGATAACTTGGATAATCTGTTCCCCAATTTAGAATTTCAGTTTCTGTCACAGACAATCAAAGGAAAACAACTCTTTCTTTTAATCTCTGCGCTCATTGTGTTGCCAACAACATGGTTAAGAAATCTGGATGGTCTTGCTTACATCTCCGCCGGAGGAGTTGTAGCGTCGGTTATTTTGATGTGTTCTTTGCTTTGGATTGGAGTAACTGAAACTGGATTTCAGCTGCAAGGAAGAGTGCTCAATTTAAGTGGACTGCCTACAGCTTTGGGCTTGTTTTTTGTGTGTTTCACAAGTCATGCAGTGTTTCCAACTATTCATGCTTCAATGAGGGAAAAAATCAAGTTCTCCAAGGTGAAGTGACCAATAAGCTGCAATGGAATGTAATTTCTAAGAGATTCTTATTTTCCACAAAATCTAGCTTATTTTTTGGAAAAGCATGAGAAGTATAAACCATCATCATCATCATCATCATCAGCCTTATCGCAACCATATATATGACATCAACTATATACTTTTTTTATTCCTCCTTCATTTTTGTTCAATGCTAAAATGAGGTCTTTAGTATTTTTTTGCACTTATAGCAAGCTATATAAATTAAGTCAACTCATTTTTCTTCTTTATCTTTCTAGATTAATTATATATTTTGGTGCATCTTCTATCCTCTTTTGTATTTTGTATTTTCTCTTACAATCTAAATCTATTTTTAACCATCTTCAAAAGATGCAGCTCTCAATATAATTATTTATCAATCTAGTAGTAGTCTTTTTCTTTTGCAGTATGTACATTCACAATAAATAGTAGAAACACAACTATAAGATGGATAGATAAATTAGGGTTGAAGAATTCGGAAGAAAACCAGGTAGACCAAAGAGAAAATACATGTAGAAGTTATGCAGAAGATTTCACAGAACATTCTATCACCATATTCAACACATAAAATATTTATAAAATGGACCCCAATTGTTGGTATATGGCTGGTGATAAGGATCTATCTTTCATAGTTTAACCGCATTAAATCAATGAATATATACTAATATCTCTAATTTCGTTAGTCAAACCACACAAATTCATGTTTTACTCTAAATTGAGCACACCACTCCAAAAGAAACTTTTGTTCTAAATTGTTACACCTTTGACGTCCTGTTTGGGTTCTATGCAGAAATACATCATACACAGGATTTGAATATTTATGTGACTGTATTTAGAAGATGAAACCATTTCGTATGTTGATTATGCTGATGCAATAAAAAAAAAAATGTAGTCTTGATAGAGTTGTTATGGTTGATTCGATGAAATGGCTTTTCTTGAACACTTTTTATTTCTTGCTTCCATTACAGGTACTTGTAATTTCATTTGCTCTTTGCACTTTCAACTATGGAACCATGGCTGTTTTGGGTTATCTTATGTATGGCGATGACTTAAAATCACAAGTTACATTGAATCTTCCAGCTGGGAAGATTGGTTCAAAGATAGCAATCTACACGACATTGATCAATCCGTTTGCCAAGTATGCTTTAACTATTACACCAATTGCTTTGTCTATAGAAGAATGGTTAGCTTTTCATTTGAAGAGATCTTACAGCATCCTAGTTAGGACTCTCTTGCTGCTCAGCACAGTCTTAATGGCTCTATCAATACCTTTCTTTGGCTACCTTATGGCATTCATTGGATCATTCCTTAGCATCATGGTCTCAGTTTTGTTTCCTTGCGTATTTTATATCAAGATCTACAGGGCTTCTTCTCGAAGGAATCAGTTCGAAATGGTTGTTATAGTTGGAGTTATGGTTACAGGGGTTTTGATTTCAGTAGTTGGTACTTACTCCTCTCTTGTGCAAATCATCTTCAGCCTGTAGAGACGCTGTTTGTTTGTGTGAAAAATTTGCTTAAGATGCCAATCGCAATTCCATCAAAACAAGGTTTAGAATATTAGTTGATATGCAGCTTCAAAATAGATCCTACAACCCTCATTTCGGGTTATAATTAGTTTGTTGTGAAGTTTTTAAAAGTGATTGAATTAAGTTTCGGTTGTGAGCTTGGATGAATTGAGTTCCAATAGTTTTTCTTTTTTTTTTTTGCTCTGCATTTATCTACTTCCACTTCCTGCAACTAAGGATTCATTTGTGACAGCTTTCTTATTGCTTTTTAAACAGCTTTTTAGTACAATAATTTCTCAATTTAAAAATTTTTATACTAAAAAATTATTTTAAGAAGCAGTAAGAAAGCCGTCCCAAACGAAACCTTAAGCTTTGTTCGGAGCCATTTTTTGACTGCTTTCATGAAAAGAAAAGAAAATATTGTGTATTTGTAAGTTAGGTTTTTCATCACTATTTCAAAATTTTGTTTTTAAAAAGTTATTTTAAAAAAACCTTTTTTAAATTGTAGTGGAGAAAAGAGCTTCTAAAATTGAGAATAGAAAAACTTAAGCTGCTAAAAATAAAATCTTAGTTTCAGTGCTAATTCAGTTCATTATACATATATTTGTTCTCATCTAATTTCATCATACCAAACTGAGCCTAAATGAACCTCATTACCAACAACAAATCAATCCTCATCAACTAATTTTCAAAGGAAATCCAACTAATAATGGTGGCGATATATGAAGTGGCAGACCTTAAGGTTTAACAATTTGGTTGTCAGATAGTCATCAAAAAGCTAACTCAAATTGTGCAAGACACCAACACACACAAATCTATGACATCAGAATAGTTTATTGTAGACCATGAAACAATAGATAGATAGATAGATAGAGCTAAGTCTAAATTTTAGTCCATATAAGGCCATACTAAATTCCACAATATGTTATATTTCAAACACAGATTCATTACAATATTTTTTTTCTTCTCAGGATTGTATCCTCCTGAAGTTATATCCCAAATTCTGATCATGCATCAATAAATTTTCTCACATTCAACCTAACAAAACTCATAATTTTGTGCAATTAAGGATCTGTTTGGGATGACTGCCGTATTTTATAAAGTTAATCGATGGAGAAGATTATTTCTCTAAAGTTATGAATTCAACTTATTCAAGTCACATATTTTATATTTTATTGATCATCATTAAAAAAATGCCTAAAGCGCAATGACTTTTTATATCAAGTATTTCAATATTTATAATTGATATTTGGTTGATGCCATAACTTAGGTTTTGTTTGAGACAACTTTCTTACTGCTTTCTAAAGTGACTTTTTAGTACAAAAAATTTTAGTTGAAAAAATTTTTGCATTAAAAAAATCACTTAAAAAAGCAGTAAGAAAGTTGTCACAAACGAAGCCTTAATCCAACTGCAAGTTAAAGAACTAGAAGAAATATTTCAACTTCATCATTGCTTTCTAAGTATTTTTGCTCATGTATGCCAATTTGTAATTAATCCCAAATGAAGCCTAAATCTCAAAAAAGCTGTCCCAAATGAAGTCATAAAATTGTACTTATAGGTGTAGAGATTTAGGTTTCATTTGGGACAGTTTTTTTGATATTTTTTAAAGTAACTTTTTAATATAAAAATTTTTTAAATTAAAAATTTTTATATTAAAAAATTACTTTAAGAAAATAATAAAAAATTATCCCAAATAAAATCTTAATTGTACTGCTAATTATAAGTTATGAATAAGGTCAATTAAGTTTAGTACAATTTTATGGCTCTATTTACAGCATAGACTACAATAGATATGAAAATGATTATTCCACCCTTTTAATAGCTCTCAATCATTCGAATAATTATTTTATTTCTTTTTCAAAAACAAAAATTGTCACACTGTCATGTTTCTTCACTCAACAATGTCTCAAATCTATTGTACAAAACTAAAGCAATGCACCAATAATTAAAGCATAGCTTTTATCCAATAGTCATTGATGATTTAATTACATACATGCATATCATTGAATTCTTAAATATTTATAAAAATAAAAAAAATAAACTTTTATATTTATTTATATAAAAGCTTAATTTTTAAATAACATAAAAAATATTATTACTTTTAATTATCTAAAATAAAATGCACTTATTTTAAGCATGAATTTGATGTCGACATTTATATGTTATATATATGCATAAATATTAAAATTTAAATATTTAAAATATAATTACATAAAAATTTAGCTGTATATATACATATAATCTCCTAATGCCGATGAGCAAAGGGTTCTTAGATGATAAGCTGCATCATGTTATAGGAATTTCGTAAGAGCAGTTAGCCTAAAGTTCAATGGCATGGAGTACTTGTTAAAGAATTAGATGAGTTGATTAGCATTGTATGGAGTTGTAGTGAAGGAGATATTATTACGTACAAAGTCTGGACACAGAGAACCATTGGTTTTGTTACTGTAAATAGTAAAAGCGCATGAGTGAACAGTAATTGTGCTTTTACTGTTCAAAGTCACAAAATCGAACAGTTTTCTATATCCGGACTCCGCAAGTAATAATCTCTGGTTGTGAAGAGCGCCATAGAAGGAAACATTGTATGGTGGTGTTGTGAAAATCCCATGGAATAAAAGACATGAATAGCTGCACGTATAGAAAAGAACCATTGTATGGAGGTGTTGTGAAAATCCCATAGAACAAAAGACATGAATAACTGCACGTATAGAAAAGCTTCTTCTGCAGTAGCCTTGAGGAGACAAAGCAGCCAAACCACTCCTCTATACGCAAAGTGATTTTCGCGTCACTATAACATGTTCTACGAATCAATATAAGAAAGCTCATAAAGGGAACCACCACAACACTTGAAACAGTAGGTAGGAAGGGCAACATTGAAGGCATGGTTATGTTAGGAAAACTATATAGCTTGAAATATATAATGTTCATGATGGCTATGGAACATTGATTATTGCTACAGTTAATCAAACCTAATGAGGAAATCAAAATATTAAAGAATAAATCCTGCTTTCAATATGATCAACAGCATAGGGATATATAAGTGAAATTTTTTTTTTTGAACAAAAAGAAAATACAATCTGCCTTTCAAAGCTCATTTTATGTGACTATGATGAAGTATGTTTTATATTGTAATTACTAATTACTTGTTAGTCTATGTGAAATCTGATTGTGTTGATCAATCAGATTGTATTGTTGCCTCGGACCTCAAGTCTATTTCTCATGCTCGTTGGGGGGGTCCTCCCCAAGCTTGGGGTTCTGATGTTTTGCATCCGGAAAAATGTTATTTTTTTTTCATACAACGCCCCGGCGCTGTGTACCCCAACGCCACGCCACGACGTTATGTTCCCAAGCACCCTAGTGCTGCAAAGTTTGCTGGGAGAAATGACAGAGAGCGAGGCGTAGCAGCACTTCGGGTTTGAGCGCCGCAGTATCGTTAGACGGATTGGGATCAGAGATTTGAGCGCCGCAGCATTTCGAGACTGACTTTACAGTTTTCTTTCTCGTTTTTCTCAAGGGTGGCGTCCCTTGGTGTTATTAACTTGACTTTCTCATTTGTTTTGTGTGTAAGAATGGTGTAAGAGATAAAAGAAGCAATGAGAGAGTGAGATAGAAGAGAGATTTGTACTCATAAGAGATAAAAGAAGCAATGAGAGAGTGGCTTTATGATTTTTTTTCCAATTTCGAATTTTTCCACGTTAAATCCTGATGTCCTTTACTTTTCGCTGCATTCACTTTTTTGTTTGTTTCGTTGTGTGGTTTATTTTCACAACCCCAACATTGCTATATATGCCTGGATGTTTGAAAATTGAGAGAAAGAAAAACAAGATAAAAAAAAAAGATTGAAAAGCTCAAAGCAATGCCTGCGAATTCATAATTAGCATTACCAAACTCTGATACTTCAATGTTCCTCTTAAAGCCCACCTCTAGCTGGGAACGAGTCTTCTATCTTATTATAAAATTCTACAAAATCAAAATTTGATATTTCAACAGAACAGTCTCTTATGATGTTGACCTTTTCAAATGGTAAAAGCAAAGAAATCAAACCACAACTAATATACAAAGACTTGTTTGCCTTTCATCTATTTGTTTAGACCTGGCAGCCGTTTAAGACTTTGTTTGGGACGGTTTTTGTATTGCTTTTTAAAATAGAATTTTAGTACAAAAATTAAAATTTTTATGTTAAATTTTATTTTAAGAAACAATAAAAAAGTCGTCCCAAATGAAGCCTAATAAGACCTGGTAGCATGCCCACACACAAACATTCAGCAACCCACCAATCAGATGAGCTAGTCACACTACAAATCCCTTCATTTGGTTCCCATAGCCTATTTTTGAACCTAAGCACAAATAAAAGCAGGCAAATATTAAAGATTATACCATACATTTAACACCTGATTAAGTTAATTATTATGGATTAGCTCAATTTTTAGCCTTTTGTTAAGGTGAAATAACATTAATATTTATTTTCATTTCTAAGCACCTCAAAACATTATTCAATATTGTTTTTAAGGGAATATCCATCCAATGGGTATAGAACTTGTGTTTCTCAATTGAGTTGATTTGATTCAATCTTATCAAAATTTAGGTATGGAACCAAACCTCCAACTTCATTAACCTTTATCAGGTCAAATTAAATTTGCACAAAGCTTTAAATATGAGCTTATTAATTACCTTTAATTTAACTTAAGCCCATCAATTTAATATATTTGGATTGTAATTAAATCAAGTTGAGCGGAGTACCATCTTATTCAAATTAGCTCTGATACGTTACCAAAAATCGTTTTGATCGAGCATGAATCTTAAGAGATTCAAGTTTGCAACTTTCAAAATTAAATTCGGGACCATTCGAACTCCAATTTCAGCAAACTTATAGTCAAATTGCACGTATCAAGGAGATGAACCCAACCACACGAAAATCGGGCTAATCCGAGCCCAAATGGGCCCAAATCAAAGGATAGAAGCATATTAGAAAGCTTCAAAACATAAATTAGATTATCAAATGATTTCAAAATATGATATGCTTATAGTCAAATTGAGCAGCTTGACAAGACGGATCCAACGAGAGTAAGATCGTTTAATTATAACATTCTTAAGTCACTTAAATGATGTATAAATACTATGTGATTGAAGGAATCAATATGGGGCCGTCCGTTGGAGCACTCCGATTTGCTCTTGATCTTTTTCATATTTATGGAGCATGACACTCTAAAAAATCTATAAATAGCCCACTTCCCACATGAAAATGAGGCTTAGATCCTGGGCTAAAGACTCAAGAGAGCTTTAAGGTTTGAAGCATTCCGGAGCTCCACCCTAGCACCATTGTTGGTGAACCCTTGTCAGCAGGCCGCCACTGTTGGACCTCTTCCCAACCATTGCCGTCGAACCCTCGTTCGTCGGTCATCACCGGGCCTTCGTCACCAGCCGACTACAATCCCTCCAACCACCGTCACCCACCGACTGCAGTCCCTCCGACCTCTGTCGCTCGCCGACTATGATCATTTCGACCATCATCGTCTGTCGCATACGATCCCTATGACCTCATCCGCCTATCAATTGCGATATTTCTGACCTCTGTTGCCTGTTGATTACTGTCTCTCCGACTACTGACACCCAATTACGATCCCTTCGATCACTATCGCCCAATTACGGTCATACCGATCAAACTAACAGACCAACATTCATTTGAAAACAACTCTCATCTCACCAGATTCTTTCAACTCCCACAATGTAATGTGTTATATGATGTATATTTGCTATATTGAGCCAAGACCTCCCCCCTAAGAAAGCATCATTTTGTAATTGACTACAAGCACTAGTATAATCATTTTGACTGGGTCAGACCCCATGGTTTTTCCCCTTTTTCGGGTTTTCCATGTAAAAATCTCGGTGTCTCTTATGACTCTTGCACCCCTCTTCATTTATCTGTATGTGCTGGATATTTGTTCAAAACTAGGATGATAAGCTTTTTATCTCTCTATCGATGTGAATATTCTAGGATGCAACAAGCTCATTTTTTTATTGAATTCAAGCTAAATTTGTAAATAAACCATCACTTAAAATACCGAAAATTGTCATTGTTACATAATTCTATGTAATTTCATTAATTTTGTGAGCCATAATTGCCATCCTCAACTCCAGGCTCCAGCCATAACTGGCATTCGTTTCTTTTTGTCTATTTTTTAAGATCTCATTTGGCTATAATCGACTACTAATTATAATTAGCAAAGCAAATGACAATTAATGAGCATTGCACTTTTAGGTTTTATTTGAAAGAGCTTTCTTATTGTCTTGCTCTTGTGATCATAATCATAATTTTTATTTAACAACTATTTTTTTATTTACAGTAATTTTAATCGGACCTTAGTTTAATACTTTTTTGTATGAAGCTTCTCAAGACTTTCAACAGAAAGGAATTTTAGATCTACTGAATGCATCTTTATTTTATTATTCAATAAAAAATAAAAAATAATATTAAACGTATTTTTCCAATTTAATGCACCTTCAAAGAAGTATATAAAGAGAAGGAAACCGTAAATTCTTAATTGTTTTCTCCTCGTTCGCCGCACTCTGTTGTCCAAGTCAAGCTGATGCCTAATGGTGTTTTAGATCAACTAATCCGTTTCTTAATTACGTGATTATACTATCTTCACTAACCTCTAAACGGTTGGTAACAACTTTCTCTTACCATATGGAAAATGCTACATTTTCTAAATATTTTAATATTTAAATCAGATGATAGATAATTTCTTAATTAATTAATTAGTATCGGATTAATTATAATTATCTTCTCCATCCAAATCTTCCTCATTAATTTATATTTTAAAAAATAAAAATATTTCAAATCGAATTAAGATCAATATAAGTTTTTCACCTAATTATTTGTTTACTTAATTTGAAATATCTTATTAAGGTGAATTAATTTGTATTCAATTTAATTATTTTATTTAGTTGAAAGATGGAAAATTGGATATTCATTTAAAAAATATCGCTTTGTTTTCAAAATATTATAAATTATAAGATGCAATAACTTGTGCTTGGATTCTATTCAAATTAATTTTTAATTAAAGTAAATAATTTTAATTTTGATTGAATTAAAATTTAAATTATTATTAACAACAACAACAAATCTTTATCCATTATATATGATTGATTATATGAATTTTTGTTCTACACTGTCTTATTAAGAGTCAAATTTTTATTTAAATTTAATAAAAAATATTATTTATAGTATTTTCTAACAAAAAAATTTAAGTCTATCTCTATCTTGCTTAATACTTTGAATCTCAAATTTATTTTATATGAAAATTAATTTAGTAGGACGTATAATAACAATAACATTAAATATTTATCTTATTACGTGTTGTTCTTAATATGAATTTTTTTTCAAGAGTTAAATTCTCATTTAAATATAATAAAAAATTATTTCTAATAAAAATTTTTTAGATCTAAATTAATAAGGTTTATATTTCTAAAATAATTTAGAGGTATTGATTTCTAAGTTCTCTTATATGATGTGTAAGGTTTTAATTGGCCTAATTTTTTTTTAACATTTAGATTAATTAAAGTAGACTTTTAAGATCCCTTAATTAATAGCCTAAGCTTCCAACCAATATCTATAATTTGTTTGGTCTAAATGCCTCAAAAAAATTTAAAAAAATCTTTGCGTGGCACGTGGCGTGTGGCTAGTGGAAGAATACGGCGGAGCCGTCAACATTGACTAACGACCGTTCATATCTCCATTAGCGCTCCGTTATGCGCTAAGCTATGAGTACGGACCGCTGTTAGCCGCAGGACACGGCGTTGGGAGGCTCGGTCCTTGCTCGAATTCTATAGAAGGCGAGCTAGTCTACGTCGTTCTTATCGATATCGAAGGGGTTGAGAAAGCAAGAGAAAGAGAGAGAGAGAGAGAGCGCGTAGAAGGCAAAGAAGACCTTCTGGCGAGTAGCCCTTTACCTGTAATCTTCTTCTTCTAATATGTTAGATTCTTTGCTTTCCGATTATTACATCTATTAATCTTGTAATTTGGCGTTGATTTAGCTGGAATTGGTTGCCCGTAAAGGGTTTTCCTGTGGTCCTTGTAGGGAGTTCCCACTGATTTATTTTTGGGGGTTTTTTCTGGCTTTCAGGTGGTGGGATTTGCCTGGTTTTAGCTGTATTGGAATTTTTTTGCTGATCGGAGGTTGGCTTCATATATAAATGGGCGATCATGTCGTGTTGCATGTGGATCGTCTGATAGATCCTCAAGATGTAGAGTCAAAGCAAGAAGGAGAGCGCTTGCCTTCTTCTTCCTTTGTGCCTGGCCAACCGGCTGTGGGTTGCGACAAGGAGAAGGGGAAAGATGAGATGGTTGTTGCGGAGGAAGAGGAGCCGCTGATTCAGATGGTCGAATGTCGCATTTGTCAGGAGGAGGATCATATCAAGAAACTTGAGACCCCCTGCGCTTGTAGCGGCAGCCTCAAGGTTTACCTTTTTATCCCGTTTTACCTGTTTTTTTTTTTTTTTTTTTGTGTTCGAGTTAAGTGGTAGATTTGTTGCTTTGCATGCTGTGATTAACATTATGTGCTTGATACCTTGCTTAGTTGGTATCTTGTTTTGCTTGTTAGACATAATTTCGATCTTGAATAGATTCTGTGATTCCCTTTGCTTTATAGTCTATCCTCAGCGACTTCCTATCAACTATGCTACCTGTTTTATTAGTTAAAAATTTGGGGGGTGTTCTGAAATGTTTCTAATTGTATTTTCTATCGTCTTTTTTTTTTTTATTTGTGGTGATTTTTGATATTATTATTTTACTGCCATTGTTCTATTTCTTGTGAAACCATGCTTATTTTACTATTATACTTAGCAACTTTGTTGATAGCCAACCCCCAACATCTTAAAAATGCATCATGTGTTGGCCTTTTGCTGAGGAACAATCGCTGCATCCATAATTCTTGTATCCTATATTCCTATGCATTATTGAGAAAGCATCGCAGATTGATTTTACGTTGTAGGACTTTACTTGTTTCCATCCTGAAAGAAGATATATTTTGAAGGCATCTATGGAATATATTAGGGCATCTCCGACCGAAAAATCTATTTTACACTTCAAAATGCAGGAACAGTTATATCAAACAGTAATTTATGTCCAACCGAACTTTATTTCTAGCACCAAAAAAGAATATTTTGTGTATATTCTTTCTTGACTTTATTTTTATATTTATTTTCAATCAAAACGAGTGAATGACATTCTGAATAGTGCGACGCTAATATTGGCGTCGTACTGTTCACCGCCGAGATAAAACGCAAAAATGCGTTTCGATTTGCCGTTTGGGTGGACGCTTGCTGGAGCGGCAAACGAGCGAATGACATTCGGTAGAAGATGTCCTCGTTAAGCAATTCATTGGGTTTAGATAATTAAACTAATCATGCTGTTTACATGTAGTCTCCGAGCCTGCTACTTTGAACTATATAATGTTAACATACTTGCTCTGTGCCAAGTTCATGTTGAAAACAAGAGTTCTTTCAGATTTCTTTTGTATCATATCATCACATTCTATGTACCTTGTATTCTTTCTTTTGTGTTGGACTATATTATATACATTATTCTGTTAACTTGTGATTGATGAAATCAGTTATAGTGTTGATTTTTGGTAGGATTTCAATTATCTTTTGCTTTTGCTTACAAGCTGTCTTCTAAATCACAGTACTGGTTGAAGCAGAAACTTTTTCTAGTTGTACCTGACAGATATTTTGCTTAATCTTGCAGTTTTCTTGTCTCTTAAAATGCTGTGTTTTGGAGTTTGTAGCCCTCTGTTGTGTTTATAATTAGTTCAAATGTTACTTTAATTTGGGTTGTCTTTACAGTTTCAGTTCTCATTTCCCTCTTTTTGGCTTCTTGTGTACAGTATGCTCATAGGGATTGTGTGCAGCGATGGTGCAATGAGAAGGGGGATATAATTTGCGAGATTTGCCATGAGGTTTGTTAGATATTCTTCTTGGTCCTCAACTTTATGAACTGTGAATCCTAAATCATAATCATTCTTACTTACCAAAATTTTGAACTTCGTCTTCTTTCATTGATACTTCTAGATACCTATTTTTCAAGAATCAATGAATTTATTTAGGCTTTGTTTGGGACGGTTTTCTTACTGCTTCTTAAAGCAACTAAAATTTTTGTACTATAAAGTTGCTTTAAGAAACAGTGAGAAAGCCGTTCCAAATGAAGCCCTAATCCCTCATTATTTTTAACCAACCTTTCATGAATTTGACCCGGTAGGAAAGTAGAGGTATTAGATTTGACTTATGTTAAGAAGGGTAGAGGTAGACCTAAAAAGACTTGGTTAGAAAATATTAGAAATGATCTTTCTTTATTAGATTTAAACGAGAATTTGACTTTTAATAGGACACAATGGAGAAAAAAGGATTCATGTAGCTGACCCCACGTAGTGGGACAAAGGCTTGATGTTGTTGTTGTTGTTGTTTCAGCATCAATTTCAATGGAACAAATTAGGTTGCATGCTATATGGTTTATTCTAGTGATTCAACAATTAGGTTTCAACGAGTTTGAAAATTGTGTTATTTGAAGCAAGAGTCACAAATCGTGTAATCTAGGTGAAGTGAGGATCTAATTTGAGTAAAGTGCTATTTTTTTTAATCTATATCCAGACCCTTTATTTGGGGAGCATCACGCATAGGTATGCCCTCTTTATATCTAAAGTTTAAAATAAAGATAAAGTTGTTTTTTGATAATTCACAACATTAGTTGAATTCCTTCAAAAAACAAAATTACTACCATCAATATCTTTTCAAATAATTTGGGTTACAGACATTTGTACCCTAGAATCATAGACTTTTTGGATAAAAGGAAGTTCTAATAGCCTATAACATGAGAATATCAATTTATGAAATTTTCCAAGATGTCTCTAATACACTATCAACGTCATTTTCCTTATTCCAACTTCTTGGGACTATGATTCATGCCTCTTCATTTATTACTATTGACTGTCGCTGTTGGTGTACATGTTAATTTTTGCAAACCTTTTTTGCATTACTGCTCTCCTTGCTACTTTTAATCCATCACTTTTCTTTCCTAATCCTTTCAATTCATTTGTATCTACTGGTCTTATTGGTTAATCTACTAGTTATACATGCCCAAATCTCCTAAGTATCTTTTATAGTACCATATTTTGAATGTGCGCTATTACTACATTGTTTATAATATAATCTCTAAAACACACTTTATTTAGGCATTCGATATCACAGACTGATGATTTTACTATGTTCTGTCTCTTAAGCTTGATTCACATGTAAATGGTTAGTCTCTCAACATTGTTGTCTTGATTTTTTAAGGTGATGTGGAAATAATTGTAGCACATGATTTGAGAGTTAGTCTTTCATGAACATGCTTAAAAATGTTTTAAGTGGATTATTTTTTTACACAAATTGGTTGGTGAAACTAGTATATTAGTGCATATTAATTTACTGTGATGGCCTACAGTATAAGTTCCATGGCATGATTTTCATTGATATGATTTATGCTTGGTTAAAAAGTTAAGTCGTAGTTTCTTGTTTTGGTCTTATAAGATAGTTTGCGTCTAAGAAACTTGCCTCACCTGTGACTTGTGAGGTCATATTAAAATGATTGAAGGTTGTATTCTGATATTATTTCGCTGGATTTAATTTATTTGAACTTCTAACTAGAATTTGAGGTTGCATTATGATTCCTAGATTTTTATCTGTAACTTGAATATCATCAAAACTTTTATAATATGAATCTCTTTCCGATTAGCCCATGTAGATAACTCTAGGGAGATGGCTGCAAGTGCAAATAATCATTGGTTCAATTCGTGGTGATGCATCTATCCTGAATAATCATTGGTGATACATCTATTCTGAATAAATATTCTTCATCATTTTGTTGGGAGATGGCTGATGTGATAGTAATAAACTTCAGTTATCTTGAATTGTGGATCTACAGGTTGTTTTCAAATTGAATTTCTTTGGATGTAGTTGCAATTCATTGATTTGGCCATGATCCTTGATGATAGGAGCATTAGTAATTATTGATAGAATTAAATATTAATGAGTATTTTGCTAAAATTATTTGTTTTGGTGCCATAATTTTGTTCCATGATATGAATTTGTTAGAAGGCAATGTAATACAGTTTGTTGGACCAATAGGTGTTACTATACAATAATCGTGATGTTGTTTACAGTATAATAATTAAAATTAATAATTTTTATTAAAGTTGATGCAGAAAATTTAGGGTTTTCAAGCTGGAACTGTTGGCCTTTGGTACATAATTTGATTTCTATAAGAAACCATCTTTGAGTGTCCCAAGTTTGGATGATAATGGTTAAGATTGATGACAGGACGACAAATATTGTAAAATTCATGCCATAGGTCATAAAATGAATTCAAATGAACCATATTGTTCAATTCGTGTCCCGTAGCATAACTTCAGCAGTTCTATACCTTTTTTGCATTGTGCATGAAATCCCTTTGACAGTCTTATTAATAGTACATGGGTTGTCATTATGTACCATTTATTTTGATTTATGGGTGTATTATTTATAATTTTCAGACATACAAGCCTGATTACACGGCACCACTTCGTCCTCCTCCTGATGAGACGACAATTGATATAACGTAAGTTAACTCTGTCAGAATGTTTCATTTGTGTTTAACACTTCAGTTTTGAACAGGACGAGCTCACTTATTTTAATAAACAACTATTTGATATCTTAGTGCATTTAGTTGAATGTATGATGGATCAACTTTGAACTGACATATATGTATATACGGGTTCAAACTTGATCCATCATAACCATTGATTATATACATATATATATAATTTATAACCACTGATTCTATCTTATTATTTGTTACAGTGGGGCCTGGACCATCACTGGTGCTCCAGTAGACTTGAGTGATCCTCGTATTCTTGCAATGGCAACAGCTCAACGCCACTTTCTTGAAGCAGAATATGATGAGTATGCCGCTACTAATAGTAGTGGCGCTGCATTCTGCCGCTCTGCTGCTCTAATTGTAAGTCTTGTATATGCAAAAATGTGAAATGTCTTTTGGTTGTCAATTTAAAATCTTACTGCTGAAAAATTTTAGGATTTTTTTGGCATAAAGAAACGGGAGATTGACTAATGATTAAGCATTTCATTCTTAAAATCTTAAACATGTCAGTTGCTACAACAAAATGATAAGCATTTACTTACCGTATTGTTTCTCCTCTGATTCTGTTGTCTTTCTGCACTTATTCCAGTTGATGGCACTTCTTCTTCTGAGGCATGCATTAAGCATCACTACTGATGGAGATGATGATCCTTCCACCTACTTCTCTGTATGTGAAAATTTTATATGCATCCTTTCAGCAACTATATACTTTTCATTTTTATTCCCTTAGTTTTTTCTGAAAATGTCTTCTGATTTTATTACAGCTATTTTTGCTACGGGCTGCTGGGTTTCTATTGCCATGTTATATCATGGCTTGGGCCATAAGCATCCTGCATCAGAGAAGGCAAAGACAGGTAAGAAATATTTTCTACGTTTCCACTATTTTCAAGCTTTATAAATATGTAGCTTACATAAGTCTATATCATCTTTGTAGTTGTTTGGAGCTTAAAGCTTTTTAAAACGGCTTAAGAAATTTTTGCACTAGAAAACTGTTTTAGAAAGCAAGAAGAAAGCCGTCCCAAATGAAGCCTAAACTATTACTTGTTACATTTATCTTCAGTAAACTTCTGTAGTTATCATAATTATTTCTGTAACAAAAATATTTACCCAACTTTCATGGATCAGGAAGCAGCGGCATTAGCGGCAGCTGAAGTTGCATTTATTCTGCAATCAGGAAGAGGAAGGGGCCTGCAGTTTACCATTGCGCCTGAATCCCCAGCAACTCCTCAGCAAGAGCCACATCATTGAACTTTGTAGATCGATTACTGAAATTCAAAACTTCAAAACACTTTCATTGTTATCCTGTACATGTACAAAACAGCTGACCACAGCTGGCATGAGTTCAATTCATCCTCTTCTGTGTTTCATGGGGAAATTAGAGTTTATTTATTTATTTGTTATCTCCATATACATCATTGTAACTTTTTGCATCTTGTCCAAGAAACCTAGAGCTTTAGCTCTGTACATAATAAAACAAAGCTTCAGAATTGTGGAGATAAAGAAGCTTTCGAACCGCCTTAAAGTTTACCAATGCAGACTATGCTATTATCTGTTTGCTCTTCTTATTGGTAAGGATGCAAATGAGCCGAGTTTGATCATGATCAAATGGTGTATTGCTGAGAGCTCTTTTAAGCAAATGATCAAAAAGCTTATTTCAAAATTTTATACAAATTTGAGAGAAGAGTGACAAGAAGCAGAAGCACAACCTTTTACAATAGGGAAAACTTTTGGAGGTATATTAATTAATTAACCAATGTTAAGGAGCACTGTAGTCATTTCATTCATAAACAGCACCGGTATACTATATGAATCATCATTGAATTGCTAAAGCAAGAAAATAAAAGTTCAGCTACTGGTTCAATTTCTTTCCGAAGAACAAAAAAAAAACAGAGAAATTCTCAATCACAATCTACTGAACATTCAGGTTCATCTTCTCCTACTGAAGCATCATGCCTAGAATAGTTTCCAACCAAACGACGAAGCTCATTGTTATCATGCTGTACCCTTCCACTTATTTCTAGGCAGAAACCATTAGCCGTTAGGGCATTTTGTTTCCTCTTGTCAGGATTCCTACTGGGTTCAGTATTGACGAATACTGGTTGTATTCTGACGCTAGGATTAGGCTTTATGCGGTTCTGTTCTCTTTCTTCTGCAGGTCTCAGTATTCTGTACTGGGATTCCATTTCCGAAGCTTCATCCTTGTTCAAAACAACCTGTAGAAGTAAAAGAAAAAAAACTTCAACAGGTAAATCTTTATTTTTTAACTAAAATATCATAACCTTCATCCATGGGGCCATAGAGATTAAATCAAGAAATAGCTGAAACTTTGTGGACGGTGAGGCGCCTTGCTAGAATTATATTTTATCCCTCTTTTTTGAGGGGCAGATTGGGCTGTTAACAAACTCATTGCAAACGATTGATTGTATTTAGTTCAATAATTAGTTGAAATTTGACTCATTTTTTCCCATTTACTTGATAAGCTAAACATGAACACAGCTTTATTAGATCATTTGAAAGTAGCTTATATTTATATGTACATAGAAAATTCATATATATATATATATATATATATATATATATATATATATATATATATATATATATATATATATATATATATATATATATATATATATATATATATATATGCACGTATATGTGTGTCTGCATTTGTGCCAGTATATATATATTTTTTTATCATATATAAGTCTTTTAAATAGTCTTCATGTTTGTGAACAACTCGTGTTTCACTTGATAAAAAAACGAGTTAACACAAACAAAAAAAGTTTGCTCGTTTTGTTAATGAGTTTAGCCAACTAATACTTAAGCTCGCTCGAATTTGATTTATTTACACCTACATTAACAGAGGCTGAAATCTAAACTATAATAATTGGGTTGGTGTGAGAGATCTCTTCTTTTAGATTTTGACCTCTTAAGCGGTGGTATGGGCAATATGGATCACATGTGCTATAAGCTTCTTCAGGGCATCGCTGTTGCATTTGGCATTGAGAATGGGCTGAAGTGGAGGTCCTGGTAGAGATTGGTCAACTAGGAGTGAGCATAAGACAGCTTTACAAGCCGTCATATTAGTAAGCGCTAAGCTCGACATGAAGACCGTTTAGATCTCTATGAATTAAGATCCTCAAGGTCATCCAAGTTGTCAACTTCAATCCCAAATCAATGCCTTAAATAGATTTCAACCAATTATCAAAGTGATTAAGGAAGCATGCTCGGTTTGCATTGATGAGGCTTTTCTCTATCCGATACTTCTAAAGCAAGCACATCTCATGATTCTCCTAGTAGAAGTTAATCAATTTTTTTCTAGATGGCTCCTCAAGCTTTTAACCAACACAACAATCAACCAAAAGAGGATTGGCTTGCTTTTTTGGGGAACCCATATTTGGTGGGACCTTTTAGCTACGAATCTATGGTTATGAAGCCCAAATGTCACATCCCATGCTCATTGACTGGGTATTCAAAATTTTTAATTCTGGTTATTCAATGGTGGATCTCTGGCGATAGCATCTGGAGAGCGCAATCTGATGCTTATCGAGCACAGCTTCATCAATTGACCATTATATCTAACAATGGTTCACCTTTGAGGAGGAACTCTGAAGTTTGGAGTCCCTGGGTTATGAACTTATAGTTATGCTACATTACTCGGCTGTGTAAGGATCCACCAATGGTTGTTCTTGGGACTTTCTATGAGCCATCTCCTTTGTAGGTTATTAAATATTGTAAATGTTTGAGGAGAGGATCTACTTCTTGGCTTGGAGCTAGGCAATTTGGCTCCACCCAGAAGAATGAATTAAGCTCAGAAATTGTTGACCCCTACACATCAAATCACGCAAAAAGAGACAGAAATCGGCGATCCAAGCAATGCGTGCGGCACTTGAAGGGCCAAACGGACTGTACCGTTGCAATTAGGACGTTGAGTTCGCCTAAGAGGGGACCTACGCAGTCAAATCGGACAAGATCGGTCCAAAGGGACGACCGACACCCGAAATTGATGCGGGACGTCGCCCAAACGATATCCGATTGCAAAACGGATTTCGTCGTTGCATCCAGAACGTCGTCGACACCCAAAAATCACTATCAACTTGCTCAATTGGAGTCGTCAGGCAAAATCGGCATGAATCTTGAGGCGACGACGCGCAAACCAAGAAAATTTACATGCGATATCGCCCAAACGACATCTGATTGCAAAACGGATTTTGCCGTTGTGTTCGAAACGTCATCAATACCCAAAAATAACCATGAATTCATTCAATTAAAGTCGCGCAAGGAGATCAGCACGGGTCCAGAGGCAACGATCCACAAATCGAGGAAATTAACAAATCGAGAAAATTAACGACGTCCAATCGTAAAACGGGCTTCGCCATTGCGTTCGAGATGTCGATAATACCCAAAATAGGCTATATGTTTGTCCAATGAAAATCAAGCACACAAATCGACGAGAGTTCCGAGACGATTGCGCACAAATTGAGAAAATGCGCACATATCAAGGCAATTTTGAGTATTTGTCCCATTTCAATCGTCATAAAATTTGATAATAAAAATTATAATAGCACATTATTTTTATTATTAAATTGACAAATTAACAAAATTCAAAATCAAGATTAAGTCAACTCAAATTAAATTCTTACCTTGTATCTACGTCAAAATCTCTGTCGTATCCCGTAAATCGCGGTGAAAACCTCGGATAAGCAACAAGCTGCCGTCGTATCCCGTAAAACCCGTAAACCTCGTTTAAAACAAGGCTACCTCGTCGTTAAAAAAGAAAATAGAAATCAAACGAGAGCTCTCGTTTTCCCTGCTTTGATTTCGCGATCCCTCCTCTGTCTACTATAGCCCCCGTCATCCAGATCTGCCGTACACATGTCAAACTCCCTTCACCTCACGATCTGCTCCTTGCTTTGAAGTTGGCTCCCAACTCCAAACAAATAACCCGCCAACCTCAATTGCACCTGCTCCGACTTCCCAGGCGACTGACCTTTGTTTACCAAATCAAACTAAACCTTGTATCAACAGAAATCAAACTAAACCTCGTATTTGCCCCAGGTCGACGCCTCTGCCGACCTCGACCTTTGTTTACCACTTCTGATCCATCGGTCGGACCTCCACCCCTCTTCCGCCTACACCTCTCTTCCGATCCCTGCAGCAGCTCCAATATCCCTATGCAAGCCACCAACGCCAGCCCATTCGACAGCCCCTGCCATTCTTCCTTGCAAACCACAAACCCCTGCCTCCTAGACGCCTCCTCACAGCTTAACTTGCGTGAACCGACCCTTCCAGCCGTGCACGACCCCAACCTCGACTAGCCCCCAATCAAGCGGACTCAGTGACTTCTATCTTGCTCGTTCATTCCTTAACAGAATCATGTGCTGCTTCCAATCGGATCCCGCAATCATGCCAAATAACCTGACGTCAGTGCTAGTTTCCCAACTGTACAAGCCGTAGGATCTCCAACTTTGGCCCCTCCTCAGTCGAATATCACACACACTCTTAACCTTTGTTTCTTCCAATCCACCTCTGTCGCCTGCTTCACGCGATCAAGCCTCACCCGATTCCTTTATGATCTGCCTGTCCTTCCTCCTCACGCAAGAATAGCCCACTTTAACAGCTCCCAGCTATTGTCTTTATCCCTTTCACTTTCTCAGACTTTCACGTGAATATAACAACACCATTTCCACTCACACCCCTTCATTTTTTTTTTAACTGTCTTGCCTACTTAGCCTCCCCATCATTCACACTACAGCCCTATTACACCATCCAAACCAATCCACTCAAATAAACCACTCCAAAACAACATGATAGGAAATACTTGGATTCAAGTATTCCTATCAATCCGGAGGAGGAAAAACAGCAGAAAACTGCTGTTTTCAGTCTTGGACAACAGCCAAACACAGGGAAAACAGAGAAAACTGAAAGAAAAACCACACAAGCACATTTATTTCACTAATAGATGCAAGAAAACAAATAAAGATACAATATTCTTCAATCCGAGAGGAAGAACAACTCTCCAATCTCCGGCAACGCTAAAAGCCCAAGACAAGAAACCCTAGATCTCAATTTTCATTCAAAACCAAGATAACCTCTCTCCCTCCTAATCCCCCTAATTAACAGTAAAGGATTACTACAAAATACCTAAACAACCCTTTGCATTCAAAATTTTCCCTCCCACATAAGCAAATCAGCCCCAAGTGGGGCCCACCTTGTCCGCCCCCCCCCCTCTGGTTTCGGCGCCTGGAGTAGACCAGGACCGGTCCAGGCTGGACCGGTCCAGCCGGCCCCTCCTGGGCCGGCATCTGCGTAACATTACTCCCCTCCCAAAAACTCACCTTGTCCTCACGGTGAAAAGAGGGGAATTGCTCTTTCACTCTTTCGAACGGCTCCCAAGTAGCATCGAAATCAGGGAGGCCTCTCCATTTAATCAGCACTTCTTTGTTGCCCATTTTATCTGGTCGGACTCCTGCAAGCTCTAGTGGTTCTAAAACCACCTCTAAATCTTCCATCATAGTGGCTGGTAGTTCTGCACTCGCTGCATGCTCCCCTATTGCTCTTCTTAGCTGAGACACATGGAATACTAGATGTATAGTGGCTGAGCGGGGTAACTTTAATCTGTATGACACTGCTCCAATCCTATCCAACACTTCATAGGGGCCAAAGTACCTCGGTGCCAATTTCTCATTCCTCATTCTAGCCACTGTCCTCTGCCTGTAGGGTCGTAGTTTCAGGAACACCTTCTCCCCCACTTCAAACTGCATGTATCTCCTGTGTGAGTCTGCCTGCCTCTTCATGATCTGTTGTGCCCTCATCAGATGTTTCTTCAGTTCTTCCAGCATCTTGTCCCTTTTCTCTAGGTACTGCTCTACTGACGATACTGGTGCACTACCTCTCCCGTAGTGCACTAGGTGTGGGGGGTCCCTTCCATATAGTGCTTTGAGCGGGGTCATCTGTGAAGCGGAATGGTACGAGGTATTGTACCAATACTCAGCCCAAGGCAGCCATTTTGCCCACATCCGTGGGGTTTCAAAAACAAAACACCTCAAATAGGTCTCCAAACTTCGGTTTACCACCTCCGTTTGTCCGTCTGTCTGTGGGTGATAGGCGGTACTTCTCTTTAGAACCGTGCCCTGCATCCTGAATAGCTCCCTCCAGAACTGGCTGAGGAACACTGTCTCTATCAGACACAATCGCTTCAGGAACCCCATGTAGTCTCACCACCTCCCTAATAAAAGCTGCAGCTACTGACACTGCGGTGTATGGATGTCTTAAGAGGATGAAATGCGCATACTTACTAAGTCTGTCAACCACCACCATGATGACTGTGAACCCCTCCGATCTTGGTAAGCCATCAATGAAGTCCATGGACACTTCCTCCCAAACTCTGTTTGGAAGTGTCAATGGTTGTAGTAGTCCTCCCGGAGCCATAGCCATGTACTTATTTCTCTGGCACACTTCACACCTTGCCACCATCTCCTCCACATCTTTATGCATCCCCTTCCAGTAGAGCTCGGATGCTAACCTCCTGTATGTCTTCTGAACTCCTGAATGACCTCCAACTGCGCTGCCATGAAACTCCTGCAACAAGTGGGGGATGTGTATGGAAGTCCGTGGCATCACAAACCTCCCCTGATACAATAGTCTCTCCCCCTCAATGCAGTAGCCCGAATGACTACTCTTGTCCTTCCCCAAATCCTCCCTGATCTTCCTCAACTCTTCACTCAACTTACTTTCTTTCTTGATGGCCCCCCAATCTACCATCAATGGAATAGACAGCTAATTCCTGTAGCTCCCCTCCACATCTGGATAAGGCGTCGACTACTTTATTCTCCAAACTAGGCTTGTATTGGATCTCAAAATCATAGCCTAGTAATTTGGATAACCATCTCTGATGCTCCTCGGTCACCATCCTTTGCTCTAGCAGATATTTTAAACTTCTCTGATCAGTCCTTACAATAAAATCCCTTCCCAACAGATAAGGCCGCCACTTCTGAATAGCCAAGACAATGGTCATTAGCTCCCTCTGATATACTGACTTCAATCTAGCCCTGGCTGACAGCACTTGATTGAAGTATGCAATTGGCCTATGATTCTGCATCAACACTGCCCCTAGCCCATATCCCGACGCATCAGTTTCCATTACAAAAACCTGGCTAAAATCTGGAAGTGTTAATACTGGAACTGTAGTCATAGCTTCCTTTAGTCTCTCAAAAGCTTGTGTTGCTGTCTCTCCCCAAGAAAATCCATCCTTCTTTAGTTGCTCAGTCAAAGGCCAAGCAATAGCACTGTATCCCTTCACAAATCTCCTGTAGTACCCATTTAACCCCAAGAACCCCCTTAACTCCTTTAGGTTCCTAGGCATTGGCCACTTCTGCATTGCTTCTATTTTACTCTGATCGGCTGCCACTCCTTCTTAGGAGACCACGTGTCCCAAGTACTCTACATTGGTCTGGGCAAAGCTGCACTTCTTCAGGTTGGCTTGTAACTGATGTTCCTGTAACACTCCCAAAACCACCTTCAAGTGCTCCAAATGCTCCCCTTCAGTCTTGCTATACACCAAAATGTCATCAAAGAATATCAATACGAACTTCCTGAGGTACTGCTTGAAGACCCTGTTCATCAAAGATTGAAAAGTAGCAGGTGCGTTGGTCAAACCAAAGAGCATTACCAGAAACTCATAATGCCCTTCATGTGTTCTGAATGTTGTCTTGGGAACATCTGCCTCCTTCATTCTGATCTGGTGGTATCCGGACTTTAAGTCCAACTTGGAAAATACCACTGCCCTAAATAGCTCATCCAATAGTTCATCAATCACTGGAATTGGGAACTTGTTTGATACAGTGCCCTTATTCAGAGCCCTGTAATGCACACAGAATCTTCAACTCCCATCCTTCTTCTTGACCAGGAGGACTGGACTAGAGAAAGGACTTACACTTGGTCTTATGATCCCCGCCTCCAGCATCTCCCGGATCAGCCTTTCAATCTCATCATTTTGGATCTAAGGGTAACAGTAAGGGCGGACGCTGATCGGGGTCTCCCCTTCCTTCAAAGTGATGGCATGCTCCAGCTCCCTCTCCGGTGGCAAACCCTGTGGAGGTTGAAAAACCTCCCTGAACTGCTGTGTGACCGGTTGCACTTCAAGAGGAATGTCTCCCTCTTCTCCCACACTGACTTTCTCCAATCGCTGCAGCTCCACCAAGTATCCACCCCCAACCTCCTGGATGGTTCGGATCATGGACTTGAGAGACACCCCTGTCCTAGACAGGCCGACATCTCCCTGTATCACCATTCTCCTCCCCTCCACTACCAGTTCCATCCGCAGTTCTCCCCAGTTCACCTTGGTCTCCCCCAAAGTTTGCAGCCACTTCATCCCCAAAATCACATATGTACTCCCCAATTCTAAGGGAAGAAAATCCTCCATCACCTGTATTCCCTGAATAGTCAGCACCACTCCCCTACAAACTCCTCTACCCATTTCTACCTTTCCAGTGCCCATCATCACCCCATAACCTTCTGTATCCACTAACTCCATTCCAAGCAGCTCAACAATTTGGGTGGAAATGAAGTTGTGGGTTGCCCCACTATCTATCAACACTACCACTTCATGGCCAGCTATCACCCCTTTAACTTTCATAGTGTGACTCGAAGTGAATCCCACTACGGAGTTCAGAGAGACTTCTGCCACATCCAGGTGCAACTTCTCCTCCTCTTCTGACCTGCTCCCACCACCCTCTTCGTCTTCCTCATCTTCACAAACGAGGAGAACCTGAAGAGTCTGGTCTTTGCACCTATGGCCCGGCATGTACTTCTCATCACATCGGAAGCACACCCCCTTTGCCCTCTTCTCCTGTAGCTCCTTTTCAGTCAGCTTCTTGAACTGTCCTCCATTTCCTCCGCCTCCCATCTTCTCCTTCTGCACTTCCTTCAAACTCCCTGGGGTTGGCCCCTTGGAGGGTAAGAAGGTGGTCATCATTCTGTACGATCCCCCCGAGTAATTTCCCCGGGCTCCCCTTTCTGACTTCTTCTGATCTTCCACCAGCTGTGCCAGTTCCATAGCTTTCCCTAAATTCCTTGGCTCCAACACTCTGACTGCTGATCGTATCTCTGGTTTCAGCCCTTTCATGAAGTTCCCTTCCAAAGCTGACTCTGAAATATGATCCAACCGGCTGGCCAAAAACTCGAACCTGTCGCGGTAATCCGCCACGGTCCCCTCCTAAGTCAGGGCAAAGAATTGCTCGTAGAAGTCTCCTCCCCCATCGGTTCGGAAACGCTCTAGTAAGCATTCTTTGAACTCTCTCCAGTTCCGGATAGGCTCCCTCCTGTCCCGCCATTGATACCATGCCAGCGCCTTTCCCTCCAAACACAAACCTGCCGCCGTCAACTTTTCCTCCTCCGTCAACCCGTTGACGGCAAAGTACCATTCCACCTTGTATATCCATCCATGGCCATCCTCTCCCTCAAAGATGGGCATCTTCAGTTTCCTCACCTTGGGATCTCCTCCATATTCTCGGTAACCCCCGTATCCTCCCAATCCTCGAGGAGGAGGTGCTCCCCAAGTGTCCCGATCATCCCTCTGGCGATTATACCCGAACCCCTCATCATAGTCCTCCCTTCTACCTTCAAAATCAGTGCCTCGGCGGTGGAATTCCTCCCTTCTCCCTTCAAAATCAGCACCTCGGCGATGAAATTCCTTCCCTATCCCACCAAATTCAACACCCCTTCTGTCATATCCCATGCTCATCTCCTCTCTAGAGAGCGGTTCTAAAGGAGGCATGTCGTTCTCCCCTTCCAGGATCTCCACCTCTGGCATCCTCCTCCCCCGGGGTGGGTTCGGATTTCCTCCTATGCCATGGCCTTCGGTGGTCTCTCTTACTTTCGATGTCGCCGGATTGATCTTCATTTCAAGCAGTTTCTTCATCATCTCCTCCATAGCAGAAAACCTCTCTTCCAACCTTTCATTGTTGGTGGAGATTTCAAGGAACTTTCCCTCCAAATCTGATTTCAGTTGTCCGAACTCGCTTTCCAAAACTTCCACCTTCTTTCCGGTCATTTTTCCTTCCACGAAAAACCGGAAAACTTCCTTTGAAAGCCCCACAAAACCCGCTGAAATTTCTGTTTTTCAGCCACCAAAGGTCCCACGACGATGCTCTGATACCAATTTGATAGGAAATACTTGGATTCAAGTATTCCTATCGATCCGGAGGAGGAAAAATAGCAGAAAACTGCTGTTTTCAGTCTTGGACAGCAGCCAAACACAAGGAAAACAGAGAAAACTGAGGCAAAACTGAAAGAAAAACCACACAAGCACTTGTATTTCACTAGTAGATGCAAGAAAACAAATAAAGATACAATGTTCTTCAATTCGAGAGGAAGAACAACTCTCCAATCTCCGGCAACGCCAAGAGCCCAAGACAAGAAACCCTAGATCTCAATTTTCATTCAAAACCAAGATAACCCTCTCTCCCTCCTAATCCCCCTAATTAACAATAAAGGATTACTACAAAATACCTAAACAGCCCTTTGCATTCAAAATTTTCCCTCCCATATAAGCAAATCAGCCCCAAGTGGGGCCCACCTTGTCCGCCCCCCCCCCCCCCCCCCCCCCCCTCTGGTTTCGGCGTCTGGAGTAGACCAGGACCGGTCCAAGTTGGACCGGTCCAGCCGGCCCCTCCTGGGCCGGCATCTGCGTAACACTACAATCAAACCTCACAAACTCAATCCAAACCCAAACAATAGGTTCTCTCCTTGTTTATTTTCATTCTTAGTATTAATTATCATTGTGAATTAGTGCAATTAATGTTATTACCATTTTCGTTAACAAATATTTTCAATTATTTGTGTTATTGTCACTGTTTATATATATATATATATATATATATATATATATATATATATATATATATATATATATATATATATGTGTGTGTGTGTGTGTGTAAAAAAAAAAGAAGATAAAGATTATAAAAAAGAGAAAATAAAAATATAAAAAATGAGAGAAAAGAAATATATTTGTGCATTTTCGCATTTCACCGTCAGCACCACCGTCAACCCCTCCAAAACCCTGCTCTCGGCATTTGCGGCAAGCCGGAGGACCCCTTATACACGCTCTCGTAGCACAATAGGAGGGAGCCCGGTGCGACGCTTATGTCAAGGCGGGTAGGCCCTGTACACGCTCTCGTAGCGTGGCGGGGAAAGCAATTGCGCATTTTCAAACAGATGCCCCGAAGACCCATACACACTCTCGTAACATGGTGGAATTGAAGAAATACGACCGCAGTGTCGCCCGACACCTGCCATACACACTCTTGTAGCGTAATAGGATGGCCCAAACTCCTGAAAATTTTTCCTACACGACGGAGATGCCGAGAGGCCGCCGAAATTTGCATGGGACTTAATTTGAACTCAGATAAAGAGCAGGATATTATACTTGAACTTGAATATGACGCAAAACCAAATTCTAAATCACCAAGTGTACAATTAAAATTAAAAAAAATACAAATCTTAAGTCATGGTTCAAATCATTCAAATGAGCACTATTGAATGATTAGAAGACTCGTATTGAGCAAAGAACCTTGAACATCACTTACTTATAAGCCATAGCATGAAATCCCTAATGAATTTTACAATTCGTTCGTGGTGGTTATGCCAATCAAAGTGCTAATGTCAAAAAAGCAATAATGATAATGTTATTACTCATGTCATAATTTGTCATGCAATGTAATGAATATGATGGTTTGCTAGCTATCATGTGCGATGTATGCAGTATGCTTGCAAGCAAAGCAAGAGAATTGTGAAGGATATAACCTTCTTTCTACCAATGCTGACTAATTTGCAAATAAATACATGGTAGCCTATCTACAAGAAATCACGGCTGATGTGGTCTATTGGAAAACAACAACAACTAAAATGCTATGAATGCGGGAGATCACAAGCAGACACAAATGCAAAATCCATATGTTATTCACAAATAACAACATTAGCAGTCATCTTACAAACATAGTTGAGAGGACTGAAGTGAGTGCAATTGTGCATTCATAAGCAAAGCATCAGGGGCATGCAACAGGCAAGCCAACACGCAAATAGAACCTTTGTGAATGTAGGCATATAATATGCTATTAAGAAGCTATGATCGAAGATCACAAGCAAAATGTAGAAGAAATTATAACAAAAGAAAGTGTTTACAAACTGTGTAGCGGGGGGAGGGGAGTGAGCATGGCAAGATCCTACGATTAACACTGGTCAACATATAGATGAATACACCAATTTTCTACGACACAAGGTCGATATACGACCAAGAATATTAAGCTCTGCAAGCAGCAAAAGGGTTCAACATATAATGAACTATTGACGAAAGGCATATTCGAACGTTCGAAGCAAATGCAGTCCTCATGCAATCAATGTCACTTGATCGCATATGAATACACCAATCCACCTGCGAACAATGTACCTATTGCAAACATACATAGTAATGTGTATGGTGAATATGAGTGATGCAGGACTAATATGTTTGGATGAAAATTGGATTTTGCACGGTTTATTTAAAGAGCAATTGGTTGATTAAATTACTAGCACTTCGAACAATAAAGTAAAACAAGGGAGGGATGCTTGCGTTTAGGCTAAACCACATATAACAATGCTAGAACAAACAAATATTTTAGAGAATCAAAGTAAGGCTAATAAAGTAGTTGTTCATGCATAATTCCTCGATTAACAATAAGACAAGTAAACATAAAGGAACACTCAATAACCCTACGCTTACTAAACTTTTAGCAAGAGAAGCGGCTTAGATCTTGGGCGATTCCGTCATCACCTACAAGGTTAGGAGGAAGACGACGTAATTAACGAAGTAAGAAAGTTCACCTTAACCAGAGGGGAAGCGTCGTCGGATAGCCGCCACTTGCTTGCCGATGGTAGAGGTGAGGAGACGTAGGAGGTGAGTAAAGTAGCCTCTGAGCGGAGGAGTGTCCGGAAGAGAAGCAGTCGTGAGTCGGCCAAGGATGGTCCACCGTTCTTTAGTATGTTGATCGTCAATCGTATCCACCAAAGTAATGTGGATCTGATCGAAGTACTCTTCGACGATGTTGTCGAAGTCAAATCCGACGTCGAAGAACGGGGATCGGAGGATGTCGATGTTATCGTCTTCGTCAAGTACCAACCCGTGATCCCATGCGGGCACTTTCATTCATGTTGTTTGAAGGATGACAAGTAATGGACGATGAAGCTTTGCTGCCCTTGATGTCTTTCCCAAAGAGAATGATGGTTTACTTTGAGGATCCAAGGGGGAAGAGGGGAAGAAGGTGGCCGGCCAATGAGGGTGGAGTTGGGGGAACTAGGGTTAGGGTTTTGGATAAGGAAAGGAGTATATCTAAAATCTGAATTTTAATTTCAGATTTTAAGGAGGGAATTTTGGAATTGTTTTGAATTCAAATCCCAAAAGAGGAGGGAGGGCTTTAAGGAGGAGAGAGGGGCGGCGGATAGGAGAGGGGCTGACGGCTTTAATGAGGGGGAGGGGATTAATGAGATGCAATCAAGTGTTTCTTAATTTGAAATTGGGGTTTAGGAAAGTTTTAATTAAATTCAATTGAATTTACAAATTCAAATAGGGTTTAATTTAGAAACTTTCCTAAAATAGGATTTCATGAGTTAGGAAACAATTCAAATTCAAATTGATTTGATTATGAATTGATGGGATTGCTTAAATTAGAAAAGCTAAATTGGAAAGGCTTTAATGGATGAACTCAAGGGCCGGCGGTTAGGATTTTGGTAAGGGGGGCCGGCGGCTAGGTTGGGTGGGCCGCCGGTTTGGTGTGGTAGAGGAGGGATTCGATTTTGGGAAGGGAAGGCAATTCGGCAACAAGGTGGTGAGGGGTTGTGGTGGCCGGTTGGTGGGGTGTGGGGATGGGTGGCCGGCGGGTTTGGGAGGGGTGGTTGGGCCGTGGGGTGGAAGGGTGGGGGAAGGGAAGAAGACGAGAGAATAGGGAAGGAATGAGCCACGAACCCGAACACTTTCAAGGTTGGTGGGTGATCCGATTCCCTCTTCTTGGGATTTCTCCAAAGCTCTCAAAATTCTCACAACAAGAGAACAATATGCAGGAATTTTTGATAATCATTCATTCATTCATTACCAACAAAAGGGAATAAAGGGGTTATATATAAACCTCATACAAAGACTCAAGAAAGAAAAGACGACGTTGCCCTTAGGGCTTACAAACGACTCCCTTAAGTAAGGGTAAAACAGTCAACTGAAATAAAAGAAATAAAACAACATAATAAACTTAGAAATATAAAGACTCGATCGTGGCCGTAGATCGACGACCACGTCTACGATAAACTTTCCAAGTATGGATGTCCTCATCATTCTCCCGAGGTGGAAAAAAGCTCGACTCCGTCGAGGAAATATCTCTAGTGCTGTCATAGAACTCTAGTGCGTCTGGATCCAACTGCTGCAACTCATCGCGATCCAGCCACGTATCCTCCGACTCGGGTTTACCTTTCCACCTAATCAAGTACCTTCGTCGTCCACCTTCCTTTGTAGAGATGATTTCATCGCTCAAGATCATATCCACTTTATCTTCTATAGGTGGTTTAGGAATATCTGGGAGTGGAGGTAGGTTAGGGATCTCACAAGGTGGGGTCACACAAGGCTGTTGTATCAGTGGGTTTGGCGGATTAAAATCCGGGCCTTCATATGCCACTAGATCTTCTATGTTAAAAGAGGAATTGATGTTGAACCCAGCAGGAAGATCTACTACATAAGCATTATCATTGATTTTCTTAAGTATTTTGAATTGGTCAGCACTTTTGGCATGCAGTTTCTTAACCGTTCCTTGTGGGAACCGTTCCGGACGAATCCGCACCATCACGGAATCACCAACCTCAAAAGTTTTAAATTTTCGTTTCAAATCAGCCCGTAATTTATAATCAATATTGCTCTTTTCAATTTGTCGTGCAATTTCCTTATGAAGTTCATGCAGATGTGATGCAAATGATGATGCAGACTCAGAGATCCTATACCTAGGACACATAGGAATGAGATCTAAAGGTTGCCTAGGTTTGTACCCGTACATAATCTCGGAAGGACTTAGGCCAGTGGTTCGGTTAATAGAATTGTTATAAGCAAACTCAGCAGTGGGTAAAATGGAATCCCAATCCTTGACATGCTCGCCAACCAGAGACCTTAACAGATTACCTACGCTCCTATTAACTACCTCGGTCTGACCATCGGTTTGTGGATGAAAGGCAGTAGAGAATTGCAATTTCGTACCTAATTTCATCCAAAGGGTTTTCCAAAAGTAGCTAGTGAACTTAACATCCCTATCAGACACAATGGTTTTAGGTAGGCCGTGCAGACGGACAACTTCATTGAAGTAAAGTTTGGCAATATGGGAGGTGTCGGAAGTTTTGGAGCAGGGTATAAAATGAGCCATCTTAGAAAACCTATCAACTACGACACAGATGGCATCATTTTTGCGAAAAGTCTTAGGGGCTGTTTGGTATCGGATTTACAGCGGGATTTAAGTCGGATTTACGCTAAATCCAGCCAAACGGTTTTTGTGCACGCGTTAAATCCCGGGATTCCGTAAATCCCGAATTTACGGCTTAAAACCCGGATTTACTAAATCCCTCGGTTCGGTGGATTTAACGGGATTTAGCCAAAGAAGCGCGCGAAAGGGAGAAAGTTACCTTCACAGCCAGCGAGCTCCCGTTGTTGCTTCCGATCAAAATGTCGTAACTTCCGATCTGACAGGAAGGGAAAGTCGTCGAAGGAGTGAAGTCGAACAGCCACGAAGGAGCCGAAGAAGCGACGGAACAAGCGGTAAGGGGAGAAATATCGTTACCTTCGCAGCGAGCTCCCGACGCGACTTCCGATCGGACAGAAATAACGTCGCGAGCGAATCGTTCGAAGCTCCACCCCTCGCGAACCACACGCGAACGGCAAGAGAAACGGAAGAGGAAAGCCGGCCCGCAGAAGAGGATTAGATTAATTATGAATTTCTTAATTAGTCATTAATTTAATTGCTTAATAAATTTAATTTAAAATATAACTATTAACTATTTAATTAAATAATTAGTGGTGTAAATTTAATTAAATAATTAGTTATTAATAAAATATTTATGAAAATAATACCCTAATTATAGTATTCATAATTATAATTTATTAGTCTTAATTAAAAATAAAATTAATAAGTAACTCAAGTTTAAAACACAAATGTATGAACTCAAGTTGATTTTATTATATTTTATGCAATGATCTTGATGATCTTGATTTCATAAATTTCTCTTTTAAATTTAAATCCTTAACCGTCATAAATCCTGATATATGTTACCAAACAGTTTCTCAGGATTTAACAGGATTTAACATTTGACATACCAAACAGTTTTTAGGATTTAACACATTTTGGATTTACTAAATCCGGATTTACAGGATTTATTAAATCCCACTAAAGTTAAATCCCACTTGTTGCCAAACAGCCCCTTAGGCAGGCCTAAAATGAAATCCATGCTAACGTCCTGCCAAGGACAACTAGGGACAGGCAATGGAGTGTACAGGCCTGTGTTCTGCTTCCGCTGTTTGGCTAGCTGACACGTGTGACAACGGCTAACCAATCTACCAACATCTCTCTTCAGGCTGGGCCAAAAGAAATGGTACTCCACGGATTCTATCGTTTTGTCCCGTCCGAAGTGCCCAGCGAGGCCTCCGGCGTGGAGTTCCCATACCAGAAAATCCCTTAAGGAGGTGCTCGGGATGCAAAGCTTTTGAGCTTTAAAAAGATAACCATCCTCCAGAAGGAAATCGTCCACAAGGCGCGTGCTGCCCGTGGACAGGAGAGAGTATGTTTCCTTGAAGTCGGGGCAGTCCAAATAATCTTTCCTTATTTGGTCAAAACCCACGACTTCGGCCCTCAACTCAGTGGTAGTCATCATGCGACGACTGAGGGCATCGGCAGCTTTATTCTCAACTCCCGCCTTATGTCTAATGGTGTATGTATACTCTTGAAGGAACTCCACCCAACGACCGTGGCGTGCATTCAGCTTCTTTTGGGAGTTGATATATCGTAGAGCTTCATGGTCCGAAAAGATGACGAACTCTTGCGTAGTGTCGCCAATAACGGAGAGATTGGATCACGGCATAGAACTCCTTGTCGTAAGTGGAATATCGCTGCCGGATATCATTCAGTTTCTCACTGAAATATGCTACAGGATGACCTTCCTGGGAGAGGACTCCTCCAATTCCGACCCCTGAAGCGTCGCAGGTCACTTCGAAGACTTTCGAGAAGTCATGAAGTCTCATCACTGGGGCCTCCACCATTCTTTTCTTAATGTCCTCGAAAGCTCTGGTGGCGGCCGGGGTTCAGTGGAAATCACCCTTCTTAAGACAATCAGTGATAGGAGATACGATTGTACTGAAGTTTCGTATGAATCTCCTATAGAAGGTGGCCAATCCGTGGAAGCTGCGGACTTCCCGGATGTTCTGAGGAAGAGGCCACTCAACTATGGCTTTCACCTTCTCAGGGTCAGCAGAAACCCCGCGAGCCGATACGATAAACCTTAGAAAGATGACTCGATCTACGAGGAAAGTACACTTCTTGGGATTAGCGTATAACTGTTCCTTCCTTAAAACAGAACAGACTTGCTTAAGGTGGTCAAGATGTTGCTCCACATAATGACTATAAATAAGAATGTCGTCAAAGTAGACCACGACAAACTTACCCATAAAAGGACGCAACACTTGGGTCATAATTCTCATGAAGGTGCTCGGGGCATTACTCAACCCGAAAGGCATGACCATCCACTCATAAAGACCGACCTTGGTCTTGAAAGCAGTCTTCCACTCATCACCGGGTCGGATCCGGATCTGGTGGTATCCACTCTTAAGATCGATCTTGGAAAAGAGAGTGGCACCCATCATCATATCCAGCATATCGTCTAATCTAGGAATAGGAAATCGATATTTGACGGTGATTTTGTTGATAGCACGGCTATCAACACACATTCTCCAAGATCCGTCCTTCTTAGGAGTGAGAAGGGCGGGCACTGCGCAGGGACTAAGACTTTCCTTAATGAAACCTCGCTGCAGTAACTCGTCTACCTGCTTCTTAAATTCGGCATGCTCCGTGGGGTTCATGCGATAGTGTGGCAGGTTTGGGAGGGAGGCTCCAGGGACTAAGTCTATAGCATGCTGAATGTCTCGGAGGGGGGGTAACTGATCAGGGAGATCATCCGGGAAGACATCAGCAAATTGCCCTAAGATAGGTTGGACTTCTTAAGGAATGGGGTCATCAGATTCGGTGGGAATCTCACGACCCACTAAAGCGTATAGAGGTGCACCACGAGTGACCTCAGAGTCCAGAACCTTGGCGGTGACCAAGTTTAGTCCTTTCTTGGACTTAAGGGGGTGAGGTTTAGGTTCTTCCTTGACCCGGGGCTGCGATGGTAAAAGCTTAATCTTTTTACCCGCATGTTCAAACACGCAGGTGTTTGAACGCCCATAGATGTGGACATCATTATCAAAAATCCAAGGTCGCCCTAACAGAATTTGTCCAACATCCATAATCAGAACATCGCACCATACGTTCTCCTTGTAAGTGGCAAAGGAGATAGGTACGAGACTTCGTTCTCTCACTTCCAAGGCAATGGAGTTGACCCAAGCTACCTTATATAGACTGGGGTGAGGAACGGCAGAAAGGCCTAATTTGGACACCATGCTGGAGGATATAGCATTGATGCAACTGCCACTATCTACGATGACTTTACAGTTTTTATCTTTGATTTTGGTGTAGGTGTGAAAGATAGAAGTCCTACGCCAGTCATTGGAGGTAACAGGGTGTGACAGCGCACATCTCACCACGCAGATGGGAGATGTGTCCAACTTCTGAAGGCAATGGAGGACGGCGGTGTCCTCGACCTCCTCGAAGAAATCACCCTCTTCTTACACTTGGTGAACCTGATCAACCTCGGGCTCAGGATCCTCCTCAGTAAACTCCTCAATAATGGAAACTTTGTAGGGACTGGAGCACTGGGAAGCGATATGCCCATACCCCTGGCATCGAAAGCACTTGGTCCCGGGACTGGACCGAGGGGCATCCGGGGTGGGAGGTTTACTTCTAAAATCAGGTCGAGGTGCAGGGGAACCCGTGGGAGGTCGGGTGCTGCTACCCGGAGTAGGTCGGGTAGTAGAGGAATGCGGGGTGGAACTACCTAACGGTCTGTAGGGGGGTCTAGGGTCGTGGTGACGGCTAGAATGTTGGGATCGACTCTCCTCTAGGTCAAGTACTAAACTATACGCATTCTCAAGGGTTGTGACATTTCGGGCGAACAGCTCGTTGCGAAGGTCCTCTCACAACCCGATACGAAACATGGATAGAATCTGCGCAGGGGTAGTGGAGGTCTCCCCTTTACAACGGATCAGAAAATCATCGAAGGAGGCGATGTAATCTTTGACGGGTTTGCTACCCTGAGTCAGTCTATGCCACCTATCTAAGAGCCTAGGGAAGTACGAAGGTGGAAGGTACTTCTGCTTAAGCTCACGCTTCATCGACAACCAATCAGTGATGGGGTACTCATTGCGAGACTCCCTAAGGCTTTCTAAGTTAGACCAGAACTGGCTAGCCCTACCAATGAGTTTCATGCTGGCGAAACTGACCTTCCTAGCCTCGGAGATGTCATACCACCTAAAGAAACTATCCATACCTTTGATCCAGTTTAAAAAGAGCTGGGGATCGAGGGTACCATCGAAATTAGGTGCATCGACCTTGATATTCTTCATCAGGGGAAGATCAAGATCGTGGTGGTGCTCTTGCCTATGGTGGGGGACTCGATGAGGAGCTCGAGGGTGCCCTTCATCCATAAAAGGATCGTCCCCGTACATAGAGGGTGGCCTAGAAGGGGTATACGGAATCGGGTGGCTCCTACCATGCTCTATGGTATCAAGACGGTCAGTGGTGGTTCTACGAAATTCAATGAGATCATCTTGGTTTTCCTTTAATTGTTGGCTAATAGCATTCATTTGGCCTACCAGTAGGTCCAAAGTCCTTCCAAGTTGTTCGGGGTCCATTGTTAAACACTAGGGAAGGTTTAGGGGGGGGGGGGACAATTAGGAGTGGACAGCAAATGTAAGTGCAGGAAACACCCTAAAATGACACTAAAAGCTGCAGGAAACTTAAGGACAGCAAACTAAACTAAGGTGTTAAGTCTCCTAAACAACTAGCAAGGTTGAAGGGTTAAGGACAGCACTTAGACACCAAAGAAAAGGCTTAAAACTTACTAAATGCATGCAGAAATTTTAAAGGACAACAAACAAAATTGGAGTTTTAAACAAATTAAAAGATGTGATGTATGCAAAACTAAATGGAACTAGCAAGGTAGCAACCTAGGATGGATTCTAGCATGTAAACCTAGGTTAACCATGCTCTGATACCAGATGATGCAGGACTAATATGTTTGGATGAAAATTGGATTTTGCACGGTTTATTTAAAGAGCAATTGGTTGATTAAATTATTAGCACTTCGAACGATAAAGTAAAACAAGGGAGGGATGCTTGCGTTTAGGCTAAACCACATATAACAATGCTAGAACAAACAAATATTTTAGAGAATCAAAGTAAGGCTAATAAAGTAGTTGTTCATGCATAATTCCTCGATTAACAATACGACAAGTAAACATAAAGGAACACTCAATAACCCTACGCTTACTAAACTTTTAGCAAGAGAAGCGGCTTAGATCTTGGGCGATTCCATCATCACCTACAAGGTTAGGAGGAAGACGACGTAATTGACGAAGTAAGAAAGTTCACCTTAACCAGAGGGGAAGCGTCGTCGGATAGCCGCCACTTGCTTGCCGATGGTAGAGGTGAGGAGACGTAGGAGGTGAGTAAAGTAGCCTCTGAGCGGAGGAGTGTCCGGAAGAGAAGCAGTCGTGAGTCGGCCAAGGATGGTCCACCGTCCTTTAGTACGTTGATCGTCAATCGTATCCACCAAAGTAATGTGGATCCGATCGAAGTACTCTTCGACGATGTTGTCGAAGTCAAATCCGACGTCGAAGAACGGGGATCGGAGGATGTCGATGTTATCGTCTTCGTCAAGTACCAACCCGTGATCCCATGCGGGCACTTTCATTCATGTTGTTTGAAGGATGACAAGTAATGGACGATGAAGCTTTGCTGCCCTTGATGTCTTTCCCAAAGAGAATGATGGTTTACTTTGAGGATCCAAGGGGGAAGAGGGGAAGAAGGTGGCCGGCCAATGAGGGTGGAGTTGGGGGAACTAGGGTTAGGGTTTTGGATAAGGAAAGGAGTATATCTAAAATCTGAATTTTAATTTCAGATTTTAAGGAGGGAATTTTGGAATTGTTTTGAATTCAAATCCCAAAAGAGGAGGGAGGGCTTTAAGGAGGAGAGAGGGGAGATTGGAGAGAGAGGGGCGGCGGATAGGAGAGGGGCCGGCGGCTTTAATGAGGGGGAGGGGATTAATGAGATGCAATCAAGTGTTTCTTAATTTGAAATTGGGGTTTAGGAAAGTTTTAATTAAATCCAATTGAATTTAAAATTCAAATAGGGTTTAATTTAGAAACTTTCCTAAAATAGGATTTCATGAGTTAGGAAACAATTCAAATTCAAATTGATTTGATTATGAATTGATGGGATTGCTTAAATTAGAAAAGCTAAATTGGAAAGGCTTTAATGGATGAACTCAAGGGCCGGCGGTTAGGATTTTGGTAAGGGGGGCCGGCGGCTAGGTTGGGTGGGCCGCCGGTTTGGTGCGGTAGAGGAGGGATTCGATTTTGGGAAGGAAAGGCAATTTGGCAACAAGGTGGTGAGGGGTTGTGGTGGCCGATTGGTGGGGTGTGGGGATGGGTGGCCGGCGGGTTTGGGAGGGGTGGTTGGGCCGTGGGGTGGAAGGGTGGGGGAAGGGAAGAAGACGAGAGAATAGGGAAGGAATGAGCCACGAACCCGAACACTTTCAAGGTTGGTGGGTGATCCGATTCCCTCTCCTTGGGATTTCTGCAAAGCTCTCAAAATTCTCACAACAAGAGAACAATATGCAGGAATTTTTGATAATCATTCATTCATTCATTACCAACAAAAGGGAATAAAGGGGTTATATATAAACCTCATACAAAGACTCAAGAAAGAAAAGACGACGTTGCCCTTAGGGCTTACAAACGACTCCCTTAAGTAAGGGTAAAACAGTCAACTGAAATAAAAGAAATAAAACAACATAATAAACTTAGAAATATAAAGACTCGATCGTGGCCGTAGATCGACGACCACGTCTACGATAAACTTTCCAAGTATGGATGTCCTCATCAATGAGCCTCCACAAGTATATGCAAGAAGGATGCAATAAATGCACATATATGCTTAACGCATCCAATGATGCGTGCAACTTAAAAATGAATGTGCCAACTTCTCATGAGCGCTGTAAGTCGAAGTATAATGCATGCTACAGGTCGTCTTTGAAGTTAACAAATAGCCCATGACATATGCAACAACCCATTCATGAAAACTACAATAGACTTGTGGGTCTTTTGTGAACAAAAATAATAATAATAATAATAAATGGACGCAATATGCTCGTCAACCTACAAGTGAACTCAAGGGGTATGCAATTAATGCAAAGATATCCCTTTGATCAATGATAACTGGCTTGCAGATACATGCAGCACCCTTACAGGCAATAATTAATCAACAAAAGACCTATAGTGCACACGACAGTCCACCTATATAAAGCAATGAGTAAATAACCACAGTACAAAGTCACGCCACCGGATCTGCAACATGCATGCAAGCTGACAGAAAGCGTCTACAAGCTCTTAAATAGAGCGTCGTACACGTTCAAATCACAGTTGCCCGAATAGCTGATCAACAATAAATATTTTAAAATGCCCCCCTAAATACCCGCATGGACCCCGACGAGCGTGTTAAGGATACACGTGACGTCTGAGGATATTGCGTGGGTCAAATGATAAATTTAAGTTCGAGTCCGATCCTTTTATGCAAGTAGATAGGAGTCGACATAACTCGAACTATCAAACAAATATACAGTCACGACGTTGGCCGAGATATTTGTTTTAATATGTTCATATTAGGAAAGTCCCTCGGCCCACCCTCCTGCGCAGGGTATTATGTTTTAACAGCCAACTCATTTTATAGTGTTAACAATCAATCTTTCTTATGCAAATGCCACAATCAAAATGTGGTATGAAATAATCAATTATGTTCAATACAAAAAAAATCTATATAATATCTATAATTTCAGAAAATTATAATTTTAATTCCACCCAGTAAAATTCAGTGATGTGACTGTCAAAATGTCCACACTATTCATATTATTATATACAAAAAATTATATGGTAAAAACTCGATAAATCAGGAGATAATGTGTTTTTATCAATTTAGGAGAGAAGAAATCTATCAAACTCAAAATTATTGAAAACTAAAATAGGATTTGGGTTACTTACAATGAATAGAAAAAATCTCTAAACAAAATCGATAGACGAAAAAACTCGGAACAACCTTCAATCTCCTCCCTCTCTCTTCCTTCTTTGACAAGGCACGACGCTAAAATTCAAAATTTTTATTTAAAAAAATCATTTCAAAAATTCGAGTTATTACAAGGATTACCCCCTCTCTCTCCTCATTCCCTTCTTTTTATAAAAAAAAATCATGCGTCACCCTTGCCGCCGCCATGGTCCTCATTGGAGCGCATCGAAGGTATAAAGCTTGCAACTTTTAAAAACTCTCAAAACCCCAGTCGGGTTTAGTTTGGCGTGATGAATGAAACCAGTGCGAGCTTTTCCTAGCTAGCAGGCAAACTCGTAGGCGACGCTCCAAAACGCATCGGGTGAGCCTCGTGTGCTTTTCTTAGCAAGCCGAGGTAAAAAATTAAATACCTCTGACTATCTTTATTGACAGATGAGAAAATTTGTGGCTTTTAAACAAGTACTCGAAGGTCCATGCATTGCCTTTCTTAGCTATTGGAATTGAAGGCTATGACTATGGTGTCGAACTCAACAGCTCGCCAATGAGCGTGAACTAGGACCCTCCTTCACCCCTAGAAAACTCGTGAACACTTCAAGACATGGAGAACACACCAATTGAACTTAGCTTTGAATGATAATGAACTAAGAGGGGCTTCTCTATTTTTAATCAAAAATTGATTCCCTGTAGAGGCCCACCGAACTAAACTCCAGACTAGGGGTGCAAACGAGTCGAGTCGAGCCGAGTTTAGGCCCTTATCGAGCTCGGCTCGTTAGTTGGAAAGTGAGCTCGAACTCGAGCTCGAGCTCGAGTCGAGCTCGACAGGCGAGCTCGAGCTCGAGTTCGTCTCACTGTAAACGAGCTCGAGCCGGCTCGCGAGCCGGCTCGTGAGCCATGAGCGGGAATTTTTAAATTTAGGCGGGATTTTTAAAAATTAGGCGGGATTTTTAAAACTTAAGCGAGATTTTTAAAACTTAATTAAAATTTAGAAAAAATATGAAATGTTTAAAATTTAAATAAAACTTAGGAGGTTTTTATTAATTTTTTTAATATTTAAATTAAATAAATAAAATAAAATTATTTTAAAAATATTAATATTTATTCGAGCCGGCTCGCGAGCTCACGAGCCGAGCCGGCTCAAGCTCGAACTCGAGCTCGTTTACTAAACGAGCTCGAACTCGAGCTCGAGCTCGACTCGTGAGCTCGATAAGCTCGGCTCACGAGCCCATAAATGAGTCGAGCTCGAGCCGGCTCGCGAGCCGGCTCGGCTCACTTACACCCCTACTCCAGACACATAAAGATACAAGAGACAATAAATGACCTGACTCGAATCTGACCCGAAAAATTCGGGTTCGGGTAGACCCGCAAACCCAATTTTGACCCAAAATTGACCAGTTTAATATTTTGTTCGCTTAATTTATTTTATTTATTGGTATAATCTTCTTATTTTTTATTAATTAATCTAAAATCTATAATTAATAAGCTAATAAAAATAATTTTAATTAAAACAGGTTAGTGAGTCAGGTTCAGGTTCAATTTTTTGATCCATTTATTAAATGGGTCAGGTTTTGGTTGACTAGATTTAGGTCAAGTCAATTTAGGTTAGATCGGAACCCGACCCGTTGACCCATTTTGACACCCCTACATAAAGACAAGGAGGGTACACATGTGAAAAAGAAGTGTCAAGATGACGCTTTGAGGCACTCTCATCAGATTCCCTATATGCATGCAAGAGAACAAAATGTGAGCATTAATGCACTAAAACACGAATGATAATTAATCCAAAATATGAAATTACGTCGTAATAACACACACGTGATCGACTGCCATGTTAAACTTCACAAATCTCCAACAGTTGTTTCACGTCTTTGAATAAATAAACTTGTTGCAAGTCACAGGTGTGAGAGTGCCCTAAGTGACGTACATCCTAGCCACTAAAGTGAGGGAACTCATACACATCTTGTGAATGTGTCTTACGCCTTTGAAAAGAGAAACAGTGCACTATTGTGTGCCACATGTCGCACAATTGCTTCAATAAAGTGCTCAGGACGCATCAAATCATCAAAATGCAATCCAGTATACAAGCTTAACTTTCGTATAGTGCAAGTGTATTCAAAATATATAAATGCATTGTACAAGTGCACAAAGAAGTGTATAAGCGTGCAAGCATACAAATGCACAACACAAATGCATCAAGATACATGCAAGTGCATTGCGCGAGTGCACCGTCAAATATGCAAATGCATCAAGATTCGCGTAGGCGCATTACACAAGCGCATAATGAAACATGCAAGTGCATTGCGTGAGTGCATGATCAAATGCATTGAATGCAAGTACATTATGAGAATGCACCGTGCAAATGCATTGAAATTTGTGCAATTGTATAGCTCAAGTGCATTATGAAATATACATGTGCGTTGCACAAGCAAATATGCTAGGCAAGTGCATCAAAAAGCATGCAAATGAAATGAAATCTCACAACCAATTTTAAAATTTTAATTCTCTTTTGAAAGTGAAATTTCCATATGTTCTCCGACAAGCGTGACGAATATGCAAGTTTCACATCCAAAAATGACAACAACAACATCAAGCCTTTATCCCAACTACATGGGGTTGGCAACATGAATCCTTGCAAAAATGATGCGTGGACTAAAAATAATAAATGAATTTTTAAACTTCTTAATCTGAAAAGCGTTCAAATATACTTTGCAAATGCACAAGAACGTGTGCAAATGCATTATTAAGTTAATGCTCCGAAAAGCATGCAAAAAATATCAAAGCATGCATATGCGCTATACAAAATGCAACAAAAAGCTTGGTGCATCGTGCAAACACAATGAAAATCGCATGCATAGTTTAAAAAGATGTTTGAATTCCTCGCATATGCTTCGACAAATATGCTAAATGCTTAATTCTATCGTTTGAGAACGCTACACAGGTTCAAATAACAAATTAAATCATAATATCCCGTTTTAAATTAAAATTAAAATTAAATACCTGCATGTGCTTCGAACAAGTAATAAACTTATAAGTCTAAAGTCCGTGAATGCTACATGGGTTAAATATGATTTTAAATTTCAGGTCTAATCCTCCTTCATAAAAGAGTCAAAAGATGATGAGACTTGAGTCAACAAGCGAATGTAGGGTCGCAAAATTTATTAAGTTATTTGATTTTTCATTCACATTAGGCCTTCAAGGCTTTCTTTAAAGGAAATTCATTACAAGAAAATACGAACTCTCGCGTTCAATGTCTACATAATGATTTATAAAGTTAATATATGAGCCCGATCCTTTATCAACAAGTAGATAGAGTTGATAGGGTTAAAATATATTACAATGATAGTCGTATTGACGTTGAATCTCAACCAAAGTGGATTATTTAATTTACAAAAAAAGGCCTTCAAATCCTAAAGTTATCCATTTTGGGCCTAAATTTTAATAAAAATTACAAATTCAATACCCATCAAAATTTAAAATTTTAAAGTGAAATTAAATCATCTAAAAATTTAAAGCAAAAATTCATCCACCATTCGCAAAAGTTTGTCGAGGAGGATAAATTTGAGAATAACTTCAGCTCAAAAGAGTGAATGTTCAGTCGAGAATATCAATAAGATTCATCCTCAAATAATTTCTCGTCAGTATGGACACAACATGTGCCCTCTAACCGAAGACCATCAAAATGACACAAGTAAAAGGCCCTCTAACTTGGTGGTTTTGCCTTAAACTGAAAGTTATATTACGGTCACAATTAGAGCCCGTATTTTCTCTACTGACTCTAAACTCCTTGAGTAATGAATTATAGGATATCCTTCAAAGGGCACAAAGCCCTCTGTTAACTAAGGTTGAATCGAATATATTCCCTTAGGCAATCGTTCACCCTAAATCTATTAGACACCCTTAGATGAAGTAGCCCATAGTTGCCAACGAGGATCTTTTGATCAAGTTGGGTCAACTATCTCCTCTGACTAAGTAGACTATGAACCACAACAACCCGTGATGATATTACCATGAGATTTTAATCAAGCTCATCATTGCTCTTATCATCCACTTTAAGTGCAAGGTAATGAATTTCAAATTCTAAAGATTCAAAATTTAAATCTTAAAACTATTGCTACTATATGATGGGTACTAAATGTCTATCTAAAGACTAGTCTTAATCAAAAGTTCTCTCTCGTTGTCGAGCCTCTATGTGAAACTAGACCTCAAATCATAAAGTCCTTACAAAATGAGGACGAAATCTCTGAGTAGTGTCTTATCTAAAATCTAATCCGCCTTTTAAAAATTTATCCTGAAACATAATCCGTTAAAACTCTCCCTATCAATAAGAGGGCGTGGAGAGGCCGAGACAAAAATTTTCGGAGCCCACAAATGAAGTATAGTTAGATCTGCTATTTTTTTACTTTTGGAAGTCAATTCCTTGATAAGATATTTCTAAAAATTTTTTAAAGAAATTCTTTCCTTAGACAAGCATAATACTTGCTTCTCCTGCTTCTGGTGACTTCTTTCCTTCAACTTTTTACTCACTCTAAAACTTGTTATTGGATTGATAATGTCAATGATTTTAATCAAATTCAATACAATTTGTTTTTAAATGAATATGTGCATTTCAATTCATTGGCTTTTTGGTTTTGAACATTTATCCATTATTTCTAATAGAAGGGCATTGAATTTTCATTCAAATTAATTTTGTATTTTCAGTTTTAAGATAAAGTAGAGAAAGTTGTTAAATTTAAGAGCTTACTGTCAACCAATTTTGTGAATTTGTTGCATGATTTAGTGCATCTCATAGCAAATTTATATTAGAAATTTGAAACCCTAAGATATCCTACATCTAGGGGTGTCAATTAATGACACGACCCGAAAATCCGAACCGAACCCGACCCGAAAAATTCAGCTTCGGGTTAACTTATTTAACAAACGGGTCGGGTTCGGGTCCTAATTCTCGATCCGTTTTAAAAATCGGGTTGTGTTCGGGTCAACCTGCTAACCCGGAATCGACCTGAGTTCGACCAGCATCCCCTGATTTGCAGCCTGCATTCGCGTCCCTTTCCTGCGTCCGTGCACCCATCCCAGTCACACGTCCTTGTCTCGCACTCGTGCTCGCCACTTGCGCAGTCTCGCTCGCCCCACGTCCCCGTCTTGCGGAGTCATGCTAGCAAGTCTTGCACTCTCGCTTGCCGCTCGCGCAGTCGTGCTCGCCCTAGTGCACTCACCCGGGTCTGCAGGTCAGTCGTGTTGGGTTGTACTCGGGTCGGGTTCAGGTCCAGGTTTATGACCCATTTACTTATCCGATAAGATTCGGATTAGGTGAGCTGAAACCGGGTCAATCCTGAGTTGGACCCAAACCCGACACGAAAACCCATTTTGACAACCCTACCTACATCATCTAGATATTAGTTGAACTAACAATGAATTCCATATCCAGCTATGCCAATTAGGAAAGGGATAACTCTCAAGTAACTTTTGCCACAAAAAAAAAAAGTAGGTTAGTTCTAAATGCTACTCTTTTCTGATGATAAACACATCCCTTAAAGCAAAATGCCGAATGATATAATCTACGAAGACGTTCCAATAACCTCGCAGAATAAGAGCAGATTTCAAGCATAAAACCCGGCACTAGTTTACATATTACTTATCACAAGTTAATCTTACTCGGTAAATCATACTTCAATAGTTGGTATATCTTCTATTTTAGCATATTTAGATTAAGGGATATTATCATTTTTTGAATACTCATTTCATAAACTAAATCAGCAATCAACATTGACATCTCCTTTAGCATAGTTCTAGCAAATTAAACTGTTGTGGTAAAAACCATTTAAAAAGTACAAGTTTACATGACAATATAAAGGATAAAATTGTTCGAAAGATCCCATAAATAAATCACATTGATTGTCCAACTATAGTTCAATACTTAAAAATTTCAATTGAATAACAGTATTATGGTGATTATGTACTTACCTTGCGGCCAACCAAATCAAATGTCACAATCACTTTTCCTCGCCGGGCTTCCTCAGCTTCTTCAATTTCCTTTTGCTGCTTCTTTAAGAACTCCTTCTCCTTAAACGCAAGCAATTGTTGAAAGAATCAACAGAAAAATTGTGGACAAATTAAGTGAGAAGAAAACAATGTTCATTGTAAAACACCTACGCCTACAATCTTGCGTTATGCTGTAGGACTATTCTTGGATTTAACTGGTTTATCAGCAGGATTTACACGGGAGGAAAGTCATGGAAAAATATACTTAATTTCATAGATTCACAAGGTAAATATACAACAGATTTTGTAGTATTTAAGTGTGAGATTAGCAGAAAAAACAAATAGAAACACCAATAGATACCGTAGAACATACATGATGCGGTTCAGGCTGTGGTTTTTCCTCAGCATTTTAAAGTTACTGTAGCAGGGCTACACAATCTATCAAAATTCCTTCGCAGCAAGTCTCGCAAGACTTTTATTGAGGTTGTGGGTTCAGCAAATCTTACAGACTTCTTGCATGGTCTCCCTGACTCTTGAAAGGACTTTACCATGCACATATGCATTTATTTGACTTGTCTTTTACAGGATTTATTATGACATAGACAAGATTAGAACTCAATATATGGATAACTTCTAACAACTTTACCAAACAAACTATTCCCGAGATGATAGACAAACTCCAAAAGAGAAGTTTGTGTAATTCTAAAAATTTCCCCCACGAAGAACATGAGTTTTGTGATGGAAGCCAACTTCCAACGAATGTAGAAACTGTAGATGCAGTTGTGTACAAGTGTTTAATTATGTTTTAGATTTAATCTGACTGCAGTTCATGATAAGACATGTAGATGAATAAGAATTCCCTCAGTAAACATCAAATATCATTATAGTTGATAGAAAATTTTCATACATATATGATAAGACTCCCAGAAGGAACTAATAACATATACCATTCAGTCTTGCAGATAAGAGTGTAAGAGTGAGAAGAAGAAAATAACCTCTGTTGATAGCCAACTATTTCCTTCAACCTCATAATAGTCACTCTGGTCATCTATTACTTTTGTCCTGGCTGCAGAGTTTCGATCATACTCTACAAGTCTCTTAGCATATGCTTCAGCAGTGGCTTCTGTATCTGACGTAGGAATTGTGAAATTCTCTAAACCAGCATATGTGCTACCTTCTCTCAGTACCAACGCACCACAGAAGCTGCATGGGCCCTCACCTTCCTGTTCACAAACAATCTTACCGCAGGATAAGCAGTTGCTCACAAGTTGGTGACGACGAGCTTGGCAAGAACATGGCTTTCCCTGCTGGAATACCACAGAACCTTTGGCAGCCTCGGCAATAGATATCACCTTTCCAGCCTTTTTCTTTTTGGGGATATTAGGGTTTCCATGAGTGTTTTTTGAATCTGTACTCTCTTTTAGAATTTTATTAGGGTCCTGGTTGTTGTTGAAGGATCCTTCTTTCGGTACTCTATTTTGTTTCTTGTTTGCAACAATAAGACCTTCATCAGCAGGGGGTTTCATATAGGCTTGAAACATCGAGGTTTGCATGTCTGACTTACTGTTGTTGGAATCACTATAACCTCTTATTTCCAAATAACCTTTAATAATATCTTGACCGACTTCTGGACCTATGATATTCTGCATCGTCAATATAAGATCAAATAATGCAAACGTTTCTGTATTTTGTATATCTTAAGAAATCACACTGATGAAACCAATAAAAAGAAAATTGTTAAACAAAAAATCAATGATGTCAACTTGCTGAAGCTAATGTCAGAATTGATTGAAGGACGGCAAGGCTTAACAGGGTAGCAAGTCAAAAGATGCAGCTGAATAAGCATTTTAATTTGATTTACTCAGAAATTTCTACTTCATTCTGACAATCCAGATCTAAGATTTTCTTAGATTAGAAGGATTAGCGTCGCTAAAAGAATTTATTTGCATCTTAGATGAGGAGGCCATCCATATTAACTGAAAGCCACCTGATTATTAACAGCCATTATTAAATATAATAGGGGCCACCAGCGACCTTAAGTACTCTACCTGTTTATGGTCTTATTAATCTGGAGGAAAGGTAATTCCCCTTTCTATAGCAGCTGACCCAAGAAATTAAGAGAAAAATTCCTTGCAAATATTCCAAAAGACACCAACATCCTTTATTTTTCCCATCTCTCCCGTCCCCCTTCAATATCTACTTCTCTAACTGTAAAACCCGACACTGATGTCGAACATAAACTTCTAAATTAGACGAACTACACCCTCCACTCCCTATATCCATGAACATATATCAAAGAAAATCAAGTTTTCTAATTTTAGGGATAGCCACTATTTCTGTAGTCTGTGTAAATATATACCTGATTGACTCCAGAGTTGAATCAATAATCTAACACCCAATCAACTGCCTGTTTAATTGATTGCTTTAGTTCCATTATAATGAAAACTAAGTATTTATTGATCACCAAGTATGATCCATAATTCAACGTCAACAAATCATGATCCAAATCAGTTGACCTGATCAACAGTCCCAAGAGAGGTTCCCTTATATGCCTCAAGAAGTGACTTTTGATCAATGTGTTGTTGCCTCTACCATAATTGGATTGTGGGTCGTTTTAATGCTATATGTGGATCATACTTTAGGCTCAACAAATACTTGTCCACTTCATGTGAGAACAAGACAAATCAATTAAACTAACCCCTTATATATATATAGGGGTAAACTTCAAAACAGTCCCCCAACTATTTGCATATGACCAATTTAGCCCAGAGTATCATGTTGCTTGAATTTAATCCCTCGAATATATAAAATTGATCCAAAATCATTTTAAATTGTTTCTTTTCCCTATTATCTTCTAACTGTTTTGTTAGGAGTTTGCAAATATTTTACAAAAGTAATTGATGTTGTTCAGTTAGGGATTCTCGATGATTTTAGAGAATGGATCGTAGGTTATTGATGTTGTAATCAGTGATTCAATGAATGTTGGTCCGCATAATAGAATTTTATTTACATTGCTGCTAGGCTTATTTTGAATTGATAGACTATTCATCTACTTTCTATAATGTATTATTAATATGAGTTTGATATGAATTTGTGGTTTAGAGTGGAGATAGACATTGACATAAGGGTTAAGGGTTTAGTAAATTGATCGATATTTAAAGAGTGATGAACATGAGCAAATTGATATTGACAATCTTCCGGCTGATCTTGGGCTTCAAACTTTGATTTGAAGCTATGATGTTGATGATAATGATAGAATTCAAAGAGCATATTCGGTGAAGAGGCCCCATTAGCCAAAACATTATAATTTCCTCCAAATAATGAAGAGCAATGTTGCACAAAAGTTTAATTTGAAATGCTTTAAAGAATATCTAAAATGGTTTGAGTATACCATGCAAAAAGATGTTGCATTTTATCTCTATTGCTATCTTTTTAAGCCTCAAGTGTAATTTATGACAAGTCAAGGTGATGGAGCTCATTTCTTGGTGAAGTGTATAAAAATCAAACAAGAAAAAAAAAGCTTCTAGCATATATTAAAGAACATAATAATGCTCACAATTAAACAAGATAAAAATATGACTTAATAAAGCCTTAAAATTATAGTGTTCCAACTATGTGACAGAGTAGAGATGACATGAACCATACATGTTAATGGCATGTGCCATGGCGCAGGCATTCAAAATAGCTCATGCTATTTGCACCATGCATGAGCAATGATGTATGACATAAATGGCGTGTGCTATTTTATTAATATATTATAAATTTCAAATTATAAATTATAATTATTTTTTTGGGTATTAATATCATAATAAATTATTAATTAATTAAACATCAAATTAATAAAATATCAAAAAAAATCTTAATAGGATTTAGGGTTTACTTTTCTCGTCTCCATTTCTTCATTGTTGGTTTGACTTCATATGCATCGCGTGAAGTAGAGTTTTGAAAGAGTCGCTTTAAGAAGTTTCTTCGCCTCCTTCGACAACGACAGAACAAGTCATGGGAGGACTAAATTGCATTAAAGTAAAACAGAGAATAAATGAGATTTAACTTTTTGTAGGATTTAAAGCTGTCATTTTTGCTGTTTGGTAGGACTTAGGTTAAATTATGCTTAAATCCTACTCAAATCTATCTATGCAAGTTTCTATATGTGGGCTCCGAAAATTCGACCCCGGCCTCCTCCGTTTGCTTTTCTTTGGGGAGTTTTAACGGTTTAAGTTCTGAGGTAAATTTTGGAAGGCAGATGGATTTGTAGATAAGACATTACCCAGAGATTTCGCCCTCATTTTGCGAGGACTTTATGATCTGAGTTTTGGTTTCCCATAAGCGCAAGCCCCTATAGTTAATTACCCCTCCCGCTAACGAGAGAGAACTTTCGATCAAGGCTAGTCGTCAATTAGATACATAGAAATACGTGCATTTGGTATATAGTAGCAGCATGGATTTTTGGGTTTAGGAATTGATATTTAAAATTTGAAATTTCACTATCGTGCACTTAAAGCGGATGGTGGGGGAATGGATGATGGACCCGATCAAGATCCCATGGTTCCGTCGTCCCGGGCCATCGTGGTCCCTGGTTTACTTAGTCAGAGGAGGTAGTCGACCCAACCTGACAGAAGGATCCTTATCGGCAGCCATGGGTTACTTCATCCAAGGGTACCTTGTAGACCTGTGGTGGATATTTACCTAAAGGGACAAATTTAAATCCACTTTAGCTAACAGAGGGCTTCGTGCCCTATCGATCATATCCTATTGATTCATATCTTAAGGATTTGATGTCACTGAGGAACATATTGGCTCTGGCCATAACCGCTATCTCGTAGTGCCATTTGACGGTAAAATCACTCGGTTTAAAGGGTCCCAGGTCATAACCGTTTATCCTGCAGTGCTATTTTGCGGCAAAACTGCCGGTTAGAGGACACGTACCACGTCCTTACTGGCAGGAGATTGTTTGAGAATATATCCTAGTGATATTTTCGACTAGACATTAACTCTATGTGGTTTACTTAGTCAGAGGAGGTAGTCGACCCAACCTGACAGAAGGATCCTTATCGACAGCCATGGGTTACTTCATCCAAGGGTATCTTGTAGACCTGGGGTGGATATTTACCTAAAGGGACAAATTTAAATCCACCTTAGCTAACAGAGGGCTTCGTGCCCTATCGATCATATCCTATTGATTCATATCTCAAGGATTTGATGTCACTAAGGAACATATTGGCTCTGGCCATAACCGCTATCTCGTAGTGCCATTTGACGGTAAAATCACTCGGTTTAGAGGGTCCCAGGTCATAACCGTTTATCCTGCAGTGCTATTTTGCGGCAAAACTGCCGGTTAGAGGACACGTACCACGTCCTTACCGGCAGGAGATTGTTTGAGAATATATCCTAGTGATATTTTCGATTAGACATTAACTCTATGTGAGCTGAAGTAAATTTTAATTTGTCTACCTCGGCAAACTGTTGCTGAGGGTTGGATGAATTTTGCTTTGAGTGTTTGATGATTGAATTTCAATTTTAAAAAAATTTGAAATTTTGAGATTTTTGGATTTTTCTGGAGTTTTGGAGTTTCATGGAAATTTGGATGGCATTTTGAAGATATTTGAAATTAACCCCTCCGGTTGAGATCTGCATTCAATACGGCCATCATCGGGGTGTTAGGGTCATTTTCATTTGTGGATCAAACCTTGTCGACTCTATCGAGTTATCGACAGAGGATCGGGTTTTGTAAACTTTATACCTTTGTTGATGAGTTTCAACGTTCGTAGGTCTTGAAGGCCTAATATGAACGTATAAAACAGATATTCCGGTCGACACTCTAACCGTATACCTGTTTGATAATTCGAGCTGTGTTGACTCATATCTGTCTGAGTAGGAGGATCGGGTTCGAATTGTTCATTTATTGATCCGCGCAGCATCCCTAGACGTCACGTGTATACCTTTAACACGCTCGTCGGGGCCCATGCGGGTTTACAATTACACGTGCATTTTGGTGTGCCTATGTGCATAGAGATTATGGTGCACGTGCAGGGGTATTTTTAGGATATTTCAATTGTACTGGCAACTGTCATTTGAATGCAGCATTCGATTTGGAAGCTCGTAGACGCTTTCTGTCTGCTTGTACGAGTGTTGCAGATCCGGTGGCATAGAATTGTAACTTGTAGACGCCTTCTATCTGCTTGTATGAGTGTTGCAGATTAGGTGGCGTGACATAGCAGCTTCTGGATTGAGTTATTTGCTGTTTTGTATAGGTAGACTATCGTACACTATTTATTGCTTTCTGCAAGTGGACCATAGTGCACTAACGAGTCTCCTGCTTCTACCTGTAGATGCTGACATCTACTGTGGTTCTTTGGTATTCGCTTATAGATAGCCTCTTGTATGCACAACGAGCTTCCTATTGCAACTCGTAGAAGCTTGATTTTGCTATAGTCTTTTGGCGTTCTACTTGTAGATGACGTCTAGTGCATATGAAGGGTCTTCTACAAGGGGCCATAGGCATTTACATTTGCTATGCATCATCTGCTTCTGCCTGTAGAGGACCGTTGTATTTGACTTATGTTGAATTGTTGTCAATGACGTAGATATCAAGAGATTCATCATACGCTCTGCATATGCTACTTGTGAATATCTCATGTTGCATATTGATTGCTATGGCATGCAGAGGTTCATTATTGCATTTGTCTGATAATAGCTCACTACAAGGATACCTCGATGTTTACTGCAAAATGTTCATCATTACTCATAGGTAGATGACTTTATGCATGATGAGCCTCTTGCAATAGCTTATAGGAGTCTACATTTGCTACATTTCTTCTACATTTTATTTGTAGATAGAATATTGGGGTATAAAAAGTTTCCTACAATAGCTCGTAGGTACTCGCATTTGTTGCATTCCACCTGCCTTTGCTTGCCGAGGATTTGTATATTTGTCTTCATTTGGTGGTTGTTGACTGTAGGAGCATTATAATATTCTCTGCCTGGTATCGATCACCACCCGCAAGCATGTTATTGAGCATATAAGAGATCTTTATAAAGAACCCTTCGTTGCCCGTAGCGGGTATTTGCATTCACTATGCAATCCACTAGCAACCTTGTAAGAGGCTACATCATTTTGATGTTGACTATAAGGATGCTGCAATTTTTGTTACTTCTAGGCTTGAATGCATGTGAGTTGTGTTTACTACAATTCTCCCCACATTTGCTTGTAGGTAGTAGGTTACTCATATAGCAAGTATCCTACAACTACTCGTAAGTGCTTACACTCGTCACGGGACGTCATCACATTCCTTCATGTTCACTTACTTTGCAAATTTTGAGTTATATTTGCTTACATGAAATTCATTTGAATGCAATAACTTTAAACAAATTATGTTGAAATCCACAAGTGCTTGCACTCATTCTGAGTTGTATTTGCTTGAAGTCTCGTCCATACGAGTCTTATGTTTGTTTAGAAGCTCCTTATCCACCATAAACTCCACTCTCATAGAAGTTATCACTTTAATTTGGATATTTAAGTATGATTCTTTTCTCATGCTTCAGGTTTAAACTCAGATTGTCTGTTCAAATTGTTCAAATCAAGTTCAAGCTCCTCTTCGGTCCAAATACGGCCTTCGCTTGAGTTCAAATTGTTCAAGTCATGTTCACTTAGTGTTTGAGTCGAGTTCAAGTTTGAGCTCAAGTCTTAGTATTTGATTCAAATTTAATTTTGAATTATCGATCACTTGATTTAGAAATGAATTCCATGCTGTCTTGTAAAGTTCAAATCTTTGTTGTACAAGTTAAGTTTGAGTCAAATCTTTTATTTAATCATTCAAGTTTGCATTTAATTCCTTAAATTATTCAAATCAAGTCTAAGCAATGTCTCCTGTAATCATCCAAGTCTTGTTCATTTGATGTTCAAATTAGTGTTCGAAACAAGTCCAAGTCTTGTGGATCTTCAGGTGAAATTTCAGCAGCCTCCCGGCATCTCCTCCGTTTAGGGGAAAAAATCAAGAGGCAACCTTCCCCTCCACGCTACATGAGCACTTCAGGTAGATGTCTGTAGACACCACGGCTGTATTTTTCTTCAATCCCTAAGACGCTACATGAGCGCTTAGGGGTCTTGGCCACCTATTGAAAAAACATCAGAGATTTCCCCACGTGTGGGTACTTTTTTTTTTGGTCCCCCTCATGCTACGTGAGCGCTCCGGTGATTACCCACCTCGTAGCAAGCGCCGCACCGATTTCCTTCTCTACTACGCTACATGAGCGCGTAGGGGGTTTACCAGCTCGTCGCTAGTGTCGAGAACGGGGTTTAAGTTAGAAGTTATACCTTCGCAAGTGGACTGGCGGTGGAGTAGGCACATAGGTTGAAGCAAGAGAAGATTTTTTTCTTTTAATTAATATTAATTATAACCCATTATAATTAATAATAATTAATTATAATTATTTTTAATTAATTATATTTAATTATGAGTAATTAATTATAATTATTATAATTAATTATAACTGATTAATATTAATTAATCTTTAATAAATTAATTAATAATTTAATTAATTATAATTAATTAAGATTAACTTTAATTAAAACTAATTATAATTAATTATAATAATTTAATTAAAATTAATTATAATTAATTATAATAATAATAATTAATTAAAATTAATTAATCTCTCTCCCTCCTCTCGATTCAGAGGTTTCACAGGATTTGGCCGAAGAAGCAAGCTAAAGGGAGAAAGCTACCTTCACAACGACGAGCTCCTGTTGTTGCTTACGATTAAAATGTCGTAACTCCCAATCCGATAGAAAGGGAACGTCGTCAAGGGAGGCGGAGGGAAGAGTAGGGTCGGTCGCACGTCAGGACTAGGGCAGAAGGTCAGTACAAGGGAGTTCGACCAGGTAAGAGGAGCTCGACACTATATATATATATATATATCTGGACTGAAGAAGCAAGGGGGTCGGGCAAGGGCTCTTGCGACAGAGAGGAGAGCAGGGTTCTTGGGTTGGATCGGAGATATGATCGTGAGGAGCTCGCGGGATCGAAAGTCGAGCATGGGGAGAGCGACTGGAGCTTGTGGAGATCTCGGCGTGGAGATCGGAAGTGAAGGGTTAGAGGCATTGGGTTGGAGAATGGGAACGATGAGAGGAGCTCGGCTCTGGCGTGCTAGAAAGAGGCGAAAGAAGGAAGAGCCCGAAGGCTTTGTTCAGTTTGCTTTTATCAACGCGCATGGAGAACCTGAGCGGGATTTCTGCATGCGAAGGATGAGACAGATCGACGTCGTTGCAGGGAATGGGCTTCTGATTCCGGTAGGACTTGAGCAAGATTCGGGATTTTTACAGGATTTGCGGGATGGGGCGCCAACTGGCAGAGTGCATGTATATTATTTTATATATTTTTTATTGTCTTTGTTGTCAAGGTCAACACTATAGTATTTAAAGTTGTCATTTTTGTTGTTTGGCAAGATATTTATGCTTAAATCTTGCTCAAATCAACATATTAGTTATTATTTAATGGTATTTTATATTAATACATTTTTATTTAAAATTATTTTATATTTGAACTATGTTTAAAATGGCGCGCATTGCACCATGCGCTATGAGACAAGGCTTCAGTGGGGAACTCTGTATCGTGGTGCGTCATTCACCGTTGACAAGTCTGACATGAACAAAAAAGAATATCAAATCATGCTAACTATAATGGTTCGTTGTGTTCAATTCCTTCTATGTCAACGATTGTCGTTCTAAGGTCATAATGAGTCATTTAAATTAGAAAATCAAAGAAATTATTTCCTTGCTAATCATAATGAAAAAGTCAAGAAAGTTATATTTGCAAATGCTAGTACGAAATTGAAGTTAACTTTATCAAAATGTTCAAAAATAAAATTGTAGCGATGCGTTTGCTGAGATTTTACTTTCCATCATTAATTATATTGGTGATTATTATGTCTCCATTTTAATAGATGAGTCTCGTAATGTATCAATACAACAACAACAAGTCTTTATCCCACTATGTGGATTGTGGGGTCGGCTACATAAATCCTTTTTCTCCATTATGTCCTGTAAAGGTCAAATTCTCATATAGATCTAACAAAGAAATGTCATTTCTAATATTTTCTAACCAAGACTCTTTAGGTCTATCTCTACCTTTCTTAATATAAGTCAAATCTAATTCTAATACATCTACTTTCCTAATCGGATCATCGGAAGGCCGCCGTTTTATGTGACTAAACCATCTAAGATGACTCACTCTAATCTTATCTTCCATTGGAGCTACTCCAACCTTTTCAAGTATATGCTCATTTCATATCCTGTCTTTAAGAGTAAAGCCACTCATCCACCTGAGCATCCTCATCTCTGCAACACTTAACTTAATATTATGCTTCTCTTTTAATGGCCAACATTCTGCACCATAAAGCATTGCAGGTCTCACTACCATTTTATAGAATTTTCCCTTAAGTTTGAGAGGGACTTTTCTATCATAATGTATCAATGAATGAATAATTTACTAACGCAATAATATGTTCATAAAAGGGGGAAGTTCTTAAGAGATTTATTGGTATTAAACAAATTTCCTAAAAATGAACAATTGACCATTGCATCTAAGGCAATTATTGAAGCTATATTTGTCAAACATTCATTGAGCATGTATAAGATATGATGGGACATTTAATATCGGGAGAGAAGTTTCATAGATTGAAGACACTTATTTTTAATGATAATCCTAAAGCATTCTATATTTATTACTTTGATCATCTACTCTAATTATGTTTGGTAGATGTAACAAAGAATCATTGGCAAGTGAAGAATCATTTTGAGCTTACTCCAAGAATTGTGAATATTATTGAAGTATCTTGTGAGAGAAGTGATATTCTTAAAGTCATTCAACATGACAAAATTCTTTTGCATCTTAAAATTGGAGAGTTAATTTGTAGTTGGAGCTTGAATCAAAAGATTAATTTGCAATGAGCTATGCCACCCAATGAGATTTGTATTTTCATATTTCAAGTAGTTTGATAAAAATATATAATTTTGTACTTAAAGCGCATGAGATTGTTAAGAATGATGAGATACATGATCAATAGTCATTTGAATTTGGCATGTTAATGGATGCAATGAAATCCTTTGACTTTGTCTTTGAAATGCATATAATGATTAATATTTTGGGTATTACAAATGAATTATCACAATTCGTACAACAAAGAAAAGATCAAACATTGAGAATATAATAAATTAGTGTTAAATATCCAAGAAATGACCTCTTATGATGAGGGAGATTAGATAAAATTTATTATTGGATAAAGTGTCACATTTTTGCAATGATTTTGAAATTGATGTTCCAAATATGAACTCTGCATTCAAAGCCATCAATGGTCAATATAGAAAGCTGAAGATACAATAAACTTACATCATTATATTATTGAGTGTTTTATACTATAGTTGATATGTGATAGGAAATACTTGAGTTCGCAAGTAGTCCTATTGGATCTACTTGAGTTCGCAAGTAACCCTAGCAATAATTGGTGAGAAACAATAAAGAACGAAGAAGAAAGAATCACAAAACAATAACTTTTATTATAGAATTCAAAGCAAACAACACCAATCAACGAAACATAAAGAAAGATACAATTGATCCTCTATTCGAGAGGAGGATCGTCTCGCACACTCTCTAGACAAGAATCTAGAGCCCAAGCCGCCAAAGGAACTACAAGAAACAATCACAAAAAACATGCCTAACCCTAACCCCTTCATGCCCTTTAAATAGCCCCCTCCACCTCCTTAAAAACTTCATAATATAAGATTTTATTTATTTAATACAAAAGATATCAAATCTTTTTAATTAATTAAATTCAAAATAAATTGGGCGTGGGCCCCTCCTTAGGCGGTGTAGGAAAGAGGCAGCTTGACCCGCCTCCTGTATACAAGTGCCGGCCCCACCTGGGCCGGCTGGGGCTGAGGCGATTCCTGGGGAACTGCTATATAAATACCGCCCTCCCAAAGAACCACCTTGTCCTCAAGGTGGAAAGAAGAAAATTGATGCCTTATTCATTATAAGGCTCCCAGGTAGCTTCAAAATCGGGAAGATCCTTCCACTTGATTAACACTTCCTTATTTCCTCCCTTGTCATGTCTTACCCCTTATAGCTCCAATGGTTCCAAGATCACTTCCATTTCTTCAGTCAATGTTGTTGGCAATTCCGCACTGGTTGCATGCTCCCCTATAGTCTTCCTTAGCTGTGACACATGGAATACAGGATGTATAGTGGCGGATGATGGCAACTTCAAGCGGTATGCCACTTCTCCAATTCTTTCCAACACTTCATAGGGACCAAAATATCTTGGAGCTAACTTCTCATTTCTTTTGTTAGCCAATGTCTTCTGTTTGTAGGGCCGCAATTTTAAGAAAACCTTCTCACCCACCTCAAACTAGACGTCTCTCCTGTGTGCATCTGCCTGCCTTTTCATGATCTGCTGGGCCCTCATTAGATGTTTCTTCAACTCCTCCAACGCTTTCTCCCTTTCCTCCAAGTGCTGCTCCACGGAGGATACCGGTGTGCTCCCTCTCCCAAATTGTACTAAATGTGGCGGATCCCTTCCATATAATACCTTGAAAGGGGTCATCTGGGAAGCTAAGTGGTACGAGGTATTGTACCAATACTCAGCCCATGCCAACCATTTGGCCCACATCCGGGGTGTTTCTGAAGCAAAACACCTCAAGTAAGTCTCCAAACTCTGATTAACAACCTCTATTTGTCCGTCCTTTTGGGGATGGTAGGCGGTGTTTCTCTTGAGAACAGTCCCCTGTAACCAGAACAACTCCCTCCAAAACTGGCTGAGGAAAACTTTGTCTCTGTCAGATACGATCGACTCTGGAATCTCATATAGTCTAACCACCTCCCTAATGAAAGCTGCCGCCACCATTACTGCGGTGTAAGGGTGTCGTAGGGGGGTGAAATGTGCGTACTTGCTTAGCCTATCAACCACGACCATGATAACAGTGAACCCCTCAGATCGGGGTAGGCCCTCAATGAAATCCATGGACAGTTCCTCCCATACTTTGTTTGGAAGTGACAATGGTTGCAGTAACCCTCCTGGAGCCATGACCATGTACTTGTTCCTCTGATATACTTCACATCTTGCCACCATTTCCTGCACATCCTTGTGCATTCCTTTCCAGTATAATTCAGCATCCAGTCTCCTATAGGTCTTTTCTACTCCTGAGTGGCCTCCAATGGCACTCCCATCGAACTCCTGTAATAGATGGGGAATATGGATGGAAGATCGTGGCATGACAAACCTTCCATGGTACAACAGTCTCTCCCCTTTGAGGGAGGAGCCTGAATGGCTGCTCCTATCTTTCTGCAGATCCACCCGGATCTTCCTTAATTCTTCATTTTGCACACTTCCTTCCTGGATTGCTCCCCATGTCTTTTCACAATGATGAGCATAATCAAATAAAATCATATAACTAGAGAAAACTCTATTCAAATCTAAAGCCTTTTTAAAAATACAAAAGAAAACAAAAAGCCTACCAAAAAAAAAATCAAGTAATCATCAGCTTCTTTGCGCTCAATTCGCACCAATTTGCAAAGAATGAATATTTTAAGTTTGACCAAATCTCAGAAAGAGTTAATATCATATCAAATGTATCTATATAACCACTCTTAAAAATCTCACTTCAATAAAAAAACATAGCATGCCCCATGATCGGGTGGTTAGCTTGATTGTGATTGTATAATTATACAACAACTATTGCCTAAGCTCAAATATTCCCCAATAACTAAGCCTATGAGTTGCCAGATAAAAGATGCACTTGATAAGGCACAAAGCCATTTCCAACTTTGAACTAGCCCATTTTACAAGCTTTTCATCCCGATTTTATGAATTCCAGTTCGATGATACAAGCTATGATTGTTGTCAAAGATCTTCTAACAAGGTTGGGTTGGCTATGTTCCTTGACTAAATTGATCCGGATCCATGAAAATCAAAGACGATCGAACCTTAGGAATATTGATTGAATTTGTCGTCACTCCTCTACTAAAAATTAAGCATGATAGAACTCATTGATTAATCATAATTGAATGTTTTGTCTTATTATGTAGGAGTAATCAATCATAGGAGTTTGTGACTATAAAAAGCCTTATACCATATTACAAAATTCTCATAAGATGATGATATCTCTAGGTAGTTCTTACTAATAAACTTTATCCCAACGAAGAAGATTTTGAGAAGAAATACCTACAATGACAGGAAGTTGCATATTACTGTTCAAACTTTAAAATATGTATTTATTTTTTTAAAGTAGATTGTATATTCCACAATGTTCATTATGATATGTTATCTTACTTGAATGTCATAAAGGAGGGCTTGGGGGTCATTTTGTGCACGATAAAACTGTTGCCCTTATACAATAAAATTTTTATTGGCCAACTATTCATAAGGACGTAGACTAACTTATCATCAAGGGTTGCAGGATTTGTCACATCCCTGAAATAAGAAGCTAAAAGACAAGGTTGAGTTGTTATGGATAGACGTGAGTATGAATTTTGTGGTAGGATTTGCAAGTACTAAGAGCATAAAGATTCAACTATGGTAGTGGCACATCATGAAACGAAGCAATTCGTATGCTTCATATATGTTGATCTTTACTTTGAGTGGTTGTATACTCACATGGCATTCCAAAGTCCATCACTTCCAATTGGGATACTCAAATTTGAAGTTATTTTTTTAAAATGATATACCAAAAGTTGAGAACAAAACTTCAATTCAGCTCCTCCACGGCTCATCCGCAAACTAACTACCAAATAAAGTTTTTAATTGCAATCTGAAAATCTGTCGTGATGTTTTGTGGGAAAAAGCATACTAAGCAAAAGGATCTTTAGCCCAAACTAAGTTTGCTTACAATAGATCCATTAGTCAAACTATAGGTCATAGTTCTTTTAAAATAGCATACAAACAAAATGATAGTATTATTCCCGTAGAACTGCCTCCACTTATAACTAACAATGAAGTCAATATAGATGCAAATAAAAGAGAAAGTGAGATCAAAAATTTTCATCAATAGGTACAAAATATGATTATAAAGGTCATCCAATATCAAAATCAAGCTAGCATATCTCACACTTCTACTTCTTTTTAAAGGGGACAATCGAGTTTGGATTCATTTACTGAAGGAATACTTTCCCCCAAGAATTTTTGCAAAACTTACACCCAAATCCAAGGATCCTTTTTGGGTGATAAATAGAGAAAATTCTTATCAAATTGACTTACTGGGGAATACAAGCATATCTGCAACTTAATGTAACAAATCTATCACTTTATTACAAGCAAGAAAATATTTAATACATTGAGGATGAGCTTCTTCAGCCCGGGAAAAATGACATAGGTAAATAAATAAAATGTTTAATAAGGTTATTTGCGTTATTATTTTAATTTAGGGATTTTTTAATATTTTGTTTACATAGGGTATTTTTATAAACTTAGCAATTATTACTATAAAGGGATTTAAAATCATTTTAAGGCTACTCACTCTTTGTGTTTTCTTTGTTTTTGAGTTGATTTTTAAGCTTGTTCTTGTTTGCAGGAAGTGCTGGAAATTGAAGCTAGTCATAGTAGGGTGGGTCTCAAACTTTGCCAAAATCGACCATGAATTTGCAGTTGTCATCTCCTACGAGCATACATTATGAGTTGAAGAAGTCCCAACGATAGGAAGGGCCTCCAATTGTAGCAACTAGATGTTTTTTTTGCAGGTATGGTTTTCAAAGAAGAGCAAGGGCATGGGTTGATATGTAAATAAAAAAATGGTAGTAAGGTATGACTCAATTGTATGTTCTTGATTCTCATACCAAGTTCATTGTAGGGTCTTGAAAAAAGAGCAACAATTATAGAGGTGGGTAGATTCTCGGTGCCTGCAAAGAGGGAAAACATAAACAGAGGGCTAGAAAAAGGAATTAGGAAATATAGGGAATCCATCAGCAGCGACAATTCCTCAAAAGAGATATTGTCTTGCCCATGGTTTAAAAAGGCGTCGGCCTATAGGTGTGCCTCATTATGAGTTTGAACAATCACCTTGAGGCTTAAGATTTATGTTCTGGGCTAGCTTGTGCCTTTTTTATGTGAAGTGTACACCTCAAGGCTTTATACCTGAAAGAGTTAAGGTGAATGCCTCAAATTAATACATGATTTAAAATCTGTTTTTAAATTATATCTTTAAGCTAAAATTATGGTTCAAGTCAAGCATATCTAAGTTATAAGCATCTTCGGATAAGAATTATTGAATTGTTCTAGATGATGACTATTTTGAAGAGGATGTTGTGAATCCTAATCCTCATAGCATATTTAAATTTTAAGTGAGGGCTTATCTTAAATCTTGTTTCACTTTAAATTGAGATTTATTTTATTTTTCTTATTTAATTTTATGGTTAGTGATGATGAACTAAGTTAATTTGTTGATGATTTATAGCATATTTATGAATCATTATTAATTTAATAAGTTTTTTTTTAATGCTTCTGCCTTGCCTTACCAAGGCAAAAAGCCTCAATTCTAGATATTGTCCTTTTGAACTTGGGCTTGACATCTTCTTGAACTAAGAAGCACTTCCAATCAGGTTTAATATTGCTTGTTTAATAGTTAATATGATTTTCCAAACTAACTAGTTCTCCTTGAATTGATTTGCAGGTTTGCTGAAAATTCCAGCAAACCTTAGTCTCTTGATCATCCCCTTGTATTGTTATCATATTTATGTCAAAATTTCTTCATATCTAAAACGATTATGGCTTCTACCAGTCATCTTCAGGCAGAAATATGATAGTTATAAACAATACTTGCTACATCAACAGGAGTTTCCCAAAAACGAAACTTCTTCACTTCATTCATATGGAACCCTATATTTCAGTTGAAGTCCAGTAAGCTTCGAAAGAAAAAAAATCGATAATTAGGAAATAAAAAGTCAAAACACATCAGCGATGAACTAGCGGTGACTTAAGAAACCAGGTTTTTACGATCATTTGAATGGGAGAACAAACTATATATATTATAACCAACTCGGCTCAATTCCGAGGGAGCAAAGCAAGCGATCACAACGAATACGATATCAATCAACGTGGGCTGAGTAATTAATAGAGCCAACTCCAGCAACCAAATGCATACCATGAGGTATTCAGCAGCGTCAGGCGGCGGCGCCAGCTCGCAGAACGAGACGAGCCCCGATATGAGATCGGCGTCCAGATCCAAACCACTCTCCATTCTACCGCAGATATCCACCAGAGCCTTCTTCAACCACTCCCCCGACCCCATTTTCTCCCCCCTTTTCTCTCTCTCTCTCTCCCCTCTCCCCTCTCCGGCTAACACTACCGACGAAGGGTAAGATATCGAATCAACTCAACAGTCGATCCTGAAATGCAGACCCGCCTGAATAATGGATCGATTCTGGATCACCAAAGAGGCATAATGGGCCGAGCCAAGCTATCTTCAGTGCGGACTGCGGAGTACAGTCCCATGTTCCAAGCCCAATACAAAATTAGCTTGCAATAGCCCATCTAATAATTGGTATTTATTCTCCATGATAACATATTAATTAATTTTAATTTAAAAAAAATACTATTTTATACTTTTTTAATCATAATGAAATTAATCCATCCATAAACATAGCATACAATAATAACATCAAGGGGGATTTACATAAATACCACTTTATTTTATGTTATTTACATATCTAACACATAAAACTTTAATATTACATATCTACCACCCATAAAACAAATATGAGTATATGAAATGAAATATTAAAGTTTATAGGGTGATATGGATGGTAAGAATAAAATATAGGAGTGATATATTTGATGTTAAAATTTTATATGAGTGGTAGGAATGTAATATTACAATTTTAGTTGTTAGATATGTAAATAGTATGAAATAAAGTGGTATGTATGTAAATCCCCCTAAAATGAAACCTTTATCCCACTACGCCTGGGTTGGCTATACAAAATCTTTTTCTCCATTATTTTCTATAAAGAGTCAAATTCTCACTCATGAATAGCATAAACAAATAAATTTTTTAAAATTATTAAATAATTAATTATCATAAAAATGCTATTCATCTTGCATACAAAATCAACAACATCATCATCATCAAGCTTTTATCTCACTACATGGGGTCGACTTTATGAATCATTTTTCTCCATTGTATTTATTAAGAGTCAAATTATCATTTAAAATTTTAAATCTAATAAAAAATATCATTTTAATACTTTATAATCAAATATTTTAGGTGTACATCTACCTTTCTTAAGTAATGATCATAAATTATAACTAATGAAAAATGATGGAATTTATTAAATCATATAAATCAATCGAAAATATTAAAGATATTGCTGATTTATATATCTCTTAGCAGTTACAAATAATTAAACCAACACGAATAATCCATATGAAGAGCTGTGGATGGAAGCCGATAAGGTAGAAAGCAAGAATGGGACATAACAAATGGGGAAAGAGATATGATATGAAAAAGATTTTAAAAAATATATTTTTTAATTTTTTATTTATTAAAAGAATTTTTGATGGCTGGTCTTATTCACATTTGCACCTAAAAGGGTTAAATTTTTATATTTTTATTGGACAAAATAATAATTCTGATGAAGACTTTTCTTTCTGATTGTTTTTAAAAGTAAATAAAAGTATACACGTGTGCGATTAAGTGTAGTGTATATGTAAATATATAGTTAATTATATAAAAAATGCATTAATTTGAGTATATAAGACAATTTCTGTCAATAAAAATTTTCAAAATATCCCATATACTTTCAAAATTCCAGATCAGCTCGGAATTGATATGTTTGTGTTATTAGAATTTTTAATTTAGTCATATACTATTTGAAAATTTTAATTAATTCACTGTTAATTTTCAGCATAATCATTTTTCTTTTATTAAATTTAAATAAGAATTTGATTCTTAACATGACAAAATGGAGAAAAAGATTTTTACCCCACGTAGTAGGATAAGGCCAGGGCTTGGTGTTATTCTTGTATTAATTTTCAATTATATTTAAACGTTAGATTAAAAGAAATATTTTTAGCATGGCATTTATTTTAATAAACAAAGATCCATTTGGGATAGTTTTTTTGTTGCTTTATTTTCAGACAGTTGGTGGTGTCAATAAATGACCTGACCTGCTAACCCAACTTGAAGAATTCAGGTTCGGATTAACTCATTTAATAAACGGGTGGGATTTGGATCATGTATTTCAACCCATTTATTAAATGAGTCAGGTTCGGATTGATCCGCCAACTTGATTTTGACATAAAAATGACACTTTTAGCAATATTTTCCTTAAATTCTTTTTTTATTAGTATAATCATTTTATTTTTGATCATTTAACATTAAATTTATGATTAACAAGTTAATAAAAATATTTTTGTTAATTAAAATGTGTTATCAAGTCAGATTGGAGTTGTTAGTGGATCGAAAGTTTTTCACCCATGTATTAAACAAGTCGGGTTTAGATTAATCGGTTTCAGGTCTGATCAATTTTGAGTCGGATCTGAACCCGATCAGTTGACCCATTTTGACACCCTTATATAAAGGAGCCAAAATTTATTTGACTACTATTTTTATGCTGCTTTCTTACTTTTTTAAAAAATTTTATGTTGAAAAACTTCTTTTTTTTTTAATAGAATAGCGATTGCTTTCTCTATAATAACCTCATAATGAACTTTCTAAAATATTGCATCAGTCTCAAACAAATCCTAAATATGATAATCATCATAGTTATTTAGTTTGATTAACAACTTAGGTCACATTCAGAATGCTGATAAATAATTGGAATATCGCAGAATATTCTTGCTTTCATGGCAAGTAAGCTAACCCCACGAAGATCTAAGGAGACCTCTCTTCAATTTCCTTTACCAGATAGTTATTAATAATGACAGAAAGCCACCAAAATATTTTAATATATAGTAGTGAAAGCTTCATATGTATAATAAATAGTTAAATGAACAGCTTACCTATCGTAGCCAACTTTTTCAAATTATGGATTTTGGAAGTATCAGGCAAAGAAAAGTATATTTTCACATCAGAAATTGAAATTTTGATTAGGAAGTGAATGGCATCTTAGATGAGCAAACTAATAATGGTGCTTTAGCATTGAAATTAGTGTAAAGTAGTTTAATTTAGCAAATTAATGAATTATATTATTATAATTTGATTATTTTACAAATATTTTATTTAACAATAAGAGTATTTTTCAAAAATGTAATGAGTATTTATGTGGACACAGGTTGGGAGCTTAGGCTGTCAACTAAGAGGTTTTGGGTTCGAATCTTGTGTATGCGATGTGTGTGTGAGTTTGTCTTAATTGGCCTAAATGTTAAAAAAAAAAGTATTTATGTATTTTTTTTTTGTGGTATTTCTTTTTAATTATCATCCTACTTGTGAAAAAAAATTGTGATTAGTATAGTCTTTTAATTTTGCTTTAAATTTTACATATATAACGGTGGAGACACGGGGAGCCTGTAAGGGCAAGCCCTTGAAAATATTCTTATTGTTAAATAAAATATTGAAATAGATTATTATATAGAATTGAAATAGAAGTAAAAATGATTAATTATTTTTATTCTTTTATTTTTTAAATAATAAATTCGTACAAAAAATTTCTTAACATTGCTAATATTTGTCTCAAGTTCGGATGAAAAAGTTGAGGGAACATTTAAAATAAGAATCAATTAGAAAAATTTTTAGGGCTCCGCCGCTATATATATATAATCGTTACATATATTCGTCATGATTTTTTTTTATAAAACCCACTAGTAGGTTACGCGTTAATATAATTAAAAGATTAAAAATCTTTAATGAATCAATAGCCCTCTAAAAAATATATCATTTGAAATAAAACATATGAGCCTTTGATTCAAATTATTACAAAAAACAAACAAAAGAAAAGAAAGGCAATCAAAAAAGATAAAATCAGCAAGAGAACCACCCAAAAGAGATAACGGGAAAAAGCAAATGCCAACACCACGCTCCACCAACACAGCAATCCAAGCAAGACAGCCCAGAAGGTCAAAATCAGCTCCAACCGTGGACAGCAACACGAGCACCAAAGAAGTCTGCAAAAGGAAGAACCGAACCGAACAAAGCCAAAGAAACAACCCACAGCATGACATCTACCAACAAGCCAAAGCCAAATAACCTAAGCACCAACAAATGCTACAAGCCCAAGATATGAAGATCACAACCAAAAAATCCACAGAACACCAAGACACAGACTAAAATAGGACAAAATCCAACCACACTCCAAAAACTACAACCCCATCCAAAGATAAAAGAAATGGATAAGGTGGATAAGCCAAGAAAAGATAACAACCGAATAAAAGTCATGCTATACAACAATCAAAAGAGCACTTACAACCATCAAACTAATAGAGGAGCACCACAGGACCCCCTAAGCTCAGGGAAAAAGAAGTGTGGGTTATAAGAATAACCCATAGAACCATCTCCCAAACCAATCGGGCAAAGAACCAACAAGCCAACAGGCCAAACCCTCCAACCAACCAACAGCAGCCAAACCACCATAGAAGCCAACAAGAAAAAACAACCTACAACCCAAAAAGAAATGAGGTAGCCAAAATGAAATGATTATTTTTTTTATTATTTTCTTCTTCTACGCTTACCAACATTTTTGAAAAAACCTACCTCAGCATTTCGAATAACATTTAACTCATAATTGTCTAAGGAATCATCCCCAAGCACATCAGTTTCATCCCCCACATCCTAGTTAGCTGATGAATCATAATAAGCTAACCAATCACGATGATCTAATCCGTTGTCCTTCGCCAACTGAGCTAACAACACATCATTAGAAACAATGAAAAAGTGAACATTTATGAGCGCCACTTCATCATTCACATTAGAACCTAAATATATTCATCATGTATTCTCCTTTTATTGTTTGGAATATTAATAAAGATATGATCTTTCAAAAAAAAAAAAAATCAACGGAAGTTTAAAAAAAACTGAAAGAGTTCAAAGTAGGGGTATTGATAAAAAAATGACCCAATGATCCGACTTGAAAAATTCAAGTTTGATACATCATCAAAAAATTATCTTGATCAGGCACAAATCTTAAGGCAAAATCAAGTTGGAAGCTTCAAAAATTAAAATTGAGGCCATCCAAACTCTGATATTTGCAAACGTATAGTTAAACTGAGCGTCTCAGAAACATGAATCCAATGACACCAAAATCGACCCAATCTGAGCCCAAATGAGTCCAAATCAAAGACTCGAAACACTTTTGGAAGGGTCAAACCACAATTTTGGTTACCAAACGGTTTCCAATCATGATGTTCTTATAGTCGAATCGAGCGGCTCAACAAGATGAATCCAACGAGCCCAAAATCATCAAAATTTGATATCATTAAGATAATCAAAGGTCCATTGAACGGTGCATGATAGTAGGAATCAAGATCTGCCGTCCATCCGAACTACTCCCAATTTACCCTTGATCTTCCACTTATTTACAAGCCATGTCACTCAAGAATTCCATAAATAGAACCTCATTTCCTCTTGAAAAGGGGATCAAAGCCAAGGGAGAAGGCTAAAGAGGAAGAAGGGGCCCTTAATCCTAAAGAGAAAAGAGAGAGATCGGAGATCGCTCTTGCCTCCTTGCTCCTCCTCGACCACTGCCGGAGTTCCGCCGGACCACCGCTTGACGCCATGAGTCCCGCCGGACCACCGCCTGGTGTCCTGAGTTCTGCCAAACCACCGCTTGATACCTTAAGTCCCGCCGGACCACCACATAAGGCCCAGACTTCTGCCGGACCACCACCTGAGGCCCGGACATCTGCTGGACCACCACCTTACGTATATGGTCTTTCTGACCTCCGTCTCCAGCTGACTACGATCCTTATGACCTCCGTCACCTATTACGGTCTTTCTGACCTCCAACGCTAGTCGACTACGGTCCTTCTGACCTCCTTCGCCTGACCAAATATGGTCCTCCCGACCTCTGTCATCAGACTACGGTCTTTATGACCTACAACGTCAGTCAACTACGATCCTTCCGACCTCCATCGCCCGACCAACTATGGTCCTCCCGACCTTTGTCATCATACTACGGTCTTCCTGACCTACAACGTCTGTCAACTACGGTCCTTTTGACCTCCATCACCAGACAACTATCTTTTTAACCCCTGTCTCCCACCAACTACGGTCCTTCCAACCTCCTTCGCCTGCCAACTATGGTCAGCCGACCCAACAAATATGTATATATTGATTCCCACAATGTAATGCACTCTATATTATGTATATTGGCTATATCAAGCCAAATCCTTCCCCCAAATGGAGGGCCTCATTTGTGGTCAACTGCAAATACTAGTGGATTCATTTAAACTGGGCCAGGCCCCGTGGTTTTTCCCCCTTTCAAAAATTTCCACGTAAAAACTCTGGTGTCTCTTATGAGTACTATACCCTCTCTCTTATCTGATTACGTGCTGGATCTTCGTACAATGCTAAGACGTTAAGTTTTATATTTCTCTACCGCTGCGAATACTCCAGGACGCAACAAAGCTCAATTTGACATATTGAATAAACGGATCGAATTCGGGTCATATTTTTAAACCCGTTTAATTATTGGGTCAACCTACAAACGAGAAAATGACCTGATTTTGACTTGCAATTCTCAAATTAAAAATTTTGATACCTATATAGGGATGTTACATAATGATTAAATTTTAGATTTGATATATCTACAAAATTTGACACGATCGACACCAATCACAAGGCAAAAATTTAATTTGAAACTTTCATAATTAAAAATATGAGCATTGGAACTCTAATTTCAACAAATTTATAGTTGGATTGAACATCTCGAAAAGACGAACCCAAAGATACCAAAGGTGGCCCAATCCAAGTTATATATATATATATATATATATATATATATATATATATATATATATATATATATATATATATATATATATTTATTTATTTATTTATTTTATAACTTTTAAATTTTAAGAGTATTATTCATATGGAAGTGACTGTAATTGTATGATATCTACCTCGCCAAAAAAAAAAAAACAGTCCAATTAATGTGAATTTGAGTGAATTGAAAGTAATCTTGTTTTGACTAATGGCTTTTAGTGAAGCCATGAAAGGACAGTGTGCAAATTTCTTTTGAAATTTGCAGTGATCAATGTACATCTACATGATAGAATTTCGATGGGTGATTAACTAAGAGGACTGTCTTGTTCTTGGTGCGAACAGTGAAGCACTCACTTCCATGGCAGTATTAAAACTAACTAATAAAACTAGTTTTAAACTTATGTTTGAATAATCAATGCGATCTAATTAACTATGTCTATTATAACGGCTATATTAGCATTTTGAATTGACTAATTAATGTATAATTTTTCTTTTTTTATTCTAATTATCTTTCATTTGTAAATGTAAAAATAAGATATTTTTAAATAAATAATAATTTTTTATTTGAAAAATAAGATGTATTAGTTCAAAATGTAGTAATTCACCTACAAATTTGCAGTATAACTCTTTTTATGTTATATAATAACTTATAAGCTTAATGATTTATGTTGAGAATGATTTGCTCATTAGTATATATATCCAATAATTAAAAAAAAAAAAATAAAACTGCAAGGGGGCTTATGCGTTGATTAAAATAGAAAATTATAGGTCCTTAAAGAACCTTTAGCTCTCTAAAAATACAGCTTTTTAAATAAAACCTACAAGCCAAAGTTCTATCTATTACACAGATAAGTAACATAAAAAATATGAACCAAATTGATCCGGAGAAATGACAGTAGGTTCCAAAGGAAGCAGGAATTCGTTCATACCAGCCAAGCAGCTTAGAAAATTTTGGTCATCCTTTGATTCACATTAGGGATGTCAAAATTGGGTCACGGGTCGAGTTCGGGTCCAACCCGGAACTGACCCAACCCGAACTGTTTTTAAAAATGAGTCACTTTCTCGGACCTGAACTCGACCCGTATTGGACCCAAGTCAACTCGACATGACCCGCCAACCCGTCTTTACTTCCAATCAAGCCGAAATGAACATCGACTTCTCCTCCACTTGGTCTACTCCACTGCCGGTGAGCCAAATCATGACGTTTTCCTAGATTAGCTTCTCCCGGAGCTCTGGAACGGTGGCTAGATTCTTCAGAACGTCGACAACAACGGCCTGGGCTGGAGGAGTGCCGTCAACGGCGTTTTCCTTGATTAGCTTTGTACTTGTCTCGTCGAAGCCGCATAACTGGAAGGAATGTCATCGAAGTGGGACGGCGGGGCGGCGGGGCGGCGGGACGACGAGCCGCGAGACGACAGGAGAGGCAGACGGCGACAACGGCTTGACTCGCGAGTGCAGTTTTAGCGGGACTGCAGAAGGTGAGCTGTAAAGCAGGAGGATTGGGTTTTACGCAAATCCCGTTAATTTGAACTGGTCTCGCAAACTGGGTCAAATCGGATCACTCTTGGGTTTCCGGGTCAACCCGAACCCGACCTGATTTCTGAAACGGGCCGGTTTCTTGAATCCGAATCCGACCCGTTTGACAAACGAGTTGATGATAACACAAAATTTTTAGGTTGGATTCGAGTCGAATTTTTGGGTCGTGTCAAATATTGACACCTCTAATTCACACTCCTAAATAAGAGCAATAATATGATTCATGTATGATTTATTAGAAAAAGATGTGCGCTCGAACAGTAATAAACATTGTGATCGAACTAAGAGAATGTAATGGCGTGCCTCTAGTCGGAAATTTAAATAGTTTTATTAATTAAAACTTAAAGCAAGCGTCAAAAATTATTTGGTCATTATCGATGAATATTCGCGATGATAAATATTGGAATGGTTATCTATAATGTTTAACGGCATGATTGATACTAATTTTTATTCTAGTAATGATGAGCATGCTGAGTTGATTAATTAGATATTAGTATTTTCAAACTTGAATTAAGAATATAAATATGCAGCCCTTCAATTACTCAATGACTCATTTTATTCACAGATAAATAACAGTTCAAAATAACATCTTTAACAAATCAAACAAAGGCCTAAAAAATTCATTTATAAATAAAATTAAAAAAATATATAACAAATAATAATTGTAAAAATGGAGCATTAAATTCATAGGAGAAAGGAAGATTACATGCTTAAGAAATGGTCATGATAATTTAATTAAGAACATTGAAATCTATGTATAATGCATGGGAATCATATAAGGGATGCTTCTATTCTCTCTTGAGCATTCAAGAATTTGAAGCTTTCAAAATAATAATAATTAAAAAAAACCCATAGGTGACTTAGGTTTGAAGGGTTTGACATTGACCTATTTTCCTTAACTTGGATTACACGCTTGGCAACACGATTGGCAACACGTTTGGCGAGCCCGAGGTCAAGCCACACAAGGGACAATGAATGGGTTCAAAATCCGGCCCAGTTTTTTTTTAATTATTTAATTTTTTTTTTTTTTGAAATTTTCACCAATACGAAATCATTAATTAGAAGGTTCTGATATTGTTCTCTGATAGGGAGACATGGCTATGAAATCTTGGTCATGGGAATTTGCTAAGATGAGCAGAATAAATTATTTGCTTACATCAATTAAGGATAAGTTGATTGAACTTTTGACAAATTTCCTCTATTACTCACAAACATTACAAAGGCTTATGTTTGTGAGTGGAAGATGCCTTATCGTTGTCTTTTATGTATGATGGAATCATGAATATTTAAAGGTTGAAGAGGTAGAGATATTATCTAATATTTTAAATAGGTGAAATTTTTGTATGGTATAAGTTTATTGACCAAATTTTAATATCATTTATTGCTATAAATGAGTTTTTTTTTCCTTAATTGTAAAGGGTGAGGGTCTTTTTCAATTAATTCTGAATTCACTGTTGCGTGTATGGATATTCTATTTATGATATCATTTTGAGGCAAATGATTGTATACTGATAAAAAAAAAGTCTGCCTGATTGTTGTGGTGTAGGTATTAAATGTGATGAGAATTAATCAATAATTATGTTTGTATCTATGGACACTGACTCATTTTGACACAAATGAACTTAATTATAAACTACTCTATTATATAAATGTGTTGAAATCATGGAGTTGTAGTTCATTCTCCTGTTGTCCCTGTTTCTGCTGCTGCGACTTGTTTGGGTGGCTCACCGGTTGGAGTTTGTGGTGCTGGTGAGGGTGAGGGTCATCCAATTGTGACTTTTGGTAGTGCGGTTTTGTTTGATAGTAATTGCTGTGTTAATTTTAGAGCGAGTCCTATGCATACAGATGGTGTGGAGTTCTCGGGTACTAATTTTGGTTCTTTAGCTGATGGTGGTTATGAGTCATTGGTTGGCTTAGGGGAGGCTAGCGTCTTGCCTCTGGTGGATGTGCCTATTTATGTTATTTCGAATGCTAATTTGTGAGCCCATCTTGCTAGGGAGTCTGTTCGGTGGCAATGCGATTGGCTTCATGATGACTTGTCGTCTTCTGGAGGGGAGGATACTTATAATAACAATTTGGAAACTGGCTCGCTTGACACTTTTGTTAAGATCCATAAAGGGAAAACTAAGAAGAAATGATTTTCCCATGACTACTTTCGTGGTTGTGGTTTTTGACTTTTCTCAGTTTTGGCTGCCGTGGTTGTTTTGGATCAGGACTATGAGGAAGCAGTCTTACTGCATGCACCTTGATGGCCAGGGTTGGGCAACCTTGGTGGTCCGATATGTTTGGTGCTTGTTGGCTTGTTTTCTTCGCAGATTATTTGATCCTCCCTGGATGGCCCCTCCCTGGCAACTGTGTGTCGGTCTGAGTCCTTTTGGATCCGCTTTTGATTTTGGTTTGTCTCTGATTTGGTCTGTGTTTCTTTGAATGCAACCTCCATGATGTGGCCCTGATGTGGTCTTGCGGTGCATCATTTGCTTTTAATAAATTTTTTGTTCTGTTTTAAAAAAAAATCATGGAGTTGTTTCCTTATACTAAATTTTCACAATATATGGTGAATTTCTTGTTTAAATGCAACTGTTTGAATGCAACTGTCGGTCTGAGTCCTTTTGGATCGCTGGGGCTGCTTTTGGTGGCTTGATGGTGCTTTGGATTTCTTCCCTAGAGGCTAAATTTGGAGGTTTCGTTTGTCTGCTTTTGTTTTGATGCTTTTAGGTGTTTTCCTTTGATGTTTTAGCCTCCTGTATTAGGTAGGATCAATAGCTCTTAGGTTTTGTTTCAAATGCTGTATTTTTAGCGAGCTGTGGATCCTTTAAGGACTTGTATTTTTTCCCTGTATCAACACGAAGGCCCCTCTGAGGACTATTATTTATATATATATATATATATATGAGAATATCTTGATAATTTTTTAATACCATAATTTTGAGGATATTACTTACTGAATTTGAAAGATCCTATAATATTTTGTAGGCACATATAGTGAAGTTTATGTCTATAAATATATTTTTTATTATCACTACAAATAGAGTAATAAAAAGAAATATTTGACATCCTGCAACCATAAGCAAATAAAGTTAAAGAATAGATGTATAGGAGAGGAGAGGCCAACTCAGAGAGAAAGGATGATTTATATATGCCTCAAATGATCATGTAAAAACTATTCGTCTTCTAACATACTCATTACTATCACTATAAATAAAGCCATGAAAAAAAGGATTAGAAATCAAAGCAAATACAGATATAGGGAAAAGGAGAGGAAAAGGACTGCTAGCAATAGAGAGGAGCTTTTTTTTTTTTAATTTTTAACGTGCACTTTTTAATAAATTATATATATAATATTTGCTTGTTGCTATTTTAGCAAGCTTGAGCCTCACTCCAAATAAGGCTTTTTTATGTACATTAGGGTATTTAGGCAATCTGGGATTTTGAAAAGCCTTCAAATAAACTATTTTATTTACACATTAATTATAGTAAGATTACCTCGATAATTCAAAATGTTGAAATCTATGCCCTTCTTACCGTCGATATTTGAGCCAAACTTTATATACCAAAAAATTTGTTTTAACGCAGCTCATCCTTGATCTGTTGGTTGGGAGTTTTGGCTACCAACTAAGAGATTTGAGATTCGATTCTTATATATGTGATGTGTGTGTGAGTTTGCTTTAATTGACCTAAATATCAAAAAAAAAAGTTTTATAATTATTTTTTAATATACTTTTGCTATTGATTTATCTACGATTTCACACACAATCTTCGCTAACAAAAAAACATATTTCTACTTAAATATTTTAAAAAGACATAGATAATAATGCTATGCCTACCAAAATTCTGTTCATGCTGTTGCATTTAGCAATATTTGATAATTGCCTTGAAATATATTAAATGTATGGTTATCATACATATTTTTTAATTTAAAAAATAAGGTATATATATTAGTTCTAATTAATTTAAACTATCTTAATTTTAAAGACAAAATAACAAAAATAATAGCTCTAATTATTATATGATAGAATATTAATGAAAAAAGAGAGAAATATATTGCCTAAAGTAATATAAAATATTATTAATTAATATTTAATAATCATACATTAAAATAATATTTTATAAAATATGATCATATAAAAGTAATATTTAATACACGTCTAAAATTTAGATTACACGCATCTTTCATTTCTTTCTATTAGATATTGAAAAATATATATTTTCGAATAGTTTATGCATAATAGTACTGTACGAGTACGTATATTAGTTGAATTTTCTAAGGTAATTACATAGCGGCCGTACATCAAAATGAACAATTAAATCGGATTAATAAAGAGAAATAGTTATTAAGGGATAAAGCTGATTGTAAAATTATTGTCGAGAAAAAAAATATTATTATTATAATTATAAAAAGCAACTTTTTACAAAATTATCCCAAACAGCTCTAAATTATCAAATACAAAATTTTAATGGAAAATGATTTAGACAAAGACGTGCCCTTCCTTGAAAATAAGTTAAGTAAAAATAAATGGAGAGATTAACGTGAAAACAAAGTTGTCATCGTGACTGAAATTGTGTTAAAAAAGGACAATCAAATTGTATTATAAGCTGATGACATGCGGATTAATTATTTTGATACTATTAACCATTTAATTATAAAAATATAAATTAATATGTCACATTTGGTTGATGACACGTATTTGTAAAAAAATTTGATTATTATTACTATTTTCTATTTTTCTCATTTTATCTGAGAAAATAAAATAAAAATTATAAAACAAATTTTACTGAAATTTTATCAGAAAAATTAAAATATATATATAAATCACGCTATGTTTGAATGAAAAAATGTTCGGTAGCAACGTGATTGGCTTCACGATGACTTGCCGCCTGAAGGGGAGGATACTTTTGATAATGGTTTGGAAATCGTTGGATACTGTTGTTAGAAATCGTAAACGGAAGTCGAAAAAGAAATGAATTCTAGTGCCCTTTTCGTGGTATGTGGTTTTTGGCTACTATCAGTTTTTGGCTACCTTCGTTGGTTTGGATCTGGACAATGAGGAAGCAGTTATTCTGCATGCACCTGTGATGGCCAGGGTTGGGCAACCGTGGTGGTCTATTGATTGTTACTTGTGTTTGGTTCTTGACTAATTTTGGATCCTCACTGGATGGCCCTCCATGGCAATAGGGTGTCGGTCTGAGTCCGTGCCGATCCATTTCTGATTTAATTTTTTGTTGATTGTACCTCTCTTGATGTGTGGCCCAGTCGTGATCATGTGGTGTTTCTTTCGTTTTTTTTTAAATATCATTTTCCTTTTATTAAAAAAAAAATGAAAGCATTTTGTAAGCTAACACATTATCAACAACTTTCCTGATTACATAATACTATTTATTCAAGAAGAAAAAAACAATTAATACAACAAAATGTGGATATATAGTTTAGATTAAAAAAATATAATTAAAGCAGCTTATCCCTCTATAGATTTTACTGCTGACGAAGCTTTGCCTTACTTCTTGTAATTTTTACTATGTTACTAAGTGACTGAGAATTACAGGAAGAAAAATCATAATCATTCAACTTTAAATGAAATTCAGCAAAAATTCTAAGCAAATAAAAAAAAAATACAACAATCTGATTAAGGCTTCGTTTAAATTTTTGAACTAAAACTCTATTTTAAAAAACAATAAAAAGCTTTCACAAACGAAGCCTAAGATTTTGTTTGAAATAACTTTTTTATTACTAGTACAAAAAATTTTATATTAAAAAGCTATTTTAGAAAGCAATAAAAAAGATGTCCCAAATAAAGCCTTAAAAAAAATTAAATTGACGACTAATAACCTCCATAATTTCAAGTTGTTAAGTAAAGAAATGATTAATGATATGTTTATTAAAGTTTTAGTTTGTTTCCCTTCTAATTTAAATATAATAAACGTGTTGCGTCCTGGAGTATTCGCGGCGGTAGAAAAATATAAAGCTTAACGTCTTAGGATTACACAAATATCCGGCACGCAATCAGATAAGAGAGAGAGGGTGTAGTACTCATAAGAGACACCAGAGTTTTTACGTGGAAACCCCTAAAAGGGGGAAAAACCACGGGGCCTGGCCCAGTTTGAATGAATCCACTAGTATTTGTAGTTGATCACAAATGAGGCCCTCCATTTGGGGGAAGGACTTGGCTTGATATAGCCAATATACATCATATAGAGTGCATTACATGGTAGGAATTAATATATACATGTTTGTTGGGTCAGCTGACCATAGTTGGCAGGCGACGGAGGTTGGAAGGATCGTAGTTGGCGGGAGATAGGGGTCAGAAAGACTATTGTCTGGTGATGGAGGTCAGAAGGATCATAGTTGACAGACGTTGCATGTCAGGAAGATCGTAGTCAGCTGGAGACGGGCGTCAGAAAGACCATAGACGTAAGACGGTGGTCTGGCAGAAGTTCGAGCCTTAGGTGGTGGTTAGGTAGATGTCCGGGCCTCAGGTGGTGGTCCGGTAGATGTCCGAGCCTTAGGTGTTGGTCCGACAGAAGTCCGGGCCTTAGGTGGTGGTTCGGCGGAACTCAGAGCGTCAAGCAGTGGTCCGACGGAGCTCAGGACGCCAGGTGGTGGTCCAGCGGGACTCAGGGCGTTAAGCGGTGGTTCGGCGGAACTTCGGCGGTGGTCGAGGAGGAGCAAGGAGGCAAGAGCGATCTTTTTTCTCTTCCTTCTTCTCTCTTGGCTTCAATCCCCCCCCCCCCCCTTTCAAGAGGAAATATGGTTCTATTTATAGAATTCTTGAGTGGCATGGCTTGTAAATAAGTGGAAGATCAAGGGTAAATTGGGAGTGGTTTGTATGGACGGCCGATCTTGATTCCTGCGATTATACACCATTCAATGGACCTTTGACTGTCTTAATGATATCATAATTTGATGATCTTAGGCTCGTTGGATTCGTCTGGTCGAGCCGCTCGATTCGACTATAAGCATGTTATGATTGGAGACTGTTTGGTAACCCAAATTGTGGTTTGATCCTTCCAAAAGTGCTTTGAGTTTTTGATTTAGGCCCATTTGGGCTCGGATTGGGTCGATTTTGGTGTCGTCGGGTTCGTATTTTCGAGAGGCTTAGTTTGTAGAAATTGGAGTTCAAATGGCCACCGAATGAAGTTTCCAACTTGATTTTATTTTGAGATTCGTGCCTGACCAAGATAATTTTTTGATGATATATCAAACCTGAACCATTTTTGTTGATGATAAAATATTCATTAGACCCATCATTTCATGACGAGAAGTATCAATTTTATTCATGGAAAAGCATGATAGAAGGGTAAGATTATGCATTGATTATAGAGAGTTGGACAAGATTATGAAGAACATGTATCCTCTACTTCGTATAAATGATTTGTTTTACCAGTTACAACATTCTTCTGTGTTTTTAAAGACGAAAGATGAAATTGCATTCTTGATACCATCAATTTAGGATTGGGAATGAAGATGTGGCTAAAATTTGTCAATCTTTATATGATGATTATGAATTTTTAGTCATGAATTCCAGTTTGACTAATTTCTTTGTTACTTTAATGGAACTAATGAATAGGGTCTTCAAATTTTGCTTAGATTGGTTTATGATTGTATTCGTTAATGATATCTTAATTTACTCCATGAATGATAAAAAACATGCCCAACATCTCAAAACATTCTTGAATACTCTTTAGAAGAATGAATTGATGCAAAATTTTTTAAGTATGAGTTTTTTAATTCGAGAAGAGGCATTTCTCGGACACATTATTGTCTATGGAGCTAGTATTTTTGTGAATCCAATCAAGGTCAAAGCAGAAATAAATTGGTCGAGGTCTAACATGTCATGGGGATGTATAGTTTTCTTAGTCTAGCTGACTATTACAGATAATTTGTTAAATGATTTTTAAGTATTGGTACACCTATGATTAGAATGACTTAGAAGTTCATTAAGTTTGCATGGTATGATGCTTGTAAGAAAAGTTTTGATAAGTTCATGAATTGCTTAGTGTTAGCTCTTATCCTCACTATCCCTTTTGGTACAGATGAATTTTAGATTTACAACGATGCTTACATCAAGGTTTAGGTTGCATCTTAATGCAACACGGTAGAGTGACAACTTATGCTTCTAAATAGCTCAAGGTGCATGAGAAGAATTATCTTGCATCTGACTTCAAGCTAATTGCAATTATTTTTACACTAAAGATTTGAATGCATCATCTTCATGACATTTATTATGAGGTTATCACCTATCATAAGAGGAGTATATACTTACTTAGAAGGAGTTGAATATGAGATAAAGATAATGACTTAAGTTAATGAAGGAACATGATTTGCATATTCAATACTAACTAAGTAAGACTAATATGGTTATAAATGCTTTATGTAAAACATATTCATCTTATGCAATATGGATGGGTGCAATAATGAGTACGTGAAATGGAGCAACTTCAATTTGAGATGGTATCTTTGAGAGGCAATTCTGATATTTATCGTAAGATTATTTAGCCAATGATTGTTGATAGAATTCATGAAGAATTAACTTGATGTAGCTTAGGGAGGGAGTTCAAAATATCGATTAAAACCCAACTATTGATAAAGCATGTAGTAAATGATATAAAGATCTTCAGTTCTTCACTGTTGAAGAAGAGGAAGAGTATAAAGATCAAGTGTTCGCAGAAGGACAATCTATATCTAATAATAGGGCTTAATTTTTCCAAGAAAAAATTTAAAAAGTTGACGTCCGTAAGTGGATAAATATACCAACAAAGGGTCAAATCTTGTTAATATTCTAGATATGGTAGAAATTTCTAATGTTGATACTCAGTGGTGATGGTGGTTATTGACGGCAATAGTTGGTGATGATTTATCAGAGACGATGGCTAAAAAATGCAAGAGATTTCTTTCTAGTTCTCTCTATCCTTCCTCCTCCCCTCCCTCTTATGTAAGGAATGATGGTCTATTTATAGGTTTTTGGGAGTGGTATGCTCCATAAATATGGAGAAAATCTAGTGCAAATTAGAGTTCTCCATCAAACGGTCCATATTGATTCCTTTAATCATAGAGCTTTTATCAACCATTTAGGTGCCCTAATAGTGTCAGAATTAAGTGATCTTAGGCTCGCTGGATTCATCTTGTTAAGACACTCGATTCGACTATAAGCATGTAATATTTAGAGATCATTTAATTACTCAATTAATGTTTTAAAGCTTTAAAGTACACTTTAGTCCCTTGATTCAAGCCCATTTGAACTCGGATTAGACCGATTTTCACGTAATTGGGTTCATTTTTTCAAGACATTCAGTTTGACTATAAGTTTGCTATGATCATAGTTTGAATGGTCCCAAAATTAATTTTAAAAGTTTTCAATTCAAATATGCCTCGAGATTAGTGCTTAATCAAGTTGATTTTGGTAACGTATCATTTGCCCTCCTATTTTCGGATGTTAGAGCTTGCGGAGTCTAAAAATATATTCCTAATCTTTCCAAAATGCTGAATAATTATGAGGCATGACCGCTACATAGATGTGAATGTAGATCTCCCATCGGGATCATGAACTAAATAAAATATTCTTAACTATAATTTAAACTTTTTAGGAAATTAGTGCATCGATTAAATAGAAAATATTAAAGAATTTCACTCGAAAATATTTTAAATTGTGCAAAATAATTGTAGAGGCTCTATTGGGCTCTAAAATTGTAAAAAAATTGAGTTCAAAATGTCAAAAAGTGGTCCCAAAGGCCCAAAATTTTTTGGAATAGGCCTGTTTAGGCCCAAAATTGGGCCAAAATTGCTTGGGCCTGTAGAGAAATTATTAGGTGCAAACTCCGGACGTAGCTCTACGTCCAGAGTTGAATAAAATCACCAGCTTATCCACCTCCAAACCAGTCTTCATCTTCATCTTCACCAGCTTTTCCTCGTTTCTTTTTTCTCAGCAGTTATGAAAATGTATTTTGAGTTGAAATCCTAAAATATATAGAAGTTTCGCAGCATTTCATTTAAAAAAAGAGCGCCAATTCAAAATCCTAAATTTGAACATGAGTATTTTGGGCCGGGTCGGGCTGGCAAGAAAAAAACAAAAATGAAATAAAAATTAATTTTTATGTGTACAGGCCAAGTGTCATGATTTTATTTGACTTCGGACGTAAAGCTACGTCCGGAGTCCACACCTAATAATTTTTCGGGCCTGTAGGGCCGACTGGCCACTTGCCGCCAGCACTGTTGTCAGCGGCTTACCCGCGCTGGTGCGCTATTGCCCGTACCACTGTACTGCTACCCATGTGCTGCTGCCTACACATTATTTTGGAGCCATAATGGGGGCACCATTTAGTGCTCCCCTCCCTTTAATTTTTTTTAAGAGAGAGAGAGAGAGAGAGAGAGAGAGAGAGAGAGAGAGAGAGAGAGAGAGAGAGGGAGAGAGAGAGAGAGAGTTTTTTTGTTAGAGAGAGTGAGAGAGAGATTTTTAAGCCATGTAACTTCCCTTCATAAATTCATGTAACTTTTTTTTCATAAATCTTCATAATTCTCTCATTTAAATTCATGAAACTCTTCTCCTCCCCCCTTCAATTATAAATACCCCTTCATGGGAGAAGGAATTTGCACAACTTCTCATCTTTAATCATCTCTTCCATTTATCATCATTATATTATCTACTTCTTCTTATATTAAAGGTATTCCACTATCTTGGATATATAGTATCCCCTATCAAGCTCAAATACTCCTCTTTGTGTATAAGGAGTAGCTCTTATATTTCTTCTCATTCTCTCTCACACTTCTTCTTATATTAGAGGCATCCACTGTCTTAGATAGGCGATATCATCTAGCAAGCTCTAGTACCCCTCTTTATGTAGAAGGAGTAGCTCTTGTATTTCTTCCCCTTCTCTCCCACACTTCTTATTATATTAGAGGCATTCTACTATCTTTGATAGTTTGTATCCCCTATCAAGCTCCGGTGCCCCTCTTTGGATAGAAGAAGTCCTGATGGGTGATCATTCTCCCCTCATGATAAAAAATATCAACTGCCTCCTGTGCAAAATGATGGTTCAAGGAGATCTTATAATGTAGCAGGGCTGATGGTGGTGGTTGGGCTGCACTTTGTTGGAGATAATATGCATGCATACTAACAGTGGCAAGTAGTGGACAACTTGATGGAGCAGATTAAACACTATGTCGATTGTCGATAGCAGTAATCTAGCATCACACTCATGGTGCCAATTTATTGAATGCCTGATGGTCTAGCGGTGATTTGCAAGAAGATTTATTTACCAATTGATGTGTTAATCATTGCCCTAAAAGGGTCCAATCAGGAACATACTCCTCCATCGGGATTCATCACAGTGTACGAGATGATGTTGATGAGAGCACTTTACTTCCTATAATTCAACTTTTTAGATGATAAAGAATATATGCTTGAATATGATGTATAATCATGTAAATGAAATAATATTGTATATGAATTTGATATATTAATTTTTATGAGCTTGATGTTTTTTTTGAAGTAATGAAAGTTCCATCTTCTTGTAAGAATATTTGTGAATTTGTCCCTGAGGAGAAATTAAGTTATTTATGTATTTTTGAGATATACTTTGATATATTTCCCCCCATTTAGAGCAGCTAGTTTATAGATTTTTATTCCTTATACAACTTTTCGTCTTCTGAAGTTTTTAGAGAATCAAAGAAATATATATCTTATGAGACTTTTAACATTTTGAGATTTTTATATGCATGTATCTTTTGAGGCTTTTAGCCTTCTAAGAGTTTTGATGTACATATACCTTTTGAGACTTTTAGGCTTCTAAAGTTTTTAGTATACATGTGTCTTTTAAGGTGTATGCCTTCCGAGATTTTTGGATAATCTTGAATCCTTTGAGACTTTTATCTTCGAAGGTCTTTGAATGAGTGGTGATCCTGTCAACCACTTATTCTCATAGAGACTTTCTAGTGAGAACCTTGTCTACTACTAGCTTTCCTTCGAGACTACCTCATGACCAGACCTTTATGGGATAATTATGAGTGGAGACCTTATCTACCACCTGCCCTCATAGAGTCTTTCTAGTGAGGACCTTGTCCACTATTAGCTTTCCTTTGAGGCTACCTCATAGATGAGCCTTCCTAGGGTTGTTATTATATATAATATTATTTATATAAAACTTCATTAATAAAACTTTGAAAGAAAAATAATTTGAAAAATTCTTAAGAGTTTAGATCCTTTGAAGAATTTTAAACATAAGGGTAATTTTAGTCAATAAAGCCAATAATTTCTTTGCCATGATTCTTCTGATCTCCTTTATTCTTAGATTGATGATCTACCAATTGTTATTAAAAGTTCGAAAGGGATGTTAAGCCCTAGTGAACTAGTCCCGAGGCTAACCAAGAGGGGGGGTGAATTGGTTATTTAAAAATTTCACGATAACTATGAAAATCTTTTCGATACTTAGCAGCGGAAACACGTAAACAATAACGAAAAGATCAACCAACGATATTCACCCAAGTAGTTTATATTGAAAAGTAAAATGCAAAACTGAATCAGAAAAGCAAACCAGATTTTATAGTGGTTCGGTCAACTTGACCTACGTCCACTCCCCGGAGCCTCCCCTCCGGGTATTGCACTAAACGAAAGTGACTCTCATTTTGCTCCCACAGCAAGGCGGAGAAGCCTGTACAAAACACCTCCTTTTCACCACACGGTGAGGCAGAGAACCTGACCTCCTTTCGCTTCCTCCTGAAGCAGGCAGAGAACCTTCGAACTCCTTTTGCTTCCACCTGAAGCGGGCAGAGAACCCACGAACTCCTTTCGCTTCCTCCTGAAGCGGGCAGAGAACCCGGATCTTCTTGCGAACGATCCTCCCACAAAGAACACCGACTAGACGACAGACGACGAGCGGAGAGGACGACTCTGATCCGTGCTTGGAGCAACCTTAGTGAATCCCTCACTAACTCCCCCTCACAAGATCTCTTCTCTCTCTCCCAACTCTCTCTCTCTCTAGGATTTCTCAGGGAAGGAAGGCAGCAAAAGATTTTTCCAAATCTAGGAAAAAGTTCTTTTAAAGGAGGGCTTAAAATTTGCCCTAAATCTCAACTTGTCGGCCTAGATCGTCCAGGACGATCGGTATATCGTCCTGTACGATCAGTTCATATTCAGCTGTTTCAGCCTGGACGATCTGGCTCTTCTGGACGATCAGTAGAAAAAGTTGTTCATATCGTCCAGTACGATCCTGCGATCGTCTGGGACGATTAGTTCAAATTGAAGGAAATCGTCCAGAAGACAGTTCGGGTCGTCCAGAGAAATCTGTGCTGGACGACCAAAAAATGACTTGATCGTCCCGGACGATAGCGTAATTGTCTGGTACGATTAGTTCAAAAAGGCCCCAAATCGTCCAGTACATAGTTCTGGACGTATAGCTGAAATGCACAAGACGATCACGATCGGCCAGGACGATCCTGCGATCGTCCAGGACGATGTGATCGTATCAATTAAACATTAATTGCTTTCCTTAATTACCAGACTAATTTAGGCATGATTGTAGTGAATCGTCCAGGACGATACACGTATCGTCCGGGACGATCAGACCAAAATACTTAAAATAAAACTTGCCTAACTTAATCTGGCGGCTGAGAATTTCTGATTTGGGCATATCGTCCCGTACGATCCGTAGATCGTCCAGGACGATCGGCTCAATCAGACCCTCTTAACTTAGTCGCCCTAATTAGGGTTTCTGTTTTAACTGGATCGTCTAGGACGATGTGGATATCGTCCAGGACGATCTGAACAAAATTGCAACAGAAACTCTAATTCACTCAATCTCTCCCCCTGAGTGTGTGTGTGCAAGGTTACTTAGCTAGGGAATCAGTTACATTACAATTGACTCAATAAAAAGAAAAATCATACATTTGACACACTTGGACCCGATCTTGAGTTGGCTTGAGTGGCTCGCGGTCTTTTGTGCCTGAAACAGATTAGCCAAGCAAAACACACTGGAAACATGTTTGTCATCATCAAAACCAGATTTGCAACAATCTCCCCCTTTTTGATGATGGCAAACATTTGTAAATTAGTCTGAAAATAAAGGTAAATTAGCAGATCAAATAAAACAAATATTTTTTTTTTCATTTAACAGCTCAAACAATACAGAAAACATGAAACAGAAAACAGAAACAGACACGACACGACTACAACTGACTCCCCCTTTTGACATCACAAAAAGGAGGAGGGAGAAACATAAACACGGAAATAAAACATAAAATAAAACATACACAGAACAACAACAAAACAGGAAAATCAGAATTTTTCCTTGATTTTAGATTCAAAAACCAATGACAGGACAATTGACAGCGCTGAAATCCAAAAAAGGTTGGAAATAATCAACTTTCGTAACTCCGACCCCGGGCACCTTATCGATGCAAACCTCTTTCAACACAAAAATCCGATTCAGAATAAAAGACATTAGATTTGAAAAGAAATTCTTTCAAGCCTCGTTCCAAAAAAATATCTGATATAATAGTGTTACAAAGTAAAAAATCAGAAATCAGGATTTTCAAGACTCAAGCTTTTGAAAATATTAAGTGGCGCACAGATTTCTCTAAGACATTTAATAATCTGAAAGGAAAGAAAAGCTTGTGTTGGGCTCATTTTGTGCCTCTTTTTCAAATTGGTTGGCGCTTTGCGCATCTTTTGATTTTTGATACACTTTGTGTATCCAATTTGGCAATTTCGCATCTTTTCAGTTTTGGGCTCATTTTATGCCTCTTTTTCAAATTATCTAGCGCACTGCGCATTTTTTGTAGGCTTTCTCCTTTTCATAATCATTAAAGAGTCTCAGCTGTGAGATTATCTTCCAAAAATAGGAGATGACTCTCCGCAGTAAGGGAGAACGATTCACAAAACAAAATCCATACAACATATGATAAATGCAATCACTTGGTTTAGAAAATCAAACTAATGATTCAAGACTTTGAAAAACACTATTGATATGAGGCAGATTACTGTAGGAAGAAAAAATAATTTCTATTTCAAAAACTAACATTTTAATTTTGAAAAGGATTTTTATTCAAAAGAAACTACACACCAGTAAAGGAGTTAGAGGAAGAGAAACAATTATTAATGTTTCTTCCCTTTAACAGATTCAGCGAAGTCAATCACTGCTTATCAGCTTCCAAACCAAAACAAAGTAAAAACTCTCAGTCAGAAATTCAGATCACCAGAAGTAGTGAGCGGTGATCAGATCTTGAAAAGCATAAAAAAACAGGTAGAAAATCATAGCAAAGTAAATACTCAAATCAAACTAACAATAAGGCTAAAACAGAAATTAGCAGAAGAAATAAAATCAACTGAAAATAAAATAATCAAGGCAAAAACTAACTAACAGAAATCAGAAATCACAATACAAAAACTAACTAACAGAAATCAGAAAACAGAATACAAAAAACTAACTAGCAGAAATCAGAATACCAATCATAACAATCATAAATCAGCAGTCATCAGAATCAAGCATTTATATCAATCACTCCTAATATGGTTCTCAAAATGCTGAATGAGTCAAAGGCCAGTGGTTTAGTGAATATGTCAGCCAGCTGATTTTCAGTTGCTACGTGGTGTAGCTCAATGTCCCCTTTTGTAACATGGTCCCTAATGAAGTGATGCCTAATGTCAATGTGTTTGGTCCTAGAATGTTGGATTGGATTCTTAGAGATACAGATGGCACTAGTATTATCACACAGAACAGAAATTGTGCCAACAGGTACTCCTAAATCCAAGACTTGCTGCTTCAACCAAAGAACTTGGGCCACACAACTCCCTAAGGCAATGTACTCAGCTTCAGCAGTGGAAAGTGCAACTAAGTTCTATTTTCTACTAGACCAGGAGACTAACGACTGTCCTATAAATTGACAAGTCCCAGAAGTACTCTTCCTATCCACCCTATACCCCGCAAAGTTAGAATCAGAATATCCAATGATCTCAAAAGAGGTGCTGTGCCTAGGGTACCAAATTCCTAGGTTTGGGGTTCCTAAAAGATATCTAAGAATTCTCTTAACAGCAGTCAGGTGGGACTCTTTAGGATCAGCCTGAAACCTAGCACAAAGACAGACACTAAATATGATATCAGGTCGGCTAGCAGTCAGGTAAAGCAGTGACCCTATTATCCCTCTATACTTCTTCTGATCAACAGATTTTCCATTTGAATCCTTATCTAACTGAACTGAGGAGGGCATGGGAGTATTGATTGGCTTGGCTTTGTCCATTTCATATTTCTTCAAAATATCCTTAGTGTATTTTGATTGATTGAGAAAGGTTCCATCATCCGTTTGCCTTATGCTAAACCCCAAAAAGTAGGACAATTCTCCCATCATACTCATCTCAAACTCTTTACTCATTGTTTTAGAAAATTCTTCACATAAGTATTTATCAGAAGATCCAAAAATTATATCATCAACATAGATCTGGACAATGAGTAAGTCATCTCCTAATCTCCTCAGAAAAAGGGTGGTGTCTACGCTCCCCTTAACAAACTCTCTTTCTAACAGGAATGTGCTAAGCCTCTCATACCAAGCTCTGGGTGCCTGTTTCAATCCATATAAGGCCTTTTTTAATTTATAGACATGACTTGGATATTGGGAACTCTCAAAACCTGGGGGTTGTTCTACAAAAACATCTTCTTTAATTATCCCATTTAAAAAGGCACTCTTGACATCCATTTGAAACAGCTTAAATCCCTTATAACAGGCAAAGGCTAGTAGCACTCTAATGGCTTCCAATCTAGCTACAGGGGCAAAAGTTTCCTCAAAATCTATCCCTTCTATCTGATTATACCCCTTAGCCACCAATCTTGCCTTATTTCTCACCACCACACCAGAATCATTCATCTTATTCTTAAAGACCCACTTGGTTCCCACAATACTTTGATTTTTAGGTCTTTCTACTAACTCCCAAACATCATTCCTTACAAATTGATTCAATTCTTCCTGCATAGCTAAAATCCAAAATTCATCCGACAGGGCTTGATTGATGTTGGTGGGTTCAGTCATTGAGATAAAGGCAGAATGGTTTACTTCCTTCCTAAGTCCATGCCTAGTCCTAACACCTTCAGAAGGGTCTCCTAAGATCAGTTCTTTAGGATGACTCGAAGAATATCTCCAATCTCTAGGCAGTGGGGTTTGAGGTTCTACCCTTTCCTCCAAATTTGTATTTCCAACTCCTTGGGTAACCTCAACAATCTCTTCATCTTCTACTTCAGATCTAGACTCCTTAGGATCAGATTCATCAAACACTACATGGGTTGTTTCTTCCACCACCAAAGTCCTCCTATTGAACACCCTAAAGGATTTCCCCACACTTGAATATCCTAAGAACACTCCTTCATCAGATTTGGGGTCAAATTTTCCTAAGGGTGACTTCCCGTTGTTCAGAATGAAAACCTTACAGCCAAAAACATGGAGGTGGGACAGATTTGGTGTTCTACCCTTAATGATCTCATAAGGTGTCTTGTTCAGTTTGACTCTCACATTCACCCTATTCAGCACATAACAGGCAGTGTTCACCGCTTCAGCCCAAAAGTATTTTGGAAGTGAATACTCGGCAAGCATGGCTCTAGCGGCTTCCACTAAGGTCCTGTTCTTCCTTTCAGCTACCCTGTTCTGCTGAGGGGTCCTAGGAGCTGAAAAATTATGACTAATCCCATGATCCTCACAAAAACTTCCAAATCTTTCATTTTCAAACTCCCCTCCGTGATCACTATGGATGGTAATAATCTCACATCCTAACTTCTTCTGAATCCAAGTAGAGAAAGATCTAAACTCATCATATGACTCAGATTTGTGTGACAAAAACTTAACCCAAGTGAACCTTGAATAATCATCAACAATCACAAAACCATAGACTCTCCCCCCTAAGCTGGCAGTGCTAATGGGTCCAAAGAGGTCCATGTGAAGAACTTCTAAAGGTCTAGAGGTGCTAATGTCCTTAACAGAGTGAAAAGAGGACTGGACTTGCTTTCCCAACTGACAGGCATCACACAGGTGATCCTTAGTGAACTTAAGCTTGGGCACACCTCTAACTAAGTCCTTTTGGGTGACTCTCCTAAGGGTTTTCATACTGGCATGACACAATCTCCTATGCCATAACCAAGACTCATCAGCAGCAATTTTTAAGCAAATTGAATTATCAGATTTAATGCTACTTACATCCAGCTTGTAGACGTTGTTGATCCTTTGCCCCTGCAAAACAACTTCATCATTTAAGCTTAAAATGCAGCCAGTGGGCAGGAATTTGATGCTGTATCCCTTGTCGCAGAGTTGACTGATGCTCAGCAGGTTGTGTTTCAGTCCATCTACAAGCAAAACATTATCAATCATAAAGTTCTTTGAATCACCAATTATACCTGTGCCTACCACCTTCCTGGTGGTGTTATCTCCAAGTGTAACCTTGCCTCCAGCTCTGGCCTCCAACGAAATGAACTGATTTGCATCTCCAGTCATATGTCTAGAACATCCGCTGTCCAGGTACCACATGCTCTCACGAGGTCTTGTGTGAGAGCACGCCTACAAAATCATCAAATGTCAGTCTTAGGAACCCAAACAGGTTTGGGTTCCTTCTTATGAAAAGAAGAATGCGATGCATGCGTGCTGTGCTGTGCAACAGGCAGTTTGGGTCTCCACACCCAATGTGTACTACGGTGAACAGTACAAGTGTGTGATATGTGTCCTAACATGCCACATGAAAAACATCTAACACCAGGAAAAGGATTAACTAAACATCGTGAGTGATAGTGCCTCTTCCTAGTAGTGTATGAAACATTCTTTGATGAACTTGCAACAGAATTTTTAAAAGGTGGCGGTGCATAAAATTGTTCAAAAGTAGGCGGTGTTTTGTTATTTTCAAAAGCACTGATTTTCACTTTCAAAAACTCAATGTGTTTGTTTAAACTTCCAATTTCAAACGTTTTTGCACTTTCAATACTTTCTAACTCAGATGCCAAATCATTCACTTTCTTAAAAGCAAGTTCTAATTCATCATGCGATGTTTTTAACAAGTTATGCTCAACAATTAAATCAGAATGCTTTTTATTCAGTTCATCAAACTCATCTAGTAAAGACATGTGATTGCTATCAATGGTGGAATGATCCTTAATCAACACTTCATGCTCTTTTTGCAAAGTCAGATAATCTAGTTTCAAACTAGCATGGGTTTTCTTAAGCTTCCTATACGATGTATGAATCTTTTCAGAAACTTCAAATAACTGATCGTAAGTAAGCTCGCATACCTCTTCCTGGTCCGACTGACCAGGGTGATCATCCGCCATCAGACACAAGTTTGTTTCCTCCTCTTCAGCTTCAGTCTCAGAAGAGTCGGATGCAGAGTCTGCCCAGAACGCCTTCTGAATCCGCTTCTTGTCCTTCCTGAACTTTGGTTTCTCCTCACTCTTCTCCTTGCTTGGGTGAGCTTTAAGTGTTGGACAATCAGCCTTAATGTGTCCAGGCTTCCTGCATTCAAAACAAACCGATTCAGATGAACCCTTAAAGTTTTTATTGAACTTACCCTTGTTCCACTTCTGATAGTTCTTATGTTTCTTCCTTAGAAAGCTTTTGAATTGCCTTGTGATTAAGGCAACTTCGTCGCTATCAGACCCGGAAGTGCTAGCATCTGAATCTTTGGCCTTTAGTGCCACGGTCTTCTCTTTCTTGCGTTCACCTGCATCAAGTTGCCTTTGGTTCACCCCTTGCTCGTAAGCAATGAGTGATCCAAGTAAGCTGTCAATAGAGTAAGTATTTAAATCTTTGGATTCAGTAATAGCAGTAATCTTAGCATCATAAGAAGCAGGCAAACATCTAAGAATCTTGTTCACTCTTTCATAGTTGGTAAGTTCTCTACCTAAAGCATGCAAAGAGGTAACAATCTGAGTGAACCTTGTGTACATTTCTGAAATAGTCTCACTAGGTTTCATGCGAAAAAGTTCGTAATCATGTAACAAGATATTTAACATAGATTGTTTGACTTCAGTTGTACCTTCGTATGTTATACATAACCTATCCCAGATTTTCTTTCCCGTGGTACAAGTAGAAACACACATATAGTCTTCAGATTTCAAAGCACAAAAGAAACAGTTCAAACATTTTGCATTCAACTGTGCTAAATCACGATCATCAAACGTCCAATCAGCAAACGGCAATTCAGTTTTCATATTGTTAATCATTCGAAAAGGTGGTTCGTATCCGTCCTTAACTAACATCCACATGCGATAATCAATAGATTGCAGAAATGTAGACATGCGTGTTTTCCAAAAATCAAAAGGAATATTGTCAAACAACGGTGGTCTGGTAATAGAATAACCTTCAGCAGTATTACGATTGTTACAGTTAGCCATTGGATCAAATTCAAAAGTTTTTAAACAGAAATTTTGAATCCCGCTCTGATACCACTTGAAAGTTCGAAAGGGATGTTAAGCCCTAGTGAACTAGTCCCGAGGCTAACCAAGAGGGGGGGTGAATTGGTTATTTAAAAATTTCACGATAACTATGAAAATCTTTTCGATACTTAGCAGCGGAAACACGTAAACAATAACGAAAAGATCAACCAACGATATTCACCCAAGCAGTTTATATTGAAAAGTAAAATACAAAACTGAATCAGAAAAGCAAACCAGATTTTATAGTGGTTCGGTCAACTTGACCTACGTCCACTCCCCGGAGCCTCTCCTCCGGGTATTGCACTAAACGAAAGTGACTCTCATTTTGCTCCCACAGCAAGGCGGAGAAGCCTGTACAAAACACCTCCTTTTCACCACACGGTGAGGCAGAGAACCTGACCTCCTTTCGCTTCCTCCTGAAGCAGGCAGAGAACCTTCGAACTCCTTTTGCTTCCACCTGAAGCGGGCAGAGAACCCACGAACTCCTTTCGCTTCCTCCTGAAGCGGGCAGAGAACCCGGATCTTCTTGCGAACGATCCTCCCACGAAGAACACCGACTAGACGACAGACGACGAGCGGAGAGGACGACTCTGATCCGTGCTTGGAGCAACCTTAGTGAATCCCTCACTAACTCCCCCTCACAAGATCTCTTCTCTCTCTCTCCCAACTCTCTCTCTCTCTAGGATTTCTCAGGGAAGGAAGGCAGCAAAAGATTTTTCCAAATCTAGGAAAAAGTTCTTTTAAAGGAGGGCTTAAAATTTACCCTAAATCTCAACTTGTCGGCCTAGATCGTCCAGGACGATCGGTATATCGTCCTGTACGATCAGTTCATATTCAGCTGTTTCAGCCTGGACGATCTGGCTCTTCTGGACGATCAGTAGAAAAAGTTGTTCATATCGTCCAGTACGATCCTGCGATCGTCCGGGACGATTAGTTCAAATTGAAGAAAATCGTCCAGAAGACAGTTCGGGTCGTCCAGAGAAATCTGTGCTGGACGACCAAAAAATGACTTGATCGTCCCGGACGATAGCGTAATCGTCCGGTACGATTAGTTCAAAAAGGCCCCAAATCGTCCAGTACATAGTTCTGGACGTACAGCTGAAATGCACAAGACGATCACGATCGGCCGGGACGATCCTGCGATTGTCCAGGATGATGTGATCGTATCAATTAAACATTAATTGCTTTCCTTAATTACCAGACTAATTTAGGCATGATTGTAGTGAATCGTCCAGGACGATACACGTATCGTCCAGGACGATACACGTATCGTCCGGGACGATCAGACCAAAATACTTAAAATAAAACTTGCCTAACTTAATCTGGCGGCTGAGAATTTCTGATTTGGGCATATCATCCCGTACGATCCGTAGATCGTCCAGGACGATCGGCTCAATCAGACCCTCTTAACTTAGTCGCCCTAATTAGGGTTTCTGTTTTAACTGGATCGTCCAGGACGATGTGGATATCGTCTAGGATGATCTGAATAAAATTACAACAGAAACTCTAATTCACTCAATCTCTCCCCCTGAGTGTGTGTGTGCAAGGTTACTTAGCTAGGGAATCAGTTACATTACAATTGACTCAATAAAAAGAAAAATCATACATTTGACACACTTGGACCCGATCTTGAGTTGGCTTGAGTGGCTCGCGGTCTTTTGTGCCTGAAACAGATTAGCCAAGCAAAACACACTGGAAACATGTTTGTCATCATCAAAATCAGATTTGCAACAGTTATTATAAATAATGACCTAAATATCCTTAACGAATCAGATGTTCAATCTCATCCTTCAATTGAAAGAATTTTTTAGTTGAATGTCCCTTTGTTTGATGAAAGTTATAGTATTTAGTCTGGTCCTCGCCTGTTGGATTTCTTAGGGGCTTTGGCCACTTGAGATATTCAGAATTTTGAATCTTTGTTAGAATGTTAGCCCTTGACGTATTTAAAAGAGTGTAGTCGGGTGATCTTTGATGAATTTGATGAGAACCATTTTTTGACTTCTCCTGCCTTCTTCATTATATAGGTTGATCAAATTATTGTTTTTTTTAATTGGATGAGGATTGCTCATATTACTTTTGATGAGCACTAATAGCCTCATTTATCATTATTTGAACATCCACTCATATTACTTTTGATGAGCATTAATATCCTCATTTATCGTTATTTGAACTTCCACTTGATGAATCAGATCAGTATATGAGTGAATAGTATCTTGCATCAATGATGAGTAGAATGGTCTAGGTCGAAGGCCTCCCAGAAAAACACCTCGTAATAACTCAAGATTTAATCCTAAAATTTTTTAAACTTCGGAAGAAAATCTTTTGAAGTACTCTTTTAGTGTTTCTTCCTCATTTTGATGAATCCTAGAAAGATGTGAGGAGTCTTTGATATTTCTTCGATTAGCAATAAATTAATCAACTAAGAGTCTAACAATGTCGTTAGTTGTGGATAGTATTTCTTGAGAGTGAGTTGAACCAAGTGTGAGCTTGACCCTTGAGAGTAGTAGGAAATTAGACCTGATAAAAAAGAGTATCAGAAGCTTGTAGGATATGCATGATGGTCCTAAAATGATCAATATGTTCGTAGGGATCAAATGAACCATCATATTGTTCAATTGAAGGTAACTTGAATCCCACTGGAATAGAATGTCGGAGAATTTCATTTGTTCAGGGTGAGGACTATTGCAAGCTGCATGGATGATTAAATTGATTCCACTCCCTCAAAGGGAATTTCCTATGAATAAAGCTTTGTAGTATATTTCTTATACCATCTCGAGGGGTATCAATAAGATGATGTTGATCTAAATCCTTCATAACAAGTGGAGTATTATGGTTTGGCCGAACAATATGGGGAGAATGTGTTGAACCAATTGTATTGAAGATATCTTGATAAGCTTGTAGGGATGATGGTGCTCCATAATTGATGTTATCTCTAAATTATTATTGGTATTGTGGAGGAAAAAATCCATTATATCATGATGGTGACGTCTGTTATCCAGCCTCCTCTAATAATTAAAAGATTTGACTTTGAAGTTCCTCCATCCTACACATGCGACCCTCTAAAGTGAGGCTTGAGAGGACTTAATCACCCATATTTTGTTATTCATGATTGAGGGATTGATTGTTAGCCATTGAAGAAGTATATTGAGAATGTTTCTCACAGACGGCGTTAAACTATTGTGTGCTAGAAAATTTGATTGGTAGAATGTATATTTTACGTCTTAACGTTGTACAAAAATTCAACAAGAATAAATAAAAGTGGCAGAACCAGAGAAATTTTTACGTAGAAAATGTAAAAAGGAAAAAAAATCATGGGGTCTGGCCCTGTTGCAAAATTAACTATATTATAAATGATATAAAGATCCCCCTTTTTTCATTGTTGAAGAAGAGAAAGAGTGCAAAGATCAAGTGTCCACAAAAGGACAAGCTATACCCAACAATAGGGCTTAATTTTTTCAATAGGGATTTTAGAAAGCTGATGCCCACAGGAGGACAAGTATACCCAACAACAGGGTCAAATCTTGTTAATGCTTTAGAGATGGTAGAGATTTCTTATGTTGATTCTCAGTGGCGATGGTGATTGTCGACGGTAATAGATGGTGGTGGTCCTCGATGACAATGGCTAAAAAATGCAAGAGAGTTCTTTTTTGTTCTTTCTATCTTTCCTCCTTCCCTCCCTCTTATGAGAAGAATGAGGGTCTATTTATATGTTTTTCGAAGTAGAATGCTCCGTAAATATGAAGAAAATTTAGGGCAAATTAGGAGTGCTCCATCAAATGGTCCATATTTATTCCCTTAATCATAGAGCTTTCATCAAGCATATAAGTGCCTTTAGAATTAAGTGATCTTGGGCTCGTTGGTTTCGTCCAATCGAGCCGCTCGATTCGACTATAAGCATGTAATATTTAGATGTCATTTGATTGCTCAATTAGCTTTGAAGTTTTTAAGTATGCTTCAGTCCCTTGATTCGAGCCCATTTGGACTCGAATCAAACCGATTTTCATGTTATTGGGTTCATTTTGTCGTGACTTTCAATTTGACTATAAGTTTGCTATGATCAGAGTTCGGATAGTCCCAAATTTAATTTTGAAGTTTCCAATTCAAATATTCCTCAAGATTAATGCTTGATCAAGATGATTTTTGATGACATATCATGCTTAACTATTGTTTAATGTTTTGCCCCCCCCATTTGAGTTGTTTACCAATTGAGCCGAACATGAACTCTTCCTGAATAAGAAACATATTTGAAAGACTCGTATGAATTCTATTTTCAAGTTCCTCAATCTTATTCTCCTATTTCTTTCTAACTTCCCCTTTCTATGAAGCTATACATATCGCATAAATCACTATCAGAGTCAGCCAGCTTCTTTAATCATGCAGTTCATTATACCAAAACTAAAAAAAATTAAGCTAAATTGTGACGTAAATTACCAGTTATAGGCCTCCTTATTTAATTCATTCACGAAGCAGAAGTTTGGCGAATGATCGAGAAACAGGTAGGTTTCAGTATTAATCCACACTCATTAAAGAACACGACCCAGACGCCTAAAACATGATTGTCTAATAAGTCCAAGAGCTGTCAACATTGACTGACTGTATTATTATTATTATCAAGAAGCTTCTTAAATCACTGAGAAGTATTTTACACGGCAATAAGCGTAAAGATTAGATACTAACCAAAAAAATAATGACTTTAACCATGACATGTCCAGATCCTATCTCCATGCAAAATTACTCCTCACCTCATCAATTACTTAGGTACAAGGAGTAAAGAAGCCCAAATTCAAGGGTGGATTTGTCTTTGCAGTTAATATGATCTTTGTTAGCTCTGTGTGAAAAAGAATTTGCTGACTGTTGCTGTCTTCATTGATCAAGAACAAGTCTCAAAGGATCCACCATTTTTTGCATCATTTTCATATCTCATTTACGGTTTATTTGTAAAATTGAATATTATTTTTAAAAACTGTTGTGAGTATTATAAGTTTTTTTATGAAAAATAAATTAACAGATATTTTTTTGGAGCTACGATGCTTTAAAAGATCTTATTGTAAAAAGCTCATTCTCATCATAGAAATAACTGAACTATTTAAAAAAGGTTCATTTGAGACATCTTTTGGCCGTTGTTTTTTCGTTGCTTCCAAGAAATTTTTGTACTAAAAAATTGCTTTAGAAAGTAGTAAGAAAATTATCTCATACGAAGCTTAAAACAATTAATCCTGATGAATATGCTCATCTGCATATATGCTTCAAAATTAAAAACTAACATGAAGATGGCATGAATATGAAAAAAGAACTAGAATTTTTTTTTTGTGTGTGTGTGTGGTATAATTAGAATTTTTCTGAAGTCATAGATATATTATGTATAAATCAAAGGAAAAAGAATATCAGAAGAATTTGCAGACCCTTGGGATTGAATATACAGACATTTAGTTTATTAGATAGTGTTAGGGGTGGTCATAAGCCACGCATGTTTAAAAAAAAAAAGGTAGGGGCCTACCTCAAAGCTGTCCTTAAATTTGGTTGCATTCAAAATTGTTCCATTGTTTGAACATTATAATATATGAAATGAAAATGATGTGCTAATCCCAATATGAAGCTGAACGTGTAGACTTTTTGAGATCAATCTCTTTTTATTAAAATATTGACAAGAGCCCTTTCATCAAATAAATTATTCTGCCATGGCACCTTGGCTTCATGCTTATAAGGAGCAGTGGTAGAGCATTCAGATAGAGTACAAGTGAAACCATTTTTTAACTAAAATGGTTTCCTAAATCAATCACAGAATAGTACTTTTCCTTTTCAACATAGTTGATTTTTCTTTTGGAAATCATTTCCTGTTTTAGATTTTCATTGAAGAATCTCCTATGCATGATCATATCATATCTAGTTTTGGAGTTCTCAGAAGTTGGATTTTATAGTCCATCTGTGTAAGACTTGGGCTTCATATTTAAATTCAAAGAAGAATTTATAACTTGTTTTGATTGTTCCTTCGGAGGAGTTCATAGTTTTTAGAAGCCATGGAGGAGAAGAATGATATGGATAAGGTTGATGAGATCATGTTGCCGGGTTTCCGGTTCCATCCAACAGATGAAGAGTTGGTAGGCTTCTATCTGAGGAGAAAGATACAGCAAAGGCCACTTTCTATTGAGCTCATCAAGCAACTTGATATCTACAAATATGACCCCTGGGACCTCCCAAGTAAGACATCACTCATATTCAATATTATTAGATGAATTATTTTTTAATAATGAAGAAGAAGAAAAAGAGTCCTTTCATTTGAAATCATTATTTTCTTTGTTAGAACACCTTCAGCTTAACAAACTTGCTTAAGAGGTTTTCTTACGAGAAATTATTAGGTGTGGAGAGTTGATACCTTCCTCATCTTTTTCATCTTCATCTAATAATTTATCGTGTTCTCACTTTCTCAAGTGAAAAAGCAAAAAAAAAAAAAAGGCTTTTTCCATGTTAGAGCTTCTCCTAAGCTAGGTGCTTCTTTCAGTTCTTAATAATACGCTTGCTTTAATCCATCTGTATTCTAGCATAATGGTCGCTTTCATGAGTTTTTAATTTGTTTAGCAATATATTTTCCTTTATTTTCATTAAATTCAATTTTTTTCCGATTTGTTTAAGTTTTCATAGCTTTTCCAGACACATGGTTTTAGCATGTTTAGTCAGAGAACTAATAGAGTAATAGTAGTTGTGTCTCCTTGTCCTCAGACAAGTTTAGAAGTCATCCATAATCAAATAATAACCTTTATCTCTCACTGGCAACAGTATGAAAAGACTTTGAAAACTAACAAACGTGAAAGCAAAATCAGGAAACTAAAAGTTGTATGTTATGGATAATAAACCATAGTAAATTCATACAGAGACTACTGTATTTTTAAATCATAAAGATGACTAATTTTTATGGCATTATCTTGTAAACAGAGATGGCAACAACTGGAGAGAAGGAATGGTATTTCTACTGCCCGAGGGATAGGAAATACCGCAACAGCGCGAGGCCTAACAGAGTCACAGGAGCAGGATTCTGGAAAGCTACTGGAACTGATAGGCCTATCTACTCCTCTGAAGGAACAAAATGCATTGGCCTGAAGAAATCTCTAGTCTTTTACAAGGGAAGAGCAGCCAAAGGAATGAAAACTGATTGGATGATGCATGAGTTCAGGCTTCCATCCGTTAATGATCCCTCCGTTTCCAAAAGACCTCTCGACAAGAACTTCATTCCTGCCAATGTAAGTCTCTTCAACTTTGCTTCATTTGGATCAATTATTTTGTCAACTTTGTGGTAGGAAAATGAATTGATTTCTCCATGTACTTTTTAAAAGGAAAAAAAAAACATAATAAAAAATAATCATTTCTTATGATGAACAGGAATCATGGGCCATATGCAGGATCTTCAAGAAGGCCAACACCTCAGCACAAAGAGCACTGTCTCACTCCTGGGTATCTTCATTACCAGAACCGACAGATTTAGACAAGTTCTCTCTTCCACGTGCCATGAATCTTACACACTTCGCATCAGAGAATACTTCTTGCACCACAGAAGTTGGTTCAGCAATCCAGTTTGGTTGTAACAGTGGTTTAGAATATCATAGCAGTGCAGTGACTTATCCTTCCATGGACTTCACCAACTTTAAGTCCATAAACTTGAGCAGCTGCAAGCCATCTGAAATGCCCTCAAGTTTCATGTTCTCGCCGCCTGAAACATCAATGCCTATCAAGCCATCAGTAGATATGGCCTCCATGCTTCTCAACTTATCCCCTACAATACTTCAGGATATGGAGAAATCTTCTCCGTGTATAGACTTTGAACAGCCAAATCAGTCTAACGGATTCACTGTTACATTTCCATTAGAGGCAAATGGGAACTTGGGAACTGATGAAGAAGATATGATTGCTAAGAAGACTCTGAGTAGCATCATAGGTGGCAATAATCAGTGGGGAAATTTGAGAACCATGAATTTTCCCTTCAACCTCGCAAATGCTTCTGATGACTGGAAGCTGAATCTTCTATGGGATTCTGCACTCTGTCCCAGCGAGATGTCAACGGGTTATTCTACCAACAAGTGTTATACTTGAAACGTGTTTCTGTTTGAAGTTTTCCTTTGGTCACCTTGGTCTGTTAGCATTACTGTTAGCATGGATTATTATATTGCATGTGTGAGAAAAACGACTATAAATTGATGTATATACTTACTGTAAAGCCTGCTAACAGCAAAGCTAACAGATTGTGAAGGTAATATTTATGTTTGTTTTGATTATCAGTACTTTAATTTTCATTGATGTTTTGAATATAGATGCTTATCTCTTATCAATCTATGAGTATAGATGTTTGTTTGTATGTAATTTAATTATCGATCTATGAGAATAGATGCTTCTAAACATATTCATTGCATCTCAAATATCGGAGCACTTCTTGAATTTCAAAATAGTCTCCCAACTATTCATATATGATCAGTTTAGCTCCTGAGTATTATGTTGTTTCAACGTAGTCCCTTGACTATACAAAATTGATCTAAATAGTCCTTTTGAGAATAAAGTGGGATTAATTTTATGTAGTTGAGGATTAAATTGAGATTAATTTTATATCACAATTATAATATGAGAGATTATTTTGGACCAATTTTGTATAGTTCAAGAACTAAATTGGAGCAAAATGATACTCTACTATTAGAATGGCCACACATAAATAGTATGAGGATTATTTTGTGATTTTTCTGAAATAAAAACTAAAGCTTCCATCGATCGATCCTTCAGCCAAATAGACATGAAGGCCAAGCAATGTACCTCTAAACCCCTCCTACCGCAAAGCCCATAAACTTAAAGGCTGACAAATCAATCCTAAAAGCTGATAAATCAAAAACACCAAGGAGAGGGGATGCTGAGAAATATTTTCAAGCATGGTGCTATTTCTATTCATCTGCAGCACAAAATCTTAAAGGTCTTCCAGTTCTCCCTTTCTTATCATCATGACCATTATTTAGTGATATCTTTGTCGCCATGCGCCAAATATTTGACAGGAAAATTTTATAGAACCTCGCGTTTATTACACGGATTTAAGTGGATTAGCATCTGAATTTTGTAAGGGTGCATCAGTGTCTATCACTTTAGAAATGATTATTTTCTGTTAAGATCACAGATAATACTATTGAGAGGATAATTTCGTTTATCATCAAAAGATTACAAAGAAAATTAGTAAATAGACGAGATTGATGTCCCTGTTAACGTGACATAAACGTATCTTCAAAAATAGTTAACCTACTTAGTGCGTCAACACTCCATCTTTTAAGGGGAGCATATATTTCTATTAGCTATAACTTGTTATATAAATGAAAAAAAGTTAGGTGATTCTGAACTTTGATAAAGATGTAGGCCACTTGTTTAAAATAAAAAATATTGGCAATAATTTTCTTGGTCAGCATAACATCCCTAATGTGAACTGACAAACTACTTGGGTATATTTAATATATGTTAGGAAAGAAAGAGTCTTAAACCACAAAATAGCTGCAAAAGGAACTCTCCCCTAAGGGATGTTCCTTCCTCTTTGGATTCCAAATTGGATGTTTAAACATCTCAATCTCAATCTCAAAGTACTTTAAATTTACAACTCAATTTACATCTCAAATTACATCAATTAAAATTAAAAATCTAGACTCAACAACCTGCAGGGTTATCCTAATAATCAACAGTTTAAAAATGACATCCCAAGCAGTTAATATATATTAAGAATTAAAAATACTCAAACCAACCACACTTGACCATGCTCTTTTTTGATTTAAAAGGAGGACTTAAGCATTCTGGAGCACCTGTGCAATTTAATATTTATGATTTTTGCCCCCTTTTATTTAATGCCCTGTATGAGCATGGCCACCTGCATAAGATTGAATTAGTACAAAACGTCCCTAGCCTAGGGGTAGATCTATCGTACAATCAATCATATCACAGAATGCAGTAAATAAATAAACAATCACAGCAATTCTATGTCTAGCAAACAGCATGCAGTGAAAGCTCGAAAACCCGGCACACAGCAGAAAAGTAAACACCGGCCTAGCCTAATACTAGAGTTGGTTGTCCTAGCAAACCATCTAAAGTGTGTGAGGTAGACAGTGTGGCTTTGATATGTCCTAAATAGGCACTTGATTGAAGTTGTTTAAAGTTCTGGTTGGTTGAAAGGTTTCAAGGGAGTTTTAATTTTGAGTTTAAATCTTAATGATTTGAAATTGATTTTAAATTTGATTTTGATTGTTTGTAGGATACCACCTTTGTTTCACACAGAGGCCGTGAAGTTTATTTCACCTTCCTTGGGGCTAATTTAATAGCATCGTAGGCCTGGGTTACCCAGTGGTACCCGATATAATTAAGTGATTTGAGTTTGATTAAGGTTTAAAGGTTGATTAATTTTAATTAGAATCAATTGGTTGCTGGTTTTAAGTTTGAATTAATGTTTTCTGGAATTTTGAATGATATGTTGAATTTTAGAATTTTCTGGATTATTTTAATCATTTAATTAAGGGGTTAAAAATTGACTTTTTGATTTAAAGTATTTTCTAGAAATTTAATATTTTATTAAAATACTAGACCTTAATACGATCAGTTAGACAGTAAGTATGCTAAAATTAGATTTTTCTACATTTTATTATGAAGGTTTGAAGTTTTGACTTGAATTTGAATGAGGTTTGACCAAAAGTTGACTTTTTCAAAATTAATTGATTTCTAGAGACTTAACATTTTTAATAAATATTGGACCTTAAGATGAGTTGAATGCTTTTGAGTTTGTCCAATTTGGAGTTCATTTGAATTAGTTATGAATTTTTGAAGTTTTGAGTATTTATTGAATTATTTAAATTGTTTAATTAAAGCCATTTTTATGATTTGAATCCAAATGACCTCCAAACTCCTTGAAATCAACTCCAAGGCATAAAAGAGAACACTAAAATTTGTATGGTTTAGTTTACATAAGCCTATGTCTAACGCCACATAAAGATTGAATAATTCAATAAACTTCAAAAAAGAGTACATGAAAAATTAAGTTTCATTTTGTCTTGCTGAGAAAAAATACAGATACCTATTGCAAGGATGAGAGCAAGATATGAAAAAGGAGATGGTGTTGTTACTGCAGTTACTCTCTCAATTGTAGGAGTCCAAATCCAAATAAAAATTATTCCTTGCTATTACCAAGAGCTTCTTCTTTCCTTAGAATCGAAAATAATGACACTTCTTCCTTGTTAAATAAATCGAAGAACCCCCCCATCCAAGCATAAAAAAAAAAAAACTTTTTTTCCTTTCTTTCTTGGATGACACCCCTATCCTCTCTTGTTAGTTTGTGTGGAATCTGATTGTGTCGATCAATCGGACTGTACTATTGCCTCAGACCTCAAGTCAATTTCTAGTGCTCGCTAGGGGTTTGGGTGCTTTACACTTGAAAATTTTTTTTAAGCAATGCCCGGCGCTGTGTACCTTAGTGCCCCGGCACTATGTACCTGAGTGCCCCGGTGTCACAAAATTTGCTAGGACAAACGACAGAGAGCATAGCGCAGCAGCGCTCTAGATTCGGCGTAGTTACGTTGTGTAGTGTCACAGTGCTACGGGTTTAAGCACCACAGCATCGTCAGACAAATCGGGATCAAAGATTTGAGCGTCGTAGTACTGCGAAGCGAACTGGATAGTTTTTTTCGTTGTTTTTCTCAAGGGTGGTACCCCTTGGTGTTATTAACTTAACTTTCTCTTGTGTTTTGAGTTAGAGAGAACTTGCAAGAGAGGAGAGAAGCAAGAAGAGTGTGAGAGAGAAGAAAGATCTGTACTTATTTATCTCAGTTTTCATAGTGGACTCATGGTGTGGTGTGGCTACATGGTTTTTATCCAATTCGGATTTTTTCCATATTAAATCCTAGTGTCCTTTACTTTCCGCTGCTTTTACTTTCTTGTTTGTTTTGTTGCGGTGTTTTACTTCCGTCTCCAACATCTCTTTCTCTTCATTTTCTCTTTTTGTTGCTTCTTGTTACGTGATGCGTGAAATAATTGAATTCTATTATTGTGTTATAAGGTCATAAGTTTGAAAAATGAATGTGAATATAGTTTTGTTAGATAGCTATCATCCTTTAAAAAAAGTGCGTCTGAATATGAGTGGATATACTACAGGAAATTTATTGAATACTGGCGAAACTTCTGACGGACTGCCGTTAATAACTGGCGGTTGGACCCCCAGTAATAAAGAGTAAACCGTCGGAACTTCTAGCTATCAAATAATTGCCGGAAGTTTCGCTGACATTATGTTTTCATGATGGTATTTATTGGCGGTTTAGCCGCGGTTTTAAGTGAAAAATTTCTAGCTGTTTAAACCACCGAAAACTCCTCCGGAAAGTGCCCTAAGACAAACTCCCCTCCTTCTTCCTTATTTCTTTGCCTAGCTCATTTGGTTCGTCAGTGGGTTGATGAGAAAGAGTATCTTGGTCAGGAGCCGACACCACTAGAACTGCATACAAGGACTCACCAACATCAAGCTGATTATCAGTGGGTTGATGAGAAGGAGATAAAATCTCACGTGAGTATAATTTTTTTTGTAATAATATAAAATAAATAGAAATTTTATTTTATGAATTTATTCTCGTAGAATAATTTTATACGACTTCGAGATAGTCAGCAGTCTACTGGTGAGGGATTATCTTCAGGATCGACCCAGTATTTTGAATATCACACATGGTCAGGTGTTAGTGGAGGAAGGGAGGGTTTATGGCTTAGGTTCGCAGGGATATGCTTCTGAGGGCAGTACATTTACTTTAGCATTTTATGATGTTAATGGAGCTGAAAAAATAGTTAGCTAGAGGATTGCTGCCTGACAAGAGAGATAGAGGAGATGAGAAAGATTCAAGCTGAGATGCAGGTGGAGCTACGATCATATCGAGCTAAAAATCGGAAGAAAAAGAAGCAAGAGCATATACCTGAATCACAGGGCAACGAGGACACGGACGGTGATTAGTTGTCACTATTTGTTTGAAGAACTAGTTGGTGTATTTTGAACATATAGATGTGAAAGAACTTGTTTTATGTTTTAAAGATTATTTAACAAGTTAAACTATATATATTTTATGTTTTGAACTGTCAGAGATTTTGTTGATTGTGAATGTTAGTGTATTTTATATATTATGTTTTGAACTGTCGGAGTATATGGTTAAAAGTACTTATTTTGTGTTTTGAACTGCTTGCAGGTAATTGTGAAAAACTGTTTGGATAGAGGGGGTGTTGTCATTTTTTTTGCAATTGCTACATGTTTCCGGTAGCTAACCGGAGATTTAACCGTCAAAAACTTCGATACCGAACGGAGGCAATTTTGCCTCCGGTTATTTTATTTTGCTGTCGGTAATAACCGACGGCTAGCCGACGATTTGGCCGCCAGAAATACCGGTGGTTTGATCGCAGGTAATGATCGGCGGTTTGCTGGTGGTATTTGCTCCGGAATCTTCCGGCGGATTACCTGCTGTTTTGGGTCCAGTAATTTCCAGTTGTCATAGTCGCCGGTAAACCATCGGAAAATATTACCGGCGGTTTCCATTTCCTACGCGGTTTATTCCACCGGTTTTGAAACCTTCAGAAAACCGCCAGAAAATTGAGGTTAACCGCCGGTAATGAATGACTTTCTTATAGTGATAGCCACCAATCATAAAAATTAAATATAAATGAATCTTGAGTTTTGTAGCCACCAATTTTGATAATTAAAATCAAATAAGATCTTATCCAAAATAATTGAGAAAACTTAAATTCCAATCCGTTGGAAAAACCTACAATTTAAGTGAAAATAATAGAAATTCAGGCGGACTATGTTCTGCCAGTAATACTAGCAAATAATTGACCTATGTTGTGCAATTTTTTTTACGGATATTCCGTCAGTGTTACCACCAAAATTTTCATCTGACTTTAGTCAGCCAAAAATTTCGTCATAATTTGACCCTTTTTTGTAGTGTATGAAGCGGTCTGTGGTGCTGCTCTAGAGGCTAAACTCAATAAAACTCTATAAAATTTATCAAGCCAGGTTTGAGGTTATTTTAAGTTTTAAATGACTTTGTTAAGTTTATATATTTTATTCTTTTCCTGAGCAAAATACTTTGGTGGTTGCTTTGTAAATACAATTTTTATAAGATTGCCACACAAAAAGATATACTTACATATATCTAAAAAAAATGCTAATCTTGATTGATAAAACAAACAATAAAAGATTAAGTGAGTGGAGTATGAAATATAGAGAATGTCTCAAGTTAATCAAGTAAACTTGATTTTGGTAACTAAATAGGTCCTACAATTGCCAATAGAGCCATCATAAGAAAATTTGATAGTGTAAACCTAGTGACAAGAAACTCCCAAGTATTTCACATATACAGCATCAGACCTAGGGGTGTCAATATTTGACACGACACGACAACCCGACTCGAACCCGACCCGGAAAACCCGACTCGAACCCGACCCGAGTTCAAAACGGGTCGGGTTCGGGTTCAGGAATTCGACCCGTTTGAAAAACGGGTCGGGTTCGGGTTGACCCGACGGGTTGCCGGGTCAACCCGTTTACCTGTTTAAGGCCCTGCCCGAGAAGCCTGCCCGCTCTGCCCGCCCTGCCCGCGCGCATCCGCGAACGCCAGCAGCGCGCCCGCGCGCCCGCGCGCCCGCGCGCCCGCGCGCCCGCGCCCGCGCTCGCCCGCGCCTGCGCTCGCCCGCACCCGCGCCGCGCGCTCGCCCGCACCCGCGCGCTCGCCAGCCCCGCACCCGCGCGCGCGCGCCCGCCTCGCGTCCGCCTTCCTGACCCGGGTCGGGTCGGGTTGACCCGCCAACCCGACGGGTCGGGTCCGGGTCCGGTTTTCTGACCCGTTTCCCTACCCGGGTCGGGTTAGGGTCAACCCGTTTAGCTGCGGGTCATTGCGGGTTCGACCCGAACCCGACCCGAAACCCGATTTTGACACCCCTAATCAGACCCTTATACCTTCTAAGTATTTCACATGTACAATATCATTCTCAAATGATTCACATATACAATATCAGATCCTTATGCCTCCAAAGTATTTTTTTTATACAGTATCATGTTCTTATGTCTCCCAAATATTTTACATGTATATATATTTTATAACAACTTGTAAATCACATAATAGTTTTTGTACAAATATTTTGTAAGGCATCAATATCACTGAATTAGAATTTAATAGAATTGGAGTAATTTACCTTCATATGTAATAGTGCATTATAATTTACAATCATGAGAAACAGTAAAACTTAACAGATTTATTATTATACTCAACTTCAATGTATGGAACACAAACATGACTACATAGAGTATTTTATGTGCATTCTATCAATTTTTTTAGAATTTATCAAAATACTTGAAATATCACACAATAAAAAATACTTAATGAAATTTTAAATAATTATACCTATGTGTGCATAATCACTAAAAAAATAATATACTAAAGTTACATAGTAAAAACTTTCTAGATATCAAGATATCTTGATTTTTGTGAAATTTGTCCAAATTAAATAGAAAAAATTCCACAAATAAAAAAAAATATGAAAAATCAAGATAGGGTACATGTAATCTATCTTGAGCCGAATAATTTTCTCAACTGGCCTGACAGATGAATAAACTATAAAACCCCCGAAACTTTCTCTCTCTGAAAATTTTATTTTCCTCTCTTTATTTGTCTAGCCATTCTCTCACAGTTTTTGAAAATAAGTAATGAAATGCAATGGTGAATTTGGATATATTATAAAGAAATTATTTTCCTTAGAACTGTGGCGCCCAATACTTTAGCACCGTAGGGCCCTTAAGAGACGATTGTTGTTCTACAAATAGATACCTTAGAGCAGCGACGCCCAATATGATAGCGCTGCAATGCTCCCAAGAGATGATTTTCACTTTAGCAATATTTGAAAATAGAGAGATGAGAGCCACATCGCCAATATGGCAGCACCGCAACACTCTTAACGAGCTACTTTACCCATAAATAAAGAGATGAGCATCGCAGTGCCACTATGACAGGGCCACAGCGCTCCCAATGGCGCTCCCAATGAATTCTTCCTACTTATTAATTTTTTTTCCAATCATAATTAGATATAAGATAGCTCTAATAATTTATAGAAATTCAAAATTGCTAAATAAACATGTCAACCTTATCAAATCTAAATCAGGTCTCTACAAGAAGTTCAATGGTTATAAAAGAGGTCATTGCAAAAGGCAAGAAAGGAATTGGAGCAACATTAGCATCTACTTCTCCACATCTAGTCCTCATTTATGTAGTAGGTGAATGCATTTTCCTTAAGTTAGAAAAACGTGGCATCTTTGTTTATATCTTCAGTTGTCTAAAGTATAGTTCTTCATGTATTCTTTCTAATTTTTAGTGTATTATTTGATTTCTATGCAATCGTATATGTAGGCTTGCTTAAGCCATGCCACATAAATATTGATATTCTCTTTTATGGCTTTTGATCTCTTTTGTAGTTACTTTATGATTTTTCATACTTTTTTTCCTAAATCGATTGAGAGCACTAACTTTTCGAAGAAGAATGTCCTTGAATAATGATTGTGAGTGCTTTGCATTGCTTAACACATTCATCTTTTATCGGTTAGGGGTGTAAACGAGTCGAGTTTAGGCCCCTTATCGAGCTCGGCTCGTTAGTTGGAAAGCGAGCTCGAACTCGAGCTCATCTCACTGTAAACGAGCTCGAGCTGCTCGCGAGCCATGGGCGGGAATTTTTAAATTTACGAGGGATTTTTAAAAATTAGGCGGGATTTTTAAAACTTAAATAGGATTTTTAAAACTTAGTCAAAATTTAGAAAAAAATATGAATTGTTTAACATTTAAATAAAACTTAGGTGATTTTTATTAATTTTTTTAATATTTAAATTTAATAAATAAAATAAAATTATTTTAAAAATATTAATATTTATTCGAGCCGGCTCGCGAGCTCACGAGCAGAGCCGGCTCAAGCTCGTTTACTAAAGGAGCTCGAACTCGAGCTCGAGCTCAACTCGTGAGCTCGATAAGCTTAGCTCGTGAGCCCATAAATAAGTCGAGCTCGAGCCGGCTCGGCTCACTTACACCCCTATTCTCGGTTGGCCACCACAACCTAACTAGTAATAAGCCCATACTTAGGACTATGGCTTGGTTAAATTGCAAATGATGTTATCTTATATTAGCATGGTTACACTGTTGTTTCTCAACTTGCCCAAGACACAAATAGTTGGTTGTTGAAATTGAATGAAAAGATGATTCTCATCGAGGTTTAGATGTGATGATTATTCTATCATAAATAATTTGGCATGCTCACAAGATGTCCCAAGAGAAACTTCTAATCACAATATTAATATAACCCCTTCTCTAAATGTTCTAGTGCTTCTTGGCGTGTGATTCCATGAAATGTTGTTTGAGTTGCCTTGGAGTTTGGGTTCACTCCTTGATTCTTCAGTTGGCTTATTCTCCTTTGTAACTGATTCTGTTCTTTGATTAACGAAGCAACTCTTCTTATATCCTCCAGTGGGATGTGCTTTTAAATTTTTACATACAGGCAAAAATCATCGCAAACTCTTATAAAATAACCCATGAGAAAATTTTCGATCAGGCCATGAACTTACCAATCTTTGGTGCCATCGCAGGCTTATGCATTCTAGATTGAAGGATTCTAGATGCACTTACTGGCCATATGCCCATTTGGTTGCTTGTAGTTGGAAAACTTGTTCTGAGTTTAAAAATAAAATCATTATCTTTGTAGAAGTTCTGAGGAAGTTTTGATGTTTGAAATCAATGTTAATTTCTAATAACTTCTAGTCAAATAATGAGCTTAAGAAACTTCAACATTTTTAAAAACATATTTTGAATTTCAAGCAACCAAGCGAGCTCTAAGAAGAATCAAGTAGTTCTTATGATCTTTTCTTTAGATGATTAAGCAGAGCAACTTAAGTTTTTTTTTTTTTTTTTTGGATTTTTGTATGATCCATGAACTTCAGCATTGAGAAAAATGAAAATAAAGACTTTTTTAGTTGGTTAAAAAGTTTAAATCAGGATCTTCACATTCACTACGCAATTTTTTGGGTACTTTGCCGGAAGTCTGTGCTCGACTAAGGAAATAATTTCAAGTTTGCTGCAGTTGAACGAAATTAATCTGGGTAGAATCAATCCTTATTCCGTAAAATGGAACTGGAGTGTATTTCTTCAATATACACAAGAAAAGTGGACAGGAAGTGAAAAAAAAAGTGCAAACAGGAAAATAAGACATCAATTTTCTCCTAGCAACTAACAAGGGAATAGTAAGAATGAGGGCTCCCTATGAATTTTTTTGCCTGAAAAAATGATCTTGCTCAACTTCTTCTGACACCAAATTAACTGATCACTTGTTATTCTTGACATTCTTAAGACTCTTGAAACTATCTTCAAGTCTATTTGAGTGAAGAAAAGGTCATGGCTTGATCTACCTTCTTGTTTCCTTTTCAACATCTTAACCATGCAATTACCTTCCTTCAGAAGGTTCTTCAATTTCTTCTCCTTCTGCAAGTCAAACAAATGAAACTAATAGAAACACAAGGGGAATGCAATGATACTCTTTCATTAAAAATCTTGCTAATTATTCAAATGTGTCATCAAAAGCAACAAATTATGATGTATGGCTCAATGAACTAAACTCAGACACTACCTTATAGGAATTGTTAAAAGATATTTAAAAAAATGGTATTCTTAAAAATTTCATAAAAAAATCTCTAGACCTATTAAAATAAATATCAATTCATGAAATTTTTGCATAATCAAGATATATGTTTTAAACGAAACATTATATCATTTTGGAATAACACTGTAGAATCACCTTCTGCAAACTTGCTTGTATATCAACCAAGAACTCATAGTCTGATGGATCTTGAAGCTCCACATGATTCTCAACTAAACCCTTCATGAATCTTGGGGTTTCATACTTCTCGGCCTTAACAAATTCCCAAAAAATTCTCATTGCTTCTTCCATAATATCCTCTAGTATTTCTCTAGTGATCCCATCTTCTTCTGTTCCCTTCTCCATTTTATCCTTCAAGCAGTCTTCTGCAACATCAAATGCCTCATTATTGTCAACACGATTTATCAAAATGTTAAACATATTAATGCCATACAAATTCAACTAGAACATATATGTTTAGTTCACCTTTGATGACCGGTAACTGTAGAAGATTTCGAAGAATGCATCGCTGTTTGACATAATTTGCAAGCCTTGGTCCTTGAAATATTTCATTCTCTACAAATCTTTGTAATGTAACAGTAAATTGTTGGAATTCTGCTGCAACATTATTATACCGATGGCTTATAAATGAATCAGAATCTTTCAGCTTATGAAACTTTTCATTCTGCCACCTAAGAAATTCCCAGGAGAGGCAGATCTGTCCAACATAAACTGTTTCTAGATCGCATCGCAGCTCCTTAATGTACTTCTCAGATGGATCACTGTTTGATTTCTTTTTGCTAAAAGGCAAGAAGCTTTGGGAGAGATGAAACATGAATGTTGAGAACATAGGCTTCCGAGTTATATTTAATTCAAGTGGATCTCTCAGTTGAAGAAAGCCTGCAATGAATTGATTATAAGGCAATGATATAAAAGAGATTGGAGATAGGTAGATGGCTGAAGATAGAAGGAAGAGAATGAACAAAGCTTACCAGTTGCATACATTTTCTGATAATTCAAAATATCAAACTTTCTCATCCCCTCCTTATAGCACTTGTACAGATCGTGGAGCTCATCCATTGGGTCCTCATGAGATAACTTCTCATCAAGCTTAAATAATTTTGAATCCTCAATAACACTTGGACTTTCTGATTCTTCCAAGATGGTAGGAAGACCTATAGCTCTAACTTTCTTAAGCTCCATTTTAAGTTGCATAATAAGATCTTGGTGCTCCCATATTTCATCAAACTCATCTTCATCCAAATCTAAAGTGAAGGTTACTTTGGATTTTTCCTCTTCTAGTTCTGGCTTTTTCTGTTCGTTATCATTATTATCTATGGTATGTTGTCGTTCATAAGAAATATATACTGAGTTGCTTGAATCATTATTTGAGCTATCATCTTCATTCTTCCCCTCTTCATCTCTGTCCAAAGCTTTAGGCTTTGGTTCTGAGTCAGCTTCTCCAGAATAATCCAATCTAGCACTGCCAATCTCAACAAAAGAAACTTCTTTATTTTTGGATTCTTCTTCAAAATTTAGTTGGCTTTTTCTGGTTTCTCTTTTACTTGATTGTATTTTTACTTTTAAAGCAGTTTCATTCGAGTAAGTTTCCCTGTTGATGTTGTTCTCAGCATAAGAAACGTGCTTCTTTTTCTCAGCATGGCTGTCATCGTCATTTGCTTCTTCCCTTTCAGATCTTTCCAAGAAAAATTCATGTTTCTCTTCTGCAAGTTTATTTCTACTATTTACTGAAGCTTCCCTGATATCTGAATCATGTTCACAATCACCAAAATAACCATCTGAAAAAGAGCTACCCCAATCAGAATCAATGATGTGATCTCTCACAGAGTAGCAATCACTTGATGGTTCAGAATCAGAATCGAAATCTGAGAAACTAACTGAACTGACCTCAGAACAAACAGAATTGAACTTTTCCACCTCAGAGAATTGTTTCTTTAATTGCATCATGTTCAATACACTCAAAACTTGGTCATCATCAGCCTTCCCTTCAGCCATGGCCTCCATGGATGGTTTCTGAAAATCTTCTGCAGCCAAAAATCTAATACTCTCGTCTCCATCAAAGTTATCATATTCTTCTAACTCTATGAAGGATTCATGAACTTGAAAGTTCATTGCCTTTGGCTCTCCCATGGCGCCCCTAAAATCTTTCTCAGAGCAAAATTGATATTTTAAAATATCCGCAGATATCATTGAAAACTCATTTTCCTCCGTTAGTTTGATTGGAGTATGCTTATTATCATTACAAATCTGATACTGAAACTTAAAACTGAAGCTTCTATCTTTCTCCTCATCCTTATTAACATAATTAGATTCAGTCAATTCTGACACGCTGAAATTTTCTTCTTTAAGAAGACAAGTTTTTCTACAAAACGAAGGATAAGCAGAGTTATGGTTAAAGCAGTAGAAATACTAAAAATTAAAAAAATGCAGCATTCACCTGATAACATGCAAGGCTATAAATCTGAAGAGGAACATGAGGGAATTGGCGACGAAAAGCAGGCAAGAACTGATGAAAATGGACATCTTTCTTCGCATATTAATTCAATCTACAACCTTTTTCCTCAATGACCTCACCCCAACCACTCTTCTCTTCTGAAACAAGTATGGAAGGATAGCTCAATAAGCAATTCTTCTCTTACTCTAGCTACACGTTGCAGCAAAGAGAGGAAGAAGACATCTCACCTATGCAAGTAGCGAAAAGAAAAGAAGATAATCATGATGGAGTGTGAAGAAATCAGAGGAACTGATGGTGAGAAGTACTGGCTTAGAGAGGTTGAAATGTTACCTAATTAGTTAGATTGAAAGAGAGACCGAATTGTCTTGGTTGAAGGGATAAAGATTTAATGCTTGAACTCTCAAGACAGTTAATGATTTGGTAGCAAATCAAGGGATTTTCCTGTTGAGAGGTCTACTTCTTAGTTGCAAGTGTCTTGTGTTCACTGGTATGGTTGTTCAAATTTATTTATTTATTGAGTTAAAGTCAGTTTGAATATAAATTAAGTTTTAATTTTCTGTTCATATTTACTTATTAATTAATTTTTCTTATAGAGTTCAAGTAGATCATCATAGAGTTTTAATTTAGTCTAATTAATTATTTATTTATTGTTAATAATTTAAGTATAAATATGCTTATTATTACACATAATTGAATTCATGAGTTCTACTTAAAAGTCCGTTTGGGATGGCTGAATTTTTTTGTAAAAGTGATTGTAAAGCTGTTGCAGAGAAAATAGCTTTTTTGAAAGCTGCTATAGAAAGTAGCTACATAGCAAAATAATTTCTTGAAAATAATGAAAAAGTAATGAGCAAACAGAAATTATGATTGCGTTATGAAAAAAAAAAGTAGTTATAAAGTTATTCCAAAAAGCCTAAATATCAAATGATTGATATTTAACTAATTAAATAAATGATTCCGTGTACACTAAAATTTATGGATTGGCTCCTATCTCTTATTGTCAGTTTGAGCAATGATTGATGTGTTCAAACGGTCGATATCGTTTATGATTGTATATAATGTTTGCAAAAAATAAAAATGTATCATAGCATCAAATCAATAAATAAATAATCTTTCTGAAAAAAAACTTATTAATGATATAATTTAATTGCTCGATATGGCCCATATTCTTGTTTGAGACAGCACCCTTTAAGAAATCATCTGTGTTATCATATATTAAAAATTGGCCAATTTGTACAACAGGACATGTAGTTCAACCTATTTGTGCAAAGAGATATTGATTTTCAAAATCATTAAACTTGTACTCAAACTTTTTAAATTTTTTAATAAATGAGGAGCTTAACAACCTTACTAGTTAATTATATTTATATGGTCTTTAATGTTTCTTCTTTCCAAATTGCATCAACCCAACTGCTATGTTTGAGACTTATGTAGCTCAACAACTAATTGTTAGATGTGGAGTTTAAATTTTGTTAATCTTATTGGAGATATTTTAGTTTTAATTTTAAGATTAGTACTGCATATTAAAGTCAAGATTCAATCACATTTTATTTTTAAAGTTAATGGGTATCAAACTCATGATTTATTCGGACTTAATACTTCACAGATAGCACCTTATACTCCTCCATAAAAGAGGGAGAAATCAATGGTTGCATAAAATCCATAGCAAGAAGCAACTAGGAGATGGGAGGAAGAGGAAGAGGGATGGAGAAGGTATCATTTAAGGGGGAAAAAAATCTTAAGCTATTTTCATGGAAAGTTCTTTGACTTCTTAACGAAATGACGAGTATTATATGCATATTAAACTCAAGATTTATTCATATTTTATTTTTAAAGTTAATGGCTATCAAACTCGTGATTTATTCACACTTAATACTTCACAAATACCACTTTATACTCCTCCATAAAAGAGGGAGCAATCTATGGTTGCGTAAAATTTATAAGTAAGAAGCAACTAGGAGATGGGAGGAAGAGTAAGCGGGATGGAGAAGGTATCATTTAAAGGGAAAAAAAATCTTAAGCTATTTTCGTGGAAAGTTTTTTGACTTCTTGACGAAATGATGAACATTATATGCATATTAAACTCAAGGTTCATTCACATTTTATTTTTAAAGTTAATGGCTATCAAACTCGTAATTTATTCACACTTAATACTTCGCAGATACCACCTTATACTCCTCCATAAAAGAGGGAGCAATCAATGGTTGCGTAAAATCCATAGCAAGAAGAAACTAGGAGACGGGAGGAAGAGGAAGAGGGATGGAGAACGTATCATTTAAGGGGAAATAAAATCTTAAGCTATTTTCATGGAAAGTTCTTTGACTTCTTGACAAAATGACAAGTATTATATGCATATTCAACTCAAAATCCATTCAAATTTTATTTTTAAAGTTAATGACTATAAAACTTGTGATTTATTCACACTTAATACATCACAGATACCACCTTATACTCCTCCATAAAAGAGGCAGCAATCAATGGTTGCGTAAAATCCGTAGCAAGAAGCAACTAGGAGATGGGAGGAAGAGGAAGAGGGATGGAGAAGGTATCATTTAAGGGGAAAAAAAATCTTAGGCGATTTTCATTGAATGTTCTTTGACTTCTTGATGAAATGACGAGTATTATTATTCATTTTAGGGAAAAAAAAACTCTTGGTTATAAAAGAGAGCAACTCTTGTTTGAACTATTGCAATAGGGTTGGGGAAGTATGCAACCAAACAATAATGGCATCTCATTCTCTATGTCTAACCCATAATTATCTTCATAGTAGATGAGAAAATCCTCTCTCAATTAGACAATAACTGTATTGGCATAAGCTCTTCATTTATCTATTTTAAAATTTAATAGATTATTCAATTTTTCTGTCACTGTGAATCTAATTGAATCACATACATTTAGTTCATATGTTTATCATCTCTGTGAGAGGGGATAATACATAAAGCAAGAAAAGACTTAGATAAAGCAGCAAGAATGCTGGAGTTGGGATGTCCCAAACGTCGGTGCCATGTGTGAGTTGGAGACGGGGCATCGACGGTAGCTGCTGCAGCGATAATGGGACACGAAGGTGTGTAGAGAGGAACTGGATAGAGACCATTATGGCATGGTCTGTGAAGGAGTGTTCGATCTGTCTTCTGATCCTTGACATGAAAATCAGATTTGTCAAAGACAATGGAGCAGTTGTTATCATGTATGAGTTTGGAGATAGATAGAAGTCTGTGAGTTAGATTAGGGACATGGAGTAAGGGATTGAGAGAAAGCTTACGGGTGGGTGTTGGAAGCAAACCGTTACCGTAATGTTGTATAGGAAGAGGAGTACCATTGCCACCAAACACTTGATCTTTGTCGGAGTATGGTGTAGGTTGGTGAAGTGGAAGTGGATCAGGTGTGAGGTGAGCAGTAGCACAGCTGTCTAAGTACCACAGAGCAGGGTCTGAATCAGCAAGCAGAGCGACATTGGAGGTGGAAGCCGGAGGAACACACTGAAAATTGCCCCGATGCCAGCAGGTGAGCACGGAGTGTCTACTTTTGAGGTAGATTTGACAATCACATCAAAACGAGGTTGTCAGGGGGGGGGGGGGGGGGGGGGGGGGGTGTTATTGATGTTGGATTGTGCGCGACCATGACCACGGTTGTAGGAGAAACAACAGTGAGCATGACTACGGTTTGAAAGAAGGGCAAACTTCGAGTTAGCTGGAGAAGGAGTAGTGGACAAGGAATCTTTTTAACGGCATCAGTAGTTTGGTTTACCTCTTCACTGCGGAGAAGTGAGTATAAGTCGTCCAAACTAATGGGGTGAAGAGAGGTCCTGATGGCCGTTTTAAAAGACTGATAAGAGGGAGGAAGACCATTTATGATATAAAGGAAGATGTCTTCGTTGTCGACAGAGCCTATGACAACAGAGATATTGTCCACAAGGCTTTTAATCGAAGCAAGGAAGTCAGTCATGGATTTATTTTGCATGGAGAGAGAGTGGAGTTCGTTCTTGAGTTGGATAACCCGTGAACGGTTTGTAGAGAAAAATCTGCGTTCAAGTATTGTCCAAATTGAAGCAGAGGTGTCGAGGCTTAGTATGTAGGGTAGTATAGAGGAAGAAATGGTGGAGAAGAGAGCTACATAGAGGTTTTGATCTACTAAGGTCCAATAAGAAAATTGGGGGTTGAGGGTGAGCTGGCTGGTGGCGGTAAGCTAGTGTTTGGGAGGGCAAGGTCGTTGGCTTCCATCGAGATAGCCAGAGAAATGATTAGCAACGAAGAGCTTCTAAATAGCAGATCGCCATGTGGGATAGTTGTTAAGGAGGAGTTGAATGTTGATAACATTCTTGATGTTGGAGAGAAAAAACTTAAGAGTGGTGGGGATTAAGACGTCAGTGGACGATGGTGGATCTGACGTTAGAGCTGGAGGTGTGGATGGTGCGGACACAGACGAATCTCTCATCGGTGTCAAAGGGAAGAGTCGTTAGGCACATAGCTCTGATACCATGTTGAATACGATTGATTGAGCTTCACCAGTCATTTCGATAAGCAAGACAAGCAGAGGAAGTGCAGTAATCACAAAGAGGAGAAAGTAAGTCATTTGTTTTGAATTTTACTGTATCACAATCAGATGTATATATACAGGTGCAAGTAAAAAACACAATGACTAAAATACCCTAGATAGTTACATAAAAAGGGTTGTTGGAGTGCGAGGAAGTGACGGCAAGCTCTATCGAGCGGCAGAGCAGAGGTCGACGATCTGTCCGCTAGAATGCAGTGGTGGTGGAGCTTAATTAAATACACTTTTCAAATTTTGTGCAAAAGTTTTTATCTTTCTTTAAACACTAATTTGATCAACACTTTATTAGTAAGAGTGTCAATATGAGCTAACAGATAGGGTTGGTGCCCAAGTCTAACTCAAAATTAACATGGTCTAAATTCAATCAATCCGAACTCGATCCGCTGGCAACCCGAATAACCTGACCCTAACCCAACAACCCATTTTGATTTTAAAAAATTGTAATTTGTAAACTATATAGTCTAGCTTAATTGATAAAATAAAAAATAAAAAGCTAAACCCTAAACAATCAAAATTTTTTTAAGAAAAATAAAATTAAATGGGCTACTTTTTGGTTAAAATAGGGTTCACGGGATCCTAGGGAGTGGGATCCAACTTAGGAGATACTAATCCGAGATTTGCCTGGTCTGTAGTTGGCCAACTGAAGGTTCATCACCAATGGAGTGAAAGCTCTCTCTCTCTCTCTCTCTCTCTCTCTCTATATGATTTTCTTTTTGTAAATTTATATAAAATTTGTGTAAATATTTGCATGAATAAAACCAGGCAAAAAAATAATATAAGTAAAATATTAATAGCTTTGCCTGCTATTTTGGCATATTCATAGATTTTAGTATCTCTCAAGTCAAGAGCGGATCTACGACAAATATGCCCACAAATTGAAAATAACAGCCATTGGCAATAACTCGAGGGAGCACAAAAAAACAGATAAATCACCATCACATATGTCCCTAATTACGCTAATTAATTTCCTTAATCCTGTATTAATTAAGTTCAGAACCGAACGATACTGATAACAATTCAGCATGAAGGACTCGGCTTATAAATTTATAATTTATTTAATAAAATTAAGCATATTTATAATAATTTCACCTATCCATTAATAATAAAATCAGAGCATCTAAAATGCACAAATAGTCATTTTAAAATTATAAAATCAATAACTCAGTAAATGAAGCTTAATGGTAGCCAAATAAAATTGTAATTGTTGCTTGAAAAGTAAAACAATGAGAAAACTGTCTCAAAATGGAAAAAAATATTCTGTGTAGACCCCGAACGAAGTCCTGAGGCCAACCAGAACACGCCACGTCATTTTTTTGCTCGGTACCGGTACTGGCACCGCTGTGTACTGGTTGACGTGGCACGTTCTGGTTAGCCTCCGAACCGTCCGGTGTCCGCACATTATTCATCCTTAATATGTTTAAGCAACAACAATAATCTTCAATTAATAGTGCTTAAATTAAATATTTCAGTATAATTAATTCACATTTTGATAATTGAGGATGTCAATAATCTAGGCATACTCTAGGAATGAATATCTTTTCATGATTAGGGCCTTGCTTATTATAAATATTTTTTTTAATTTTTATTTGACTAATTTTCAATAAAATTATTTTTATGTACGTTATGCATATCATTATCATCATCATCATCTCATATATTGTAATTATGTTGCGTGCATTCGTTATTCTAATGAAGTCATATTATTTAGATCATTAATTTATAAATTTATTTTAAGATATAATATTTACAATTTTGACAACGACATATACAGGTTAATTAATAGACATCATTGACTAACTTATGAAAACCTCTTTAAAATAAAAAATTTCTTTAGAGTCTCAATCGTCTCAACACTACAGGAAAATCACTCATTTACAGTAGATTTTTTCGTTGGAAAGCACTGAATTTTTGACGGATTTCCGACGGAAAAAAAATCCATCGGAAGTCCGTCAAAAAATCTATCGGAATTGAAATTTCATCTATAATTAGATAGCATAGGTTGAAATTTGTATGAAATTAAATATCATAATTAAAAATAATTAATTCAATAAGTGTTTGATTATAATAATTTTATGACAACTATTTGGTTGAAAGCATCCCCGCTCTTAATCTCTGAAGTAAAGTGTTGAATAATTTTTATTTCTGAATACCTCTTTTAATTAGATACTGTACTGTTTTGCAAGTTTAGGGTATGTGTTCCATTTTCATTTAATGAAGGGGCAGTTGGGTTCTCAAAATAAAAGATAATATAAAATAAAATAGAATGTAATATAAAAATAATGCAATATATCTGACATATTTGAAGTTATTTGGAACAATATAAAATAAATACAGGTTATCATTTTTTTTTAAAGTAAAATGAATGTAGTATAATGCCAATGATTGCGGTGGTTGATACCTAACATTGGAAGGGGGCAGCGGCTAATGGTAGAGGTAGGTGGAGGCCATTGGAGTGTAATAGCGGAAGTAACGGTGAATCGCTGGTTGGGGCCGGCCTACGGCGATGGATAGTTGGCGATGGGCAGAGGCTGGTGGCAAGCAACAATAGCGATGGCCGTCAAGCAATGACAGTGACTAGTGACGACGGACATGCGTCCAACAATTGTTGAAGGCGGCAAGTGACTGTTAACGGCAATAGCATGCTCAACTAGCAATGTATTTTTAGAATTCGGTCGAAAACAATCAAGCTTTTAAATCCGCCAAAATTTTACTCCAACATACTTTTTTTCAGTTAATCAAACACTAAAATTTTTAAAACTCTTATATTTGTAATACTTTACACTCCCTTTTCAACAAATAAGCCTCGTAATATGATTATTCATCAAATAAGCCTCGTAATATGATTATCTCTCATAATTAAATCTCGCATGTCTTTATTAATTATATGAAGTATGAAAAATGTATCCCCTAAATATAAAATATATATTTTTTTCAAAATTTTCGCCATTATCCCGAAGAGCCTTAGCTCATTATGAACCATTATGTGAAATGCATAAATTAGAATAATTAAAAAAAAAATGCAATACTTTTCTAAGTATTTATATTTATTGTGAAGCTAAATCATCATTACAGAAGACTACATACTTAATTCAGAAAATATAATAATTAAACTATTTTGCTCAAAAAAATTTTTATTAGTTCATCTCATCAAATATTTAAATGACTTTAATTTAAAAATGAATAAAAACATAGAATTTCTGTTTTTAGACAAGGCTCTGCCTATTCTCTTGTATCCTCTAATTACTCTTCTAAGATCTAACAATGGAGTGAGGTCCAATATGTAATAATGCAAATTGTCTCATATGGTGGATAAATTTTGGCATTCTATACAAAAGCAGGTAGAGGATGGTAAACCGAAGCAAATTCAAATAATAACGTGCTGTTGGGAAATAAATCACGCAACTTAAAAAATAAACGAAAATAGTGAAAATGAACATTAGGATTTAACGTAAAAAATTTCAAAATTAGGAAAAATTTACAGAGTCATATCACACCAAGAAATTTGTTATAAAAATTTGGAAGAAATTATGCAAATTTGTCTTCTTACACTCTCACATTATCTCTCTTCACTTCTCTGTTTATTTTTTCTTCAAAACAAATAAAGAGATGCTTTCAATTTACCAAAGGACACAACCCTCTAAGTGAAATAAGAAAAGCGGAAGAAAAACTACTTTGCCTGACTCATAGTGCTGTGACACTAGGGTTTGGGGTGTCACATCACTCTGCTCTATGTCTCCAACTCGATCATAGAGTGTTGCAGCGCTCTAGCATACAATGTCGTTGTGCTTGTACAAAAAAAAAAAAAATTGTTTGGGCAAGGCCCCCGAACCCCAAACAGGAAGAGTGTTGGCCGTATGAGTTCGACTGATGAAATTGAGGTATGAGTCAACAGTAAAAAAGATTTTACACAGAACTAACATGTGTGAGCATGTTACCAAGTCATGACGAGAAATCTTTATTTTAAATTAAAAAAAAACTCTTAATATTTATTTATTTAATAAAAACACCTTGCTTAAAAATGCTATATCATATTTATTAAATTATTCAAATTATGTTTATATTTATAATTTTACATATTAAACCCTATAAAAGGTGCACAACTTTATAATTAAACTTTCTCAAGGACAGCCTTGTAACAACCTGAAATAAAACTTTCCAAAGAGCTTAGAGTCGAGGCGCCGCGCTACCCAAATTCCGCTGTGCTCTAATTCAGAAATATCATATTTTTCAAATTTTTTATTTTTAAAATAGTTTTCAAAATTTTCAAGCTGTTACAATCTACCTACTTTACAAAAATATCGTTCTCGACACTTCCACTAAGGATTTAGGCAAACAGAAATCAATACAAAATAATTTGTTTCAAAATAAATCAGTAAAACAAAATTTTAAATTGGATCAAAATCTTGTCGAAGAATCCAAATCAAACCATAATTCGATTTCTATCATACAGTTAATCACACACCATTCATTATGCAATGAAATGCTATATCAATCAATCATTCAAAATAGAATTTCTTACTAGTCGAGCTCTCAAGTTGTAATTGATCTTCATGGTATTGCAAGTTGGAAACTCGTAGCATTACTGTGGTAAGTGTTGTCAGTCCTGGTGCAACAGACTGCCTCTAAGTGCCATTAACAGCTCTATTGTTAGCCATGTTCGTTGATTTTTTACTATATATTCTCGATCCTATAGTCCTCTGTCTTTCAATCTTTCTAGATTATCATGCTCAAGAATTGGTTCTTCCTTTAAGTCCTCTTTGTAGATAATCCACTACCTTGTGTCTTTATTGTCCATATCGAAAACATCATCCCATCAGAAGATAACAATGACCTGAACGTCTTCTTCCACAATGGATATAATCACTATGGTAATTGGTAGATGCTATCGATCCTCTCCTTGAATCACCAGATATGTTTCTGTTATCATTGACACTTTCCCTATCTCTATTTAACTGATCTCTGGTCCTCCTCCAACTCACATCATACCTAGGTGCAAGCAATATCTAATCAATCTCTATCAGTCTGACCCTTTTCACCAACTCAAAAAATTCCTGAATCCATAGAGGTACTAATATATGTTTGAATTCCTTGTTCAATCATTGTAGAAATCTGTAATGTTTTTCTTCAATAGTGGCCAATGCAATAAACTTAGTTTTATATTAAATCAATGTCTTGCATCCGTGTTCTTATCTTATAAAGGCTTCATGCATCTATCGTCGAGTGAAGGGAGTTGCAAATCACATTTTGAACACTATAGTAAATTCTTCCCAAGTAATCATTACATTAGTTTTCCCTTGAAATTTCTCCTGCTATTATCCTATCTACCATCTCTCCACTTCACCTTCAAATAGAAAAACAGCTAATGACACCTTCCGGTTCTTTGGGTACTGCATATTATCAAAGATCTTTTCTATCCTTAGTAGCCAATCCTCTGTAATTTGGGATTTTAGTTTATGAATTATTTTTAAGTGTTTATCTCTCTCTTCTTCCTTGTTTCTAGTTAGCCTGCTCTGTGTATCGTCCATTACTTGTGCTATAACACTAGCTAGATGTATAACACTATATGACAGGACTGGAGTGCACTATGTTGTTCATTCAGTACATTTTGCTCTGGTAAATCCATTTCACTTGTTCACTTATACAATTCTGTTTAAATAATTCACACATGCAACCAATTATATATGTAAAATAAAACTTACCTTATTCATAATCGATTCCTACAACTCTGGTGACAATTCAAATTTTCCAACGACAATGCTTTGATACCAAATTATGTTACACCCTAGAATTTAATTTAGAAATAGTTGTATCTTTTATATTTTAATAATAAAATCCAGAGCTATCTAATTTCTTTCAAAAATAAAATACCAGCAGAAATAAACATATTGATCAAAACATTAATATACATTTGTGTCTATTATCCAAAAATCATATACATTAGCTTGGAGTCATACAAATACAACATATTGCCTGCCTACTCCTAAGCCCAAAAGAATAACTAAAAGACAAAATGAATATGAAACCTAAGGTATCTTATATCTGATCAGCATCACACTCCTGAACCTCTTCCCTGACCTGAAATCCTTAAATCACATATATTGAGCTTATAAAGCCCAACAAGTCAAGAGAACACTACTACTAAACTCAAAACACGGAAAATAAATAGTATACATGAAATCATTTAGTTTATAACAGTAGCAATCAATATGACCATAAATATGTGTAGAAATTGTAAAACTTATATGGTAACGATAATGCCTGTAAGACAGTATGGTACGGATGTCAAAGCGGTAGGATTATAAACCATCATTTTTAAACCAAACATTAAAGCAATATTATCGAAAGAGTAAGGAGACCATATGAATCAGTCAAGTGAAAGTATTTATGACAATGTAATACTTTTAATGAATCATATAAGAGTGCACATGATGTTCAATTATTCTGTATAAGCCTCAAATTAGTATTTTAATCATATGCTCAGTAATAGTAAATCAATAACAATGAACCAGTAATTGTAAATTAGTATCTTATATACATGTCCAAGCAACCAATTAAACAAGTAAAAAATTCTGGCTTGTATGGTATTTTTCTAGTAAGTATTTTTAATTCAATATTCAGGTGGCTTTCAGTAATTAGAGTCATCACACTTGCCTATCGACATAATAATTACTCCATATAACTCTCAAACAGTAAATCACATGAATCAGTATAGGATATCACCACAAATTATAGTATTTAAAAGAAAACCCGTCGTCCCACCATTCTGTACAGATATAAAATAGTCTCCCAACTTCAGTAATGAATCATTCTTATTTTTGCACACATAATATTGTTAAAATAATAACGACCAATTATTACTCATTCACATGCCCATATTCATTCATAATGCTTGCATTAATAGTATAATAATATCAAAATGCCCAAATTACTATTCTTACTCTAATCGTACCAACTGAAATAAATATTAATCCATTTGGTGAAAATACAAAACAATCTAGTCAAAATGTTCAAAATGAACAATATTACCACATACAAAAAGTTATACAGTATCAACTTCCTACATGTTGACCTTGATTTCATTAAATCCTTCTCCCCATTGACCCAATTGACCCAAGTTGACCAAGTCAAGCTTTGACTTGGTCAACCCAAGTCTTAATGGGTCAATTTGACCCATTTAAAACCCATTTAAAGCCTTAAACACTTTCCTAATGTTCTAAGACTCAAAACCACGGCCAAGCACATGGGTTTCCCTCCTATTATGATCTAGATATGATCCTAGCCGTTGATATTAGGTCTAGAGCTTTAAATAGATGAAATTAGGATGTTTGGAGGGATCTTTTGAGCTTTCTCTCTCGCTAGATCTCAAGAGCCCCTGAGACTTTGGGAGAGAGCTTCCTAGACCCCTTTCCACGTTTCCCAACCAATCCCCACCGTCAAGCACCCGCCGGCGGCGAGATCTCCGGCGAACCAAGGCTAGGAACGCCCCAAGCAAGTTTGCCATCGATCCAAGGCGTATCGAGCCACGGTTTCTTCTACAAAAAGGAGCGTGGACAGTCTACAAGTGCAACAAGCCCAAGAACGCGAAATTCCACCGAGTATTTTGGGTAAAATCCTCAACCCTAGGTTAGAACACTTAGGGTAAAATAGCTTTTCAAAAAGTGCTTTTTAGATCAAAAAAATACTTCCACATGAATTCTCTTCATCGCCATTAACTAAGTTTAAAATTTCATCGCGTTTGGACTTGTGGATCGAGAGAACGAGCCAAATTATTATTTTTGTGCATGGGCTCGGTCTTACTACAGCCATGCAGTTTTCAGACCGTTGATCTAAAGATCAACGGTCGAGATCCCGTCAGATCATGGCATGGGTCAACCGTGTATTTGAATCCCGCGGCCTAATTCCCCGTATGGCTTGATCACGGCCCTTGATTCAAGCTGCGGGAGATCCTACGGCTGCTGTATCTCGCCGCGGTTTTAAGTGAAGCGGGCCCCGCCCTGCCAATCATTGGCAATGATTGCGCGGCGGCGCAATCATTGCCAATGATTGGCCGCCATTAAAGCAGCCAATCAGAGGCCGCCATGTGTCCCGAGCCGCCTTTTTTTTTATTTATTCTTTTTTTGTTTTATTTGTTTTAAATATTATATATATATATTATTTAAAAAAAAATATTATTATTATTATCATTATTAATATTATTATAATATTAATATTATAATTAATAATATTATTATTTTAATAATATTATTATTATGAATAATATTTTTATTATTATTATATTAATAATTATCATCATTAATATTATTATAATATTAATATTATAATTAATAATATTATTATTTTAATAATAATATTATTATGAATAATATTTTTATTATTATTATATTAATTATTATCATTATTAATATTATTATAATATTAATATTATAATTAATAAGATTATTATTTTAATAATATTATTATTATGAATAATATTTTTATTATTATTATATTAATTATTATCATTATTAGTATTATTATAATATTAATATTATAATTAATAATATTATTATTTTAATAATAATATTATTATGACTAATATTTTTATTATTATAATATTAATTATTATCAATATTAGTATTATTATAATATTAATATTATAATTAATAATATTATTATTTTAATAATATTATTATTATGACTAATATTTTTATTATAATATTAATTATTATTATTATTAGTATTATTATAATGTTAATATTATAATTAATAATATTATTATTTTAATAATATTATTATTATTTTAATAATAATATTATTATTTTAATAATATTATTATTATGATTAATACTTTTTATTATTTTAATATTAATTATTATTGTTATTAGTATTATTATAATATAAATATTTTAATTAATAATATTATTGTTTTAATAATAATATTATTATTATTAATATTTTTATTATTATAATATTAATTATTATTATTATTAGTATTTTTATAATATTAATATTATAATTAATAATATTATTATTTTAATAATATTATTATTATTTTAATAATATTATTATTATTATGATTATTTTTTTTTATTTTTATAATTTTAATTATTATTATTGTTATTATTATTATAATATTAATATTATAATTAATAATAATATTATTTTAATAATATTATTATTATCTTGATATTTATATTATCATAATATTAGTATTTGTTATTATTAATATTATTATAATATTAATATTGTTAATTAATAATATTATTATTATCTTTAATAATAGTATTATTATGTTAATATTAATATCATTATAATATTAATATTTATTATTTTATATTATTATATTATTTTGATTATTATTATTTAAATTTATTTTAAAATCCAGATATTATTATATCTGATCTATTTTAAAATTATTAATTATTTTTAAATATTAATTATTTTAAATTATTTTAAAATTACCTTTGAACCTATTAAACTTCAAAAATTCATAACTTTCCCGTTTTAAACCGGATTTTGACGCACAATACCTCGTTCTTTTCAGAAAAATGTGAATTTTAATTTAAAATTATTTCCTGCATGTGATTCTGTCATTTCTAGATGTTTTCTGTATTTCTATGTTTTTTTAATTATTTAAATATTATTTAATTAATATAATTGATTATTTTAAAATAAAAATTATTTTAAAACCCCCTTGGTGGCTGGTAGACCTCCCATACTTATGAACTGAAGTATTTTCAGTTATCTTATTTTCAAATTTACATTATTATTATTTATAATATTTATGTATTTTAAAAATGAGTTTAAAATTACATATTGTTTAAATCCCCCAATTTTGGGAGGTCCACCCCTTATGAAATCTTAAACCTAGGCTATGTATATGAAGAGCAATTCGTGTGGGAGAAGGATTAGTGAATGATTGTGTCCCAATCATTTACTAATCACTTCATTAGGCTTCTTTACTTAGTGTTTTCGTAGTCCTTGCATGTGTAGGTTGCACAAGCACTTAGCCTAGGCTCTCCTAGATCTAAGGACATGATTTGGTGTGTTTATACTTGCTGCATCTACCCTCTATGTTGTGCCTAAGGGTTAGTTACTTCATTTCATTCCTATATAACGTAGTGACATCGTAAGGACAACAATTAAGGATCGTCTAGCAAACTTAGAAAAATTCCAGGAATTAGGGTAGAACCCTGAATGACTTGAAATTTGAAACACTTAAACATAATGACATCTGGAACCCTCTAGAATTTTCTAGGAATTTTCTGGACTCTTTAAAACACTTAATTAGCAAACCCTAACTTACCCGTTAATTAAGCCTTAGAAACTTCAGAAAAATCTAATAAATCCATTTTTAAATCAGAAAAATACCCATAATACCTCAAACTCTCCAGAATTCAGTCCCCAACCTTAGATAATTAGGGCCCCCTTAATTGAACTTTAATCTAGACTTTAATTCAACCTTAATCAAAAATCACCTTTTTGCCTTAATTAAATCATTAAAAATTATTAAAAATCCCAAACTTTCCCCAAACACTTGGGAACACCCTCTTAGGTCATTTCTGACCTTTGGGGGTGATTCCAATCAGTTTGGAGCTGATTTGGGCCAAAACCCCCAAAATACCCCTAATTAGGCAATTTCGATAATTCCTTTAATTGCCCCAACTTCTAAAAATCATAACTAATTATAGAAAATTCCAAAATGGGCAAACTAAAAGGCACCTAACTCTAATTAAGGTCTAGTATTTGTTAAAAATATTAGGTGTCCAGAAATCAACCTAAAACAAAAAGTCAACTCTTCGGTCAACCGTAGCCTATAGTCTAGGGCCCGAAACTTCTAAAATTCATAACTTTGCGTAGGAAACTCCAAATCTAGCAAACTAAAAGGCATTAAACTCACATTAAGGTCTAGTATTTGTTAAAAATATTAGGTGTCCAGAAATCAACTTAAATCAAAAAGTCAACAATCCGGTCAAACTTAGTTCAAAAACAAGACCAAAACTTCAGAAATTCATAACTTTGGATAGAAGAATCCAAATCGGGCATGCTAACTGTCTAACTGATCAGGTTAAGGCCTAGTATTTTATAAAAATATTAGCTGGTCATGAATACCCTTTAATCAAAAAGTCAATTTTGGACCCCCTTTTACTTAGTGTATAGGTGGACCCCGAACCCCCCTAAAACTCACTAATGCAATTTAAACTTTAAATATTATTACCCTAAGAACTAAAATTGATCCACACATTAAATCAACTAAGATAGATCTCAATTCACTAATATTTGGACTTTAAATAAAATTCACTTTTCAGACCTACAACCAACCTGGACAGTAGGCAATTGTAACTAACTACCCAGCTTAGGATCTACCTCAGCCACACAGGCTTTTACACACACTGTAGAATTGTTTGCTAGGGCACCACTTTTAGGCTCAGGTTAGGCCGGTGTTTACTTTTCTGCTGCGTGCCGAGTCTTCCGGATTTCATTGCATGTTGTGATTGAACTATTGGTGTGTTTGTTTACTTTTACTGCACTCTGGGAATTGATGTGATTGCACGATAAACTACCCATAGGTTAGGATCGAGGTTGATACTAATGATGTTTTCTGCATGTGGCCATGCTCATGCAGCGCTAAATATAAGGGGGGCAATAATCATGATTTAAAAATTAATGCTGTTTTATGCAGGTGCTTCAGAAATTGCTCAGCCCCCCTAAATAAATGAGGGCTAATTGAAAAATCATTATAAATTGCTACAGGTGCTCCAGAGCTTGCTTAGCCCTCAAATATTTAAGAGCATGGCCAAGTGTGGCTGTGATGAGTATTTTCATTTCTATATAAATTGCTTGAGATAACATAAAATTGCTTGGGTTGATTTTTATTAGGATAACCTTGCAGGAGAGTCTAGATTTACTGCTTTCATTTAATGTAAATAGTTTGTAACTTGGTATCGAGTTGAGAAAGTTTATTTTGAGTGGGGATACAAGAATCCAAATGTTGGATGCCCAAATAGAAAAGGACACCCAATATGAGGATAGTCCTTTTCTGTTTGAGAATCCAAATTTGGGTTATTCTACTACCCGAGGAGTCCAAGGAAGCCGAGGTCCAAGGAGTCCGAGGAAGCTCAGATCCAAGGAGTCTAAGAAAGAGAAGATTAAGAAGATGAAGACCAAGAGTATCCCACTCAAAATAACTTGCGTCAATCTTAGGATTAGAAATCCGGGTTGTTGGCAGTGGTGCCCAGCCACTTTAATTTTCTGCAGACCCTGGGTTGTAATTAAGGGCAGTTGGCCTATGGACATTTATTAATTTGTTTGGATAATTTTGATGTGTTTTATGATTGTGTGCCTCTAGGATTGTTTGCTTTTCTTAGTTTCTTGGCGTTTTGCATGTCGCTTTTGTGTTAGCCTGGATTTCGTTAGGCTTTTTAAGGACTAAAACTTTTTCTACTCCCAACTAACATTCAAATTTTAAGATTTAAATAATTTAGAAACTTAACGACCTAGGGAATTGCCGGAATCGTCCGGGGTAGCATGCATATCGTTGCATTTCTCTCTTTCCTTCTATAAGACACTTCCCCGCCCGTGGGTAGAGTCCGGATAATCTGACCTATGAGGATGAGGTGCCGGACCTGGGGAAGCCCAGTCTAATTCCAAAAGTTATTTTTATAAGCCTTTTTAAAGTTCTATGCATACCTGATTCGGATACTCTAACTAGCATGCATTGCATTAGAAACTAACTAAATCAAAATTTTAATTGCATTAGTCTTAGGAGCATACACCCTACATAAGTCCAGGGCCAATTAGGAAATCCTCTAGATGTCGGCCCTATCTCCGAGAACTATAACCCACCTACCCATCCTTCATAAATGACTGGACAGCATGGTTTTAAAGCGATTAGGTGGTTAGCTGGCTCCCCCTTCCAGGCCGGGGTAAGTCCAGGTTTTGCATTGCATTAGTTAGGACACGGGTGTTAGTGTTGCGTAGAACACTAAACCCACCATAGATTCAGGATTCAAGGCTACTATTGTTCCGTAGTACGCCTCATCAGTAGGTAGGTCTTCTGTCTTCCAGAGACCCTAAACCCTACATATCTGCGTCACACGGATGACGCCACCTCCATCCTTCCCTCCTGCATGTTTCGAGTGTATGATTTATTTATTTTTCTCCAGTTTCTTCTCACTACCTTAGTCCCTCCGGATGCTGATGTGAGCCGTGCATGTTGACTAAGCCTAGTTGAACCTCTCTTTCCCTTCGAGTAGGACTTCCTAGTCTCTGCCCTATGTGCCAATCCCAATTTCGAAAGAATAATGTAGAATCCTTAATCGAGAGTATTCTCAGGCTCCGGCTTGAGATGTAATTAACCACGGGGGCTTGCGCCCGTGGGAAACCGCATCCCACTCTCAAATAAACCCCATTCGAGCTAATGTATCAGGTGGGGGAAACCCGTTGTGATGATAAGGTCATATATATTATTACCCATCGGGGTGTGCTGGTGAGAGCCACTATCCTCAATGGTTAATCGTATGCATGATCGAATCTGCCCTTCCATTGGCCAGATACTGTCTCCCCTCGCGGGGCGATGGTGTCTGTAGTCCTTTCGGAGGTCCACAGGTTTCTGGCGACCACGGTGGGACAGGTTTCTCTCTCCATCTTTGGATTCTATATTATTCTCTCTTGTTTGTACTCCGGGATTGGTACTCCTTAGATTAGGTTCGTCCCACTCTTAGTTAGGGTCCTTCCTTAGTTAGGATCGTCCTTCTTTTTCTTAGTTAGGGTTCCCCCCCTAGCTAGGTTTCTTTCTTTCCGTTCTTCTTAGTTAGGGTTTCCCCCTGGCTAAGCTTCCTTTCTTTCTGACCTTCTAGGTCATTCCGTTCCCTATCTATCATTCATCTTCTCGTTATTTCTTACTAATCATTTTAAAATTTCTTTTCTTCTTCTTGGCAGACAGGGCCATGGCTTCCTTCGTGCCTTCCGTTACTTTCAGTTTTGGTTCTGACGTGCGGGTGACACTTCCTGAGTCCCTGCTAGCCAGTCCTCCCGCTGGAGGAATCACTTTTGGTTCCTTCACTGACTCGGCCTTCGTCACTCTTGGCGGGCCGACCCCTGCCGAGGCTGCTGCCTACTCTCCTCCCTAGAGGAGGGCTCGCGCAGCCATGCGACCTTTTGGACGTCCAGTTGCTCGGCGGACAGCCCGGGCACCTGCTCGTCCTACTCCTGTTCGTGTGCAGCCGGCACACCCTGTGGTTAGGCAGCCAGTGCCTAGACCACTCCCTGTTCAGCCCACTCGTCCAGCGGTTAGGCGACCAGTGCCTATCGCACCTGTTGTTCAGGCTGCCCCGGCCCCTCAGCGCCGGCAGGCAGTAGTTACCCCTGTTGTTACTCCGGCAGAGGCAGCTCGTGTTCGGGTTCCCCCACCTTCTTCCTCCAAGAAGAGGGGTGCCCAGACCGAGGCTCCTTTGCCTTCCTCCCGTCGGGTTTCAGCTTTCGCTCGGTTGTCTCATCTAGAGACCATCGGGCAGACCCCGACACTTCCTGTAATCCCTGTTCCCTCTATCACTCAGGCAGTGGGTTCAGATGTTACTTCGTCTTCCACCTCCGACCTTAGGAGACTGTAGAGCAAGTCTATGAAGGTGGTGCCTACCTACTCGTTGATGCTAATGGTATTCACCCTATGCCTGTCATCAACGGGCAGTACTTGAAAAAGTACTATGCCTGAGTTCACTCTTCGAAAGGGAGGGGGGTCTCCCTGCCACCTGTAAATACTCCCCTATATATGTCCCCCCTTTGGAGGGGTTTCTTCACTTTTCGACAGTCTGTGTGGCCACGACGATTTGTCCTCTACCACACGATATTTGTTACGAGAAGTATGAGGCTATCCTTAGGGGTGATGAGGTGAGATGATATGGTTCGTACACTGACATAAAACTCCAGTCTCTATCATCTCCCTTGTCTGAACTCTTCTAGGCCAGATCTTGACCCATATCAGTCCAAATACATATCCAAGTTCTATTTTCAATGGTGGGATCTTTAAATGTAACGTGTAAAATTTCTAAAAGAAAGACTAATCTGAGAAAAGTCTGAGAGCTTAAAATATGAAGTGGACTTTTTAGAGAATTTTTCCTTAGAAAGTACAGAATTTATTTTTCCTAATGAAAGATTTACCCCTGTCTTCTTTAGAAAATTAAGTAATTGGTGGTTGACTCCTCTAAACGCTTGAAGGACGATTATAATGATTCAAAAAAAATGTATGCCTTCTCTCTCATCCCTTGCTTGGGATGATTTCCTATTTTGAACTAAAATCTATGTCAAATTGAAATTAGATTTAGAGACGCATATTTTCTCAATCGTCTTGCAGTTTTCTATCCCATAGGCATCTTTCGCAGGCTGATGAATCCATCTCATAATTTTCTTATTCAAGTCGTTCATTCTTATCATAGGATTGGATTTACTTTGTGGATTCTTCTTCCTCGCACGAGAGAGTGAGTTTTTCTTCTCTTATGTTTGGAAGATAATCTTACAACTGAGAAATTTTTCCTTTAGAGGTTTGGAAAGGGAGCCAGTTACAAAATGAAAGATACACAAAGTGTATCAAAAGTGAAAAGATGCGCAGTGCGCCAAAAATCAAAAATACACAAAGTATATCAAAAGTGGAAAGTTGCGCAAAATGCGCCATAAAGTCAAGGATACACAAAGTGTATCAAGTAATTAAAAGATGCGCAGTGCGCCAAATCAAGTTGAGGGGCTCAAAATGAGCCCAATGGCTTTCCTTTCTTGTAAATCTCTAAGTCTCAGAAAATTCATACCTCGGATATTTGTGATACTTGAGTTTGAAAATCATGATTTTGGATTTATCATCGTGCAAGAATGTTCTATTAGATATAAAAATATTTTCATGCAAGAAGATTGAGAAGATTCAGTTTCTCTCTCTAATTTACACCTTTTTGAATTAGATATTTATTCAAAATATATAAGGGAGAAAGCCCAGCTTAGCTTGTAGGGAGCTTAAGCTGGGTTAGCAAAATTTAAATCCCTAACCTTCTCGGGTTTAGATGGAGTCAACCTATATTGCTGAACTTTCGGAACCTTTTTTTTTAAAGGTTCAAGATGATTCAGAGGTTAATTTTTCATTTCTAAAAATAGTCTTTTTCACTCTCTGATGAAATTTTCACTCTTTAGGAAATGTGTGAATCAGACTTCTCTCAGATTGATTGGTAAGGGCTTAAACATCTCTTAGTGGTCCCACTATTGAGTTTGTCTAAATGCTTGCCGTATTCTTTTAAAAATTCGTGCACAAAAAATATTTTGACCCCACCATCTGGTTATAGACCGTTCTTAAGGACTGGTAAGAGTCTCGCATTTGTTTTATCTTCCTCTTCTGAGTTCTGCTAATTTGGGAGTTTCCCCCTCTCTGTCCCCCAGTTTCACTTGGTGCCCCCAAGTGTGGTCTGGGATATCAAAACCAATTCAGACTTCTTTTGTACTGGGTCCATACCAACCTACGCTAGCTAGGGAAGGTAATGTTGATCCACTATCATAACCTAAATTTCATTCACATACCAATCGTGTTATGATTGTGCCCCCAGTTTTATTCATGTGACGAATGTGGCCTGGGTTATCAAAGCCAATCCTATATCCCTCTTTGAGTTCCAATCATTAGAGGATGTCCCATACTAGGAGTAACGCACGGATATGGTAAACGTTCCCTCTACCGGGTGTTATCTTCGACAGTACGAGACATATTTAGTCTATGATTGTGAACATACAAAAAATGTGCATCTATACAATAAAAGAGGGAAGCTCTCAGTAGAGCAAAACCGGTTGCCCTTGTCACAGGTGGAACCCGGTAATACTCTCTAAGAGCTCAAATTCCCCAAAGTCTTTCTTTCTCTTCTCCTACGAAGCGTCTGAGCGATTGCTTCAAGGATGAGTTTACACTTGTGATTATTATGGTCTTTCACAATCATGATAGTCCTTATTAGTGGTGTGATACATCTTGCTCAAGATGTTAACATCCCACCTTCGCGAGCTCTGATTCCCTAGTAGGGAATCAGCTCTCCAGTTTCTTTTAGTGACCTACTTTTTCACCCTTGCCTTGCTCTCAGCTACTAGAGCAGTCCTATGGGTTTGGCAGTGTCGCTCCTGCCTCTCACAGGGTCCCCCCGGTCAGGGTGAGTGTTACCGCTGTGATGTTTGATGTTTATTGATTTTACTCATAAATCATCTCCCTCAATGGCGAGTGTGTCTCCTCGCCATCCTGAGCTGTTTCCCCAGTAGTGTTGCGGTACGCCTGGTTACCGGCGTTAGCATCACTGACTTGAGAGCTCTGATTTTCCAGCAGAAAATCAACTCAGTTTCTACTTTACTCTCTCTCTCATTCGTACTCTACCCTCAGCTGCTGGGATAGCTCTACGGATGCACTGATATTGTTCCACTTCCCACAGGGTCCCACCAGTTTGTGTGGGTACCACTACTGTGAGCTTTTCATAAATATCATTCATATGCGATGTTACTTCCCTTAGTGGCGAGTGTGTCCCCTCGCTACCCTTGTGTACTTTCTTAGTTGTGATGCAGTACATCGAGTCTCAGATGTTAGCGTCGCTTCTTAGTGAACTTTGATTTTCTAGCAGAAAATCACTTCACTTGTCTTAGAGTGACATACTTTCCCGTCGTGACCCGACTCCTGGTTGTAGAGCGGTCCCTTGGATGTGTTTATGTTGCTTTCCACCTCTACAGGGTCCCACTAGCTTACGTGGGTGTACCACTGTAGTCTTCTATGATTATTTCTCATTGATATAGTTTTTTTTTCTGTAGCAAGTGTGTCCTCCTTGCTACTTTAGCTACTCAGTGGGAATGAGATTACCCCTCTCACACTTTGTTGAGGGCGTACCTTTCCCTGTGGTCTCTCGAGGCATCATTCTGGTGCTTCCAGGTTTGTATGATTTTGGTTTCGCCTAGGTAGTTTCACTGGCATTTGGATACTCGTGGCCACGACGACTTGTCCTCTACCACGTGGTACCCAAAATACTAGTTTGAAACTCCTTAGACGACCCTTCTCTCTTTGAAATTTTCCATTTTCTACTCCTCTTCCCATCCCTACACATATGCGTGTTAGGGAATGGTTGAGATGACTTTCCCCTGATTGCTCTACTGCAGGCATATGCGCCGGGTAGGCATCAGACTTTACTTGGTCGAGAGTGCCCCACAGAGCCCCTGGGAGGCATATCTCACCACCTCTTTTCCCTGATTGCTCTGCTGCAGGCATATGCGCCGAGTAGACATCAGGCTTTACTTGGTTGGGAGCACCCCGCAGAGCCCCTGCGAGGCATAGCTCACCACACCTTTACCCTGACTGTCCTGCCGCTCTGGTAGACATCAGACCCTTACCCTGGTCGTCTTGCTCTGATCAAGCAGACATCAGACTTTACCCGGTTGAGTGGGAGCCCGACAGAGTCCCTGGGAGGCATTCCCCACCACCACTTTTACTCTGGATGTTCTGTAAAAGACTACGCAGACTCCAATTTCGTGGCTTATTTACTTTTGCTGAGGTCAGGTAGAAGTATTGAGTCACCCCTATCCGCTGTTCCGAAAGGAGCAGGAGGAGACGGGATCCTTTCACCTTCTATTCTGCTGTTTGAAATGAACAGTCAGGTAGTTGGTTTTACTTACCGGTTGAGAGAGCCCGACAGAGTCCCTGGGAGGCATTCCTCACCACCCCTTTACTCCGGATGTTCTGTAAAAGACTACGCAGACTCCAATTTCGTGGCTTATTTACTTTTGTTGAGGTCAGACAGAAGTATTGAGTCACCCCTATCCGCTGTTCCGAAAGGAGCAGGAGGAGACGGGATCCTTTCACCTTCTATTCTGCTGTTTGAAATGAACAGTCAGGTAGTTGGTTTTACTTACCGGTTGAGAGAGCCCGACAGAGTCCCTGGGAGGCATTCCTCACCACCCCTTTACTCTGGATGTTCTGTAAAAGACTACGCAGACTCCAATTTCGTGGCTTATTTACTTTTGTTGAGGTCAGATAGAAGTATTGAGTCACCCCTATCCGCTGTTCCGAAAGGAGCAGGAGGAGACGGGATCCTTTCACCTTCTATTCTGCTGTTTGAAATGAACAGTCAGGTAGTTGGTTTTACTTACCTGGTTGAGTGAGCCCGACAGTGTCCCTGGGAGGCATTCCTCACCACTACTTCCTCCCTGATTGTTTTGCTCTGATCAAGCAGACATCAGACTTTACTCGGTCGAGTGAGCCTGGCAGTGTCCCTGGAAGGCATACCTCACCACTCTTTCACCTTCTACCCTGTTGTTTCGACACGGTCAAGCAGGTAGTTGGTTTACTCTACCACTTTGTTCTTTGCTCTCTCCTTGGCTCTGCCCTTGCTACGGGGTAAGGTCAGGAGATGATCACATTTTCACCGTCTATCCTACTGTTTCGATACGGCCAGATATATAGTCTGTTTGCTTTACTACCTTACTTTTTTCTTGGGCTTTCTCTCTTCAGCTCTGCCCTCACTATAGGGTAAGGCAAAGAGAAGATCTCCCCCACTCTGTCACCTTTTGGTGGCCTGTTACTACCTTACTTTTTGTTATCTCCTCGGCTCTTCCCTTGCTATAGGGTAAGGCCAGGAGAAGATTCTTCTTTGCTCTCTTTCACCTCTTTTGGTGCTCTTTTCTTGAATCCTTACTCTACTTCTTTTGTCACATTCGGTCAACGCCAACACGAGCGGTTCACTTATTTGTTCGCCACTCCTGTTGGGGGTCCATTTGTTGACCTTGATTTCATTAAATCCTTCTCCCCATTGACCCAATTGACCCAAGTTGACCAAGTCAAGCTTTGACTTGGTCAACCCAAGTCTTAATGGGTCAATTTGACCCATTTAAAACCCATTTAAAGCCTTAAACACTTTCCTAATGTTCTAAGACTCAAAACCACGGCCAAGCACATGGGTTTCCCTCCTATTGTGATCTAGATATGATCCTAGCTGTTGATATTAGGTCTAGAGCTTTAAATAGATGAAATTAGGATGTTTGGAGGGATCTTTTGAGCTTTCTCTCTCGCTAGATCTCAAGAGCCCCTGAGACTTTGGGAGAGAGCTTCCTAGACCCCTTTCCACGTTTCCCAACCAATCCCCACCGTCAAGCACCCGCCGGCGGCGAGATCTCCGGCGAACCAAGGCTAGGAACGCCCCAAGCAAGTTTGCCATCGATCCAAGGCGTATCGAGCCACGGTTTCTTCTACAAAAAGGAGCGTGGACAGTCTACAAGTGCAACAAGCCCAAGAACGCGAAATTCCACCGAGTATTTTGGGTAAAATCCTCAACCCTAGGTTAGAACACTTAGGGTAAAATAGCTTTTCAAAAAGTGCTTTTTAGATCAAAAAAACACTTCCACATGAATTCTCTTCATCGCCATTAACTAAGTTTAAAATTTCATCGCGTTTGGACTTGTGGATCGAGAGAACGAGCCAAATTATTGTTTTTGTGCATGGGCTCGGTCTTACTACAGCCATGCAGTTTTCAGACCGTTGATCTAAAGATCAACGGTCGAGATCCCGTCAGATCATGGCATGGGTCAACCGTGTATTCGAATCCCGCGGCCTAATTCCCCGTATGGCTTGATCACGGCCCTTGATTCAAGCTGCGGGAGATCCTACGGCTGCTGTATCTCGCCGCGGTTTTAAGTGAAGCGGGCCTCGCCCTGCCAATCATTGGCAATGATTGCGCGGCGGCGCAATCATTGCCAATGATTGGCCGCCATTAAAGCAGCCAATCAGAGGCCGCCATGTGTCCCGAGCCGCCTTTTTTTTTATTTATTCTTTTTTGTTTTATTTGTTTTAAATATTATATATATATATTATTTAAAAAAAATATTATTATTATTATCATTATTAATATTATTATAATATTAATATTATAATTAATAATATTATTATTTTAATAATATTATTATTATGAATAATATTTTTATTATTATTATATTAATAATTATCATCATTAATATTATTATAATATTAATATTATAATTAATAATATTATTATTTTAATAATAATATTATTATGAATAATATTTTTATTATTATTATATTAATTATTATCATTATTAATATTATTATAATATTAATATTATAATTAATAATATTATTATTTTAATAATAATATTATTATGAATAATATTTTTATTATTATTATATTAATTATTATCATTATTAGTATTATTATAATATTAATATTATAATTAATAATATTATTATTTTAATAATAATATTATTATGACTAATATTTTTATTATTATAATATTAATTATTATCAATATTAGTATTATTATAATATTAATATTATAATTAATAATATTATTATTTTAATAATATTATTATTATGACTAATATTTTTATTATAATATTAATTATTATTATTATTAGTATTATTATAATGTTAATATTATAATTAATAATATTATTATTTTAATAATATTATTATTATTTTAATAATAATATTATTATGATTAATACTTTTTATTATTTTAATATTAATTATTATTGTTATTAGTATTATTATAATATAAATATTTTAATTAATAATATTATTGTTTTAATAATAATATTATTATTATTAATATTTTTATTATTATAATATTAATTATTATTATTATTAGTATTTTTATAATATTAATATTATAATTAATAATATTATTATTTTAATAATATTATTATTATTTTAATAATATTATTATTATTATGATTATTTTTTTTTTATTTTTATAATATTAATTATTATTATTGTTATTATTATTATAATATTAATATTATAATTAATAATAATATTATTTTAATAATATTATTATTATCTTGATATTTATATTATCATAATATTAGTATTTGTTATTATTAATATTATTATAATATTAATATTGTTAATTAATAATATTATTATTATCTTTAATAATAGTATTATTATGTTAATATTAATATCATTATAATATTAATATTTATTATTTTATATTATTATATTATTTTGATTATTATTATTTAAATTTATTTTAAAATCCAGATATTATTATATCTGATCTATTTTAAAATTATTAATTATTTTTAAATATTAATTATTTTAAATTATTTTAAAATTACCTTTGAACCTATTAAACTTCAAAAATTCATAACTTTCCCGTTTTAAACCGGATTTTGACGCACAATACCTCGTTCTTTTCAGAAAAATGTGAATTTTAATTTAAAATTATTTCCTGCATGTGATTCTATCATTTCTAGATGTTTTCTGTATTTCTATGTTTTTTTTAATTATTTAAATATTATTTAATTAATATAATTGATTATTTTAAAATAAAAATTATTTTAAAACCCCCTTGGTGGCTGGTAGACCTCCCATACTTATGAACTGAAGTATTTTCAGTTATCTTATTTTCAAATTTACATTATTATTATTTATAATATTTATGTATTTTAAAAATGAGTTTAAAATTACATATTGTTTAAATCCCCCAATTTTGGGAGGTCCACCCCTTATGAAATCTTAAACCTAGGCTATGTATATGAAGAGTAATTCGTGTGTGAGAAGGATTAGTGAATGATTGTGTCCCAATCATTCACTAATCACTTCATTAGGCTTCTTTACTTAGTGTTTTCGTAGTCCTTGCATGTGTAGGTTGCACAAGCACTTAGCCTAGGCTCTCCTAGATCTAAGGACATGATTTGGTGTGTTTATACTTACTGCATCTACCCTCTATGTTGTGCCTAAGGGTTAGTTACTTCATTTCATTCCTATATAACATAGTGACATCGTAAGGACAACAATTAAGGATCGTCTAGCAAACTTAGAAAAATTCCAGGAATTAGGGTAGAACCCTGAATGACTTGAAATTTGAAACACTTAAACATAATGACATCTGGAACCCTCTAGAATTTTCTAGGAATTTTCTGGACTCTTTAAAACACTTAATTAGCAAACCCTAACTTACCCGTTAATTAAGCCTTAGAAACTTCAGAAAAATCTAATAAATCCATTTTTAAATCAGAAAAATACCCATAATACCTCAAACTCTCCAGAATTCAGTCCCCAACCTTAGATAATTAGGGCCCCCTTAATTGAACTTTAATCTAGACTTTAATTCAACCTTAATCAAAAATCACCTTTTTACCTTAATTAAATCATTAAAAATTATTAAAAATCCCAAACTTTCTCCAAACACTTGGGAACACCCTCTTAGGTCATTTCTGACCTTTGGGGGTGATTCCAATCAGTTTGGAGCTGATTTGGGCCAAAACCCCCAAAATACCCCTAATTAGGCAATTTCGATAATTCCTTTAATTGCCCCAACTTCTAAAAATCATAACTAATTATAGAAAATTCCAAAATGGGCAAACTAAAAGGCACCTAACTCTAATTAAGGTCTAGTATTTGTTAAAAATATTAGGTGTCCAGAAATCAACCTAAAACAAAAAGTCAACTCTTCGGTCAACCATAGCCTATAGTCTAGGGCCCGAAACTTCTAAAATTCATAACTTTGCGTAGGAAACTCCAAATCTAGCAAACTAAAAGGCATTCAACTCACATTAAGGTCTAGTATTTGTTAAAAATATTAGGTGTCCAGAAATCAACTTAAATCAAAAAGTCAACAATCCGGTCAAACTTAGTTCAAAAACAAGACCAAAACTTCAGAAATTCATAACTTTGGATAGAAGAATCCAAATCGGGCATGCTAACTGTCTAACTGATCAGGTTAAGGCCTAGTATTTTATAAAAATATTAGCTGGTCATGAATACCCTTTAATCAAAAAGTCAATTTTGGACCCCCTTTTACTTAGTGTATAGGTGGACCCCGAACCCCCCTAAAACTCACTAATGCAATTTAAACTTTAAATATTATTACCCTAAGAACTAAAATTGATCCACACATTAAATCAACTAAGATATATCTCAATTCACTAATATTTGGACTTTAAATAAAATTCACTTTTCAGACCTACAACCAACCTGGACAGTAGGCAATTGTAACTAACTACCCAGCTTAGGATCTACCTCAGCCACACAGGCTTTTACACACACTGTAGAATTGTTTGCTAGGGCACCACTTTTAGGCTCAGGTTAGGCCGGTGTTTACTTTTCTGCTGCGTGCCGAGTCTTCCGGATTTCATTGCATGTTGTGATTGAACTATTGGTGTGTTTGTTTACTTTTACTGCACTCTGGGAATTGATGTGATTGCACGATAAACTACCCATAGGTTAGGATCGAGGTTGATACTAATAATGTTTTCTGCATGTGGCCATGCTCATGCAGCGCTAAATATAAGGGGGGCAATAATCATGATTTAAAAATTAATGCTGTTTTATGCAGGTGCTTCAGAAATTGCTCAGCCCCCCTAAATAAATGAGGGCTAATTGAAAAATCATTATAAATTGCTACAGGTGCTCCAGAGCTTGCTTAGCCCTCAAATATTTAAGAGCATGGCCAAGTGTGGCTGTGATGAGTATTTTCATTTCTATATAAATTGCTTGAGATAACATAAAATTACTTGGGTTGATTTTTATTAGGATAACCTTGCAGGAGAGTCTAGATTTACTGCTTTCATTTAATGTAAATGGTTTGTAACTTGGTATCGAGTTGAGAAAGTTTATTTTGAGTGGGGATACAAGAATCCAAAGGTTGGATGCCCAAAGAGAAAAGGACACCCAATATGAGGATAGTCCTTTTCTGTTTGAGAATCCAAATTTGGGTTATTCTACTACCCGAGGAGTCCAAGGAAGCCGAGGTCCAAGGAGTCCGAGGAAGCTCAGATCCAAGGAGTCTAAGAAAGAGAAGATTAAGAAGATGAAGACCAAGAGTATCCCACTCAAAATAACTTGCGTCAATCTTAAGATTAGAAATCCGGGTTGTTGGCAGTGGTGCCCGGCCACTTTAATTTTCTGCAGACCCTGGGTTGTAATTAAGGGCAGTTGGCCTATGGACATTTATTAATTTGTTTGGATAATTTTGATGTGTTTTATGATTGTGTGCCTCTAGGATTGTTTGCTTTTCTTAGTTTCTTGGCGTTTTGCATGTCGCTTTTGTTTTAGCCTGGATTTCGTTAGGCTCTTTAAGGACTAAAACTTTTTCTACTCCCAACTAACATTCAAATTTTAAGATTTAAATAATTTAGAAACTTAACGACCTAGGGAATTGCCGGAATCGTCCGGGGTAGCATGCATATCGTTGCATTTCTCTCTTTCCTTCTATAAGACACTTCCCCGCCCGTGGGTAGAGTCCGGATAATCTGACCTATGAGGATGAGGTGCCGGACCTAGGGAAGCCCAGTCTAATTCCAAAAGTTATTTTTATAAGCCTTTTTAAAGTTCTATGCATACCTGATTCGGATACTCTAACTAGCATGCATTGCATTAGAAACTAACTAAATCAAAATTTTAATTGCATTAGTCTTAGGAGCATACACCCTACATAAGTCCAGGGCCAATTAGGAAATCCTCTAGATGTCGGCCCTATCTCCGAGAACTATAACCCACCTACCCATCCTTCATAAATGACTGGACAGCATGGTTTTAAAGCGATTAGGTGGTTAGCTGGCTCCCCCTTCCAGGCCGGGGTAAGTCCAGGTTTTGCATTGCATTAGTTAGGACACGGGTGTTAGTGTTGCGTAGAACACTAAACCCACCATAGATTCAGGATTCAAGGCTACTATTGTTCCGTAGTACGCCTCATCAGTAGGTAGGTCTTCTGTCTTCCAGAGACCCTAAACCCTACATATCTGCGTCACACGGATGACGCCACCTCCATCCTTCCCTCCTGCATGTTTCGAGTGTATGATTTATTTATTTTTCTCCAGTTTCTTCTCACTACCTTAGTCCCTCCGGATGCTGATGTGAGCCGTGCATGTTGACTAAGCCTAGTTGAACCTCTCTTTCCCTTCGAGTAGGACTTCCTAGTCTCTGCCCTATGTGCCAATCCCAATTTCGAAAGAATAATGTAGAATCCTTAATCGAGAGTATTCTCAGGCTCCGGCTTGAGATGTAATTAACCACGGGGGCTTGCGCCCGTGGGAAACCGCATCCCACTCTCAAATAAACCCCATTCGAGCTAATGTATCGGGTGGGGGAAACCCGTTGTGATGATAAGGTCATATATATTATTACCCATCGGGGTGTGCTGGTGAGAGCCACTATCCTCAATGGCTAATCGTATGCATGATCGAATCTGCCCTTCCATTGGCCAGATACTGTCTCCCCTCGCGGGGCGATGGTGTCTGTAGTCCTTTCGGAGGTCCACACTACAATCATAGATATGCAATAAAAATCAGTTTAAGAGAAATCAAAATCTTTGAAAACATGAGTAGGTTAGAAGTCACCTATAATGATGTGAAAAAGTTTTGTAGAAATAGTGAAACAAATCAGTGGCCAAATGACTGCTTCCTCTCTCTCTCCTCCTGTTTTCATTCTTTTTTTTTTCTTTCCTTCCCTGGCAAGCCAGCTGAAGAGAGGGGAAGAGAGATGGTGGCAATTTATTTCGCTCTCTTCCCTATACCTGTCGTACGAGCACTTTCAGCCCTTCCCTTCAGTCCTTTCCCTTCCTAGGAAAATTTCATGATCAGTTACCACCTTCCTCGTCATATCGCACCTGACAAGGTCTTTTGTTGTGCACTTGCTGGCTACTTTGTACCTGGCTTCACATCTACTGGCTTTGGTCTTTCTTCATAGTTTGATGTGATGCCTATGGTAGAGATTCTAAGTTTCGTGATATATATATATATATATATATATATATATATATATATATATATATATATATATATATATATATATATATATATATATATATATATATATATAATTTAGCCTGGCACCACAATGCCTAAATGACCCAGCGCTGCATGCGAAACAACACTGCACCTTAGCGCCGCCAACAGCATTGTTGAGCTGAATTAATTTTTAAATTTTCAAAGCGCTCAACACCTAAGTGTCGCGCTACCCAGCGCCGCAGGGCTCTAGTTTAGAAATTTCATATTTAAAATAGTTTTCAAAATTTTCAAATTGTTACACTTAAAATTGCTATAAAATATTTATTAAATTATTCAAATTACATTTATATTTATATATTACAGTTATTTGCAGATTATACCCAATAAAGGATAGCATAAGAAAAAGAAGAGATCACAGCTTTAAAATAAAACTTTCTCAAGGAGAGCCTTGGCCTCATTTAAGATATTTTGTTTAGCTATTTCAGTGCCAAAATAAATTAAGATCCACATGATCTAATATGTTTTGGAATAATCTCATAGGAACAAATCTTCTTGATTATAAATTTATTAAAATTGAAATCTATATAGCTATTGAAATAATTTTCAAGTAGTCTAAACTAAAATTTGAGCCCTTCTTTATCCTAAGAAATTCACAAAATTTTGTGCAAGATCATATTGATATTATGAACCTATCATTTGCACTATATATTTCAAATACCGATGTCTACAAAGTCTAAAAATATTTCGAGCTTTAAAAAACTTATTAGCTAAAAATTATAATTTAGATATTTTTAGTTTTATTGATTTTAAGGCTATGTGAATAAAATGAATCTTCCTATCATAGATATCATTTCAATATTTAGGAATTGGTGCATCAATAAATTAAGATAAGATATCTCTATCACATTATATTTTTATTCTAAATATTAAATAAGATCTACTAAAGCATGTAAAGCAATAACTTATAAGCAACCTACAAAATATCTATGAAACTTTATAAGTATCAAGAATTATGCTCCTAATGACAAAGGGTGTATTTATCATCCAATAAATAAATATTAATTAACCCAAAACAAGCAATACAAAACTCCAAATTTAATTGAGATTCCTCTAACAACACCAAGAGAAATTCAAACTTAAAAATCCTATAAAATATAACGCTCAATCAATTAGTAGTACACAAAAAAAAGTTTTGAAAATTATTATTGAAATACGTGCAACATAATTGACCCATGTTATCTAGAATCAATTATAATTAATTATCAGTAAAAAAATTAGACCTACCCTTACGAATATTGAATTTTAATATTCTCCAACTTTTTTAAAACAATCCAAGACAATTCCAAGACAATTTCATGCATTTGGATTAAACCTAACATAGCATAATTTACTATAAATCAGAGTATAAAAAATGATAAGGTCATAAGAAAATAATATTAAGGGAGGAGAAGGAAGAGCCTAATGAAAATAGAGAAGGATATGAGGAAGATGAAACTCACTAATGTTGGCGGATTTTTGTCGATAGAGGAAGGAAGACATGGTACTCGTTTCTGGTTGAGGAGGAGGAAGAAGAAGAATACAAGGAGGAAGCTTCTTTGTTGGTGATTGTGAGAAAGAGGCAAAGAGGTAGGGACACGATAAAAGGTTTTGGTGGTTATTGAGGAATAAAGTTAAGGAGAAGGGCGATGCCATAGCTTTGTCACCTTAAATGGTCAGGGAATGCAGCAATAAGTATTGGAGAATCACATGATTTACATATTAATTATGGTTAAGGTAACTATGAGGCACCAAAGGAAAAGTCGGGTTCAATTTCCATCGTGTAGCTATGATTGGGGGGTGATCGGGTTTGGTATGACGTTTTGGTTCAAAAAATTGTTTAGTTTGAAGCAAATAGACGGTCGGGTTTGGTACATAAAAGTAGCAAGCTCTATTGAAAAGATTTTATTTTGATGTTAATCATATTACAAAGTTGTGGTTACACATACCATTTTTTTGCATCAAATCAAGATCACACACATGTTTCCTAAGTAAATAGATTTGATGCATACATTTTCTAAAATATAATGTTAGTAATGATGTATACATTCTTTTTCTACCATGATTTGGTGCATTTAGTGGCTTCTTTTATTGATTGTGATAAGAGGATGGCCACGAAATGAATAGTATTATACCATGAGTTTCTCTTATAAAAATGTATAGATGTAAATTATTTGTTTAAAATATTAAAGTATTTTAAAAATAAGTTATAATACAACATATAAAAATAGAAATTATTTTTTTATTATAAGATAATATTTAAAAAATTAATTATTTTAAGATAGAATTTAACCACATATAATTTGTCAAAAATTTCTTTTTTTTTTAATAAATGGCCTTGTCATCAAATCTCACTCCCCTTCTTTTTGATCCTCTCTTGGGCCCTTGGCTCTTGTCTTTATCGGTTTTCCACTTCTCGGATCTGAAACCTCATACATAGTGGATTGAATCTTCCTGCGTAGCTTCCATAACACTGCTGTAGTGTCGGGCTTTATCTGGACTTCAGTTCGCTTCTCCCTCCTCTGGTAGGAATCGAAGGTGAAAACACGATGCTCATTTCTCTTTGTTTTTGTTGGCCACAAAAACTAACAGGTGTTTGTAAAGATTCATATAATTGTTCGACTCAAAAGCTTTTCGTTGTTATTTTTTGATTCAATGCGGGTTATAACAAATATCTGTTGGTTGCATTTTAAAATCCTTGCTTTCAGGGCGTCTCCATCCGGTCAGGAGGAAATAAATCTTCTCTTCTGTTTGATCTATTAGAGTTGTTTCACTGATTTACTGTGATAATTAAATTGCAATCTCTTTAATCGGGATCACTGGCCTCTAGGAAATAGAGAGGTTGGGTGTAATGGAAAGATGGTAGTTTTTCAGTTCTTTCAATGCCCTAGGCTGCATTATTTATCATGTAAATGTTAGGATGGCTGATGGTTTCCTAATGACAAATTTGGAAGAAATTTGTCAATCCTACTTTATTAAGTAGACGTAGTAATTATGAAAACAGTAATAGGAAAGTATGCTGGCATTCCACCATGCTTTCTGTGAAGCTTTTCATCAAGGTTGGAATTCAGGACATTTCTATTTCAATTTGTGCCAGATTCACTAGTTGCATCTTCAGGTGCCAAGTAGACCCATTGATGAAACAAGATTTTGAGTTTCTGACAATGGTTTGATGCTTATACTTCTGCATGGAACGGCCCTGAAACTGTACAAGTTAGGTCCTTAATATTCCTTTCTCCAACTCAGGCAATGGGTTTCAATGAAGTTAGCAATGCCAACCTTCTTCTTCGAGTAAGCTATATGAAAAGGAGGAATTTAGAGCCTACAGGAAGCACTAGCTTACATGGGGAAATTATTCTATGTGGAGTCCGGACATAGCTCTGTGTCCGGACTCCAATAAAATCGCGACACTTGGATTGTACACGTGGATATTCATTTCTATTTCGTATTTTATTTTTTCCTTGCCAGCCCGATCGACCCGTCCCAAAAATTTCATGTTCAAATTTGAGTTTAGGATTGACGCACTTTTTTTAAATGAAATGCCCGCAAAAGTTTCATAATTTTTAGGATTTTAGCTTAATAAAATTTTCATAGCTGCTAAGAAAGAAGAAATGAGGAAAAACCGATGAAGATGAAGACTGATTTGGAGGAGGATATTTTTTTTCTGTACACTTAGGGAATACGGAGTCTGAAAGACGCTGTGCAAACATCCATGAAGAAGAAGACTTGAAGTTGAAAGAACTACAAGCTGAAGGAATGATAGTTTTTTCTGTACACTTAGGGAATACGTTGGGGTGGGGGTCCAAGGGGGCAGAGCCCCCCGGAACAAATTTTTATTATAAGATTTAAGGTTGAGTCCCGCTTATTTTAAGAGTTTGTAATTCGTTTGTACTCCGTGATTTATAGATCGTTTGTGTTTTGAAGATCGTAGTAAAAATATAGTATTTATATGCCCTAGCGGGAGAACGCATGCTTCTGTAAATCAACTATGTAAAATTTTCAGTAATATTTTTATTCATTTTAAAGCTTTCTCAGCTTTTTCACAAATGTGTATTATAGAAACTATATGAGAAATATGTTTTTTTATTGTGTATTGCTGTGTATTATTGGTGTATACTGTTGTGTCATACTGTGTACTGTTGTATATTGCTCTGTATTACTGTGAACTGTTGGGTATTATTATCTATTATTGCGGTGTACTGCTGTGTGATTTAGAGCCTACAGGAAGCACTAGCTTACATGCCACCGAGCCTATCCTTTCAGTACTTCTGTGGGGACTATCAGGTTGAAGCAGAAGATAAACTTGTTGTTAACATTAAATTCATGCTCAATGTGGTGATTATCAGCTTGCTCTTTTGTTAGATTTCTAGCAGCTTCCAAATTCTTCTTACGCAATTGAGGATGCCATCTCATTGTTTCAATTAAATTTCTACGTGATGTACTTTGTTAGTACAATGCACATAGAAGAGTATAATTGCAATTTTTCTATGTTCTGGGATCCTTGGTGCAATGGTATGGCAGTTTCTGATTTTATGCAACCGCCATCACCATTTTATTTAGATGTTCAATAGTCTATTTTTATGGGTGCCTGGAAGTTTCCGAATTACTTTTCTCAGTGTGCTATTCATAATATTTCTTCTATCCCCATTCAGAACCACCCCTCCTCTTCTATTTCTTGGAATGGAATTGCAAAACCTTGTTTTAAGATTTTTTTAATGCACTTCCTCTCTGATTCTCAGACGGTACCTTGGCATAAGTATGTTTGGCATAAACGTTATGCTCTTAGATATTCATCTTTTGCTTGGTTGGCCTCTCGGGATGGCTTAAAAATGGCTGATGTGTTAGCTAAAATAAATATTCGGACTCTTGGAGTTTGTTCTCTTTGTCTCAAGGAAGTTGAAAGCATCATGCACTTATTCTTTCAATGTGACTTCTCTATTGCAGTTGTTTCTCTTCTTCTCCCGCATCTGGATGGGTTTTTATTTAGGCCTACTATGTTACAACTATTTGAATTTTTTTGATAACATGCAGTATTTTAATTCTTCTGAGAAGAATTTTTGCTATTTGTGATTTGTTGCTATGTGTATTTCCTTTGGAGAGAACGGAATGATAGGCATTTTGTTAGATTGGTTATGATGTGGGGAGATAATTATTGGATCGTTGGCAGAAGAGGATGCAATAAGGAGATCCCAATCTAGGTAACAAAGACAAACACCAAGCTTCAAAAGCTTCAAAGAGAATAATATTTCATCAATGCTCAACTCTTTTTACATCACACTATACATAATAAGCAAGTAGAAAACCAAAGAAACCTAGAAGATTCTAGAAAACATGTAACAACTTGTAAAAAACTAAATTAGATAGCCTAAGGAATGTTTTAAGCTAAAATATTCTGCATCATTCTCCCCTTGCGTCAGAAAAGCTCGACTCCATCGAGGCGCGTTATAGGGAGGAAGATGGATATAGAAATTATAATCAATCCTCTTGGGTCGAAGACTTTATGTCTTTGATGCATGTCCACTAACTCGTTTAGATGAGCTCAAAATAAAAGTACAACATACAAGAAATTTTCCTCCTCCATTCGAGTAGAGAGATCCAAAGCTCTCTTTTTCATTGCAGTGAACATTGATTGCGCTATATATGCAGTCACATTTAGCGTACATATCAATCACTGTAGAAAATTCCCCTGATGAATCTTCACCTCCATTTGCTCTTGTTATTTCTTCCTAGCTCTGACGTTTTATCAGTCTTCGATAGAACCTTTTCATTTTGATCATGCACTTCCACATCAAATAAATTCCTCCTACTATTAGCACCACGGCCGATAGTACAATGATCACAATGACATATCCTTCTAATCCCTTCTTATGATCATCAAATTCGAATGCGGCGAGCCGAAGATAGAAATCATTCCCACCACTGAAAAATAAGTGGATGTCGACCAAGTCTCTTCCCCACATTAAACATCAGATCCTTGTTACAAAGCTATAAGCTTTACAAGAGCAATTCGTCGAACAAGCCACCTCACACTCGCTATAAGTCACTGAGCCCGAATCTCAATAGGACAGATCAGGCAGTTTCACCCCTTGCATCAAATAGAACTCGTCTGGCTGATCACCGACGGTGGCGCTGCTGTTGCTATTTCTTTCACACTGCAGTGGCGTCCTCCTCACGCACCCACCAGACAAGTTTTCACTCTCCCTCTCGAAACCTTTGAAACAACTACACGTCGGTGATTTGCCATCGACGCTATTGGTGTAGGTCGCATTGTTTCTGCACCAGTTGTAAATCTCGCATTGGGTGATCGGCTGCGCCCAGAATTGATACCACTTTTCAGTGTCGTTAGCCCACACAAGATGGCGCTCGATGCTGTTCGACATGAGAACGTAGTGGTGAGAGCTGTTAAATTGTGAGTAGTAGAAATACATTTTCTTCTCCTGCTCAAAGTTGTTGAGTTTGAAGCCGTAGATGTAAGTAGGCACCATGTTATGTATTCCTATGAACACCTGCCTGTCCCACCGCCCAGAGCGCCAACTTGGTTTGATTCCTTCCCATATGAAGATATGCGTCGATTGGTCTGGCCCTACGCTCATGGAGAAGTTCCTCGTTGCTGGGTCATTCACGCTGCGCCAGGAGGTGAAGACTTGGTTCACGTTGGTGATGACGTCGAGGCCGACCTTCTTGCCAGGGTGATCCATGCTGCTGAGGCGACATCATTTGCGGTGGTAGGGGCTGAGGGAGACAACTCGTCGGTACCATATGGATTGGCGAACGATGTTGGGATCTCACTCGTGATGGCATTGATTGAAAGATCCACGGATTTGAGGCTTTGGGGTCGGCCCTTCACTGTTATAGCGAAGACTTGAGGAGCATCATGTTGGGTTCTGGGATTAAAATCACCTACAAAATCAGAGACATCAAGATCAATTACTTGAGGTAGCGAGAGCAGGAGCGAGGCCGGATCTGATCGGGACATGGAGAATTGCTTTCCTTCGATGAAATCGATATCAACAACCGAAGGACCGCGTTAGAGCAGGGTCGATTGTGCGTGTGTGTTGGAGGAGCAGAGGAGCAGAGGAGCAGAGGAGCTAAGGGGCCGGTATGGTTGTCGACCTGCTCTTGATTCTCTCCATCGAATGCATGAAATTAACACATAAAGCATCTATTTGATCAATTGATGCTTTCATTTGAGCCACTTGAAGGCTTCACGACGTCGATCATTGTCGACCGTCCTTCTTCTTTGGCTTCGATCTTCGTGAGGATAGTGGGGCGGCGGATCTCGCCACTGGAGTGGAAGTTGGAGCGGAGGATAGTCGTCTTCTTTGTTGTCGACCGCCCATCTCCTTCAGCATTGATCGTCATTGACTGCCCATTTTCTTCGGCGTCGATTGTCATCGACAACCCACCTTCTTCTGCAGTCCATCGTTCTTTGCAAGCTCGGGCTCTGATATCAACTGATATGGGGAGATAATCATTGGATCGTTGGAAGAAGAGGATGCAAGAAGGAGATCCCAATCCAGATAACAAAGACAAACACTAAGCTTCAAAAGCTTCAAAGAGAATAATATTTCATCAATGCTCAACTCTTTTTACATCATACTATATATAATAAGCAAGTAGAAAACTAGAGAAACTTAGAAGATTCTAGAAAACATGTAACAACTTGTAAAAAACTAAATTAGATAGCCTAAAGAACATTTTAAGCTAAAATGTTCCGCATCAGGTTAGCTCTTCCCAGATCATTTGTCGTAAGATCATCAACGCTATCTAGGCTAAGGTTTCGAGCTGGAAAAATTTTGAGACGCTGCATTCTTCACCCATCGTGTTTCAAGTTCTGAATTTGGTCTCAAGGGGCATTAGAATTCCTTTTTGTTTGCGCTTTCTTGGGCCGGTGTTTTCTTAGGAATTCCCTTACCCCCTATGGACGATGATGAATGGAACTGACAATCGTTTGGCTCCTCCCCTCGGATGGCCTCGTTGTATCAGAACTACATCCATCTCTTGGCCTGGCACCTACTCCCTTCGTTACACCTGGTGGATTGTTTCGAGGCCTGGTCTGATGGCAACCAGGGGTGGTCATTTCTCTCCTGTGTCATTTTGTCCAGGCATGTGAGTTGCTCTTCCTATGAAATTCCTCTCTTAGCTTGTGTTTGTCAGTTCCTGCTACTACTGAGTCTGGATTTTGACCGCTTGATTATTTTTGTAATGGGTTTAGTTCTTCTCTTCTCTTTTTGTTACAGCTCTCTTATTACTTGTAATTTAGGTATAGAGTTATTTTAGGTTCTTTTTGTAATTTCAGTTATCAATGATGTGGGCTATGCGCCAAAATCCCCCCCCCCCCCCCCCCAAAAAAAAAAAGGTGATGTGTAATAGCCGGTTGAATTGGTTCAATCAAATCAATTTAGCTGAATTGATTCAAGCGGTAAGTGGAGATGGGCTCGAGCGAGACTCAACAGACGTGAGTCCTTAAGAAATGGATGACAAGTTTGGTGATTTGCAAATGTCACGCCCATAAACAATGTACATAAGATGAAATTCGATTCGCAAACATCACGCCACTGGATCCGCAATACTTATACAAGCGGACAGAAGGCGTCTATAGGGTCTCAAATAGAACGCTGCATTCAAACGATGGTTGCTCGCACAGCTGAGTAGCGTCAAATATTTCAAAAAGTTTTCCCCACACATATATTACAACATGTATACACACAAATATAAAAGTGTACATGCAAGCATGTTAAGTTGTATACATGTAAGAATATACACTCGCATGGGCTCTGGCAAGCATGTTATATATATACACGTGAAGTTTAGGGATGCGCGTGGGTCAGATGATAAACCCAAGTTCGAGCCCGATCTTTCTAGGTGAGTTGATAGGAGTCGACATGGCTCGAACTATCAAACAAATATGCGATCGTGCACCGACCGAGATATTTATTTTAATACATTCATATTAGGCCTTCAAGGCCTATGATAAAGAAAATTCATTGACAAAGGCACAAAGCCGACAACGAACCGATCTTCTGTCAACAATTCGATAGAGTCGACAAGACTCAACAGATAATTATAAGAAATACCTCCTAAATATCTATATGGGCCTCGACAAGCGTGTTATGGGTACACACATGACGTCTGAGGATGTTGCGCAGGTCAAATAATAAATACAAGTTTGAGCCCGATCCTTCTATGCGAATAAATAAAAGTCGACACGGCTTGAACTACCAAACAAATATGCGGTCACGATGTCGACTGATATATTTATTTTAATACGTTCATATTAGGTCTCCAAGGTCTCTAATGAAGAAAATTCACTAATAAAAGCATACAACTGACAACGAATCCAATCCCTTGTCAGCAAGTTGATAGAGTCGATAAGGTTCAACCCATAAATAAAAATTTCCATAAAAACTTCGATGATGGTCGTGTTGAATGTAGATCTCAACCGGAGGGGTTAAATCCAAAAATTTTTAAATGCCACTCAAATGCTCATAAAATCCAAAGCTAAAAAAATATTAAAAATTGAAATTAATCATTAAATGCTTAAAGCAAAATATATCCATCCTCCGTAATAATTTGCCGAGGTGGACAAATTTGAAAATACACTTCAGCTCATAAAGAGCTAGTGTTTAGTCAAAAATATCACTAGGATTCATTCTCAATCTGTCTTCTACCAGTAAGGACATGATAAGTGTCCTATAACCGATAGTTTTGTCACCATATGGCACCGCAGATAAATGGTTATAATAAGGGCTCTTTGCACTGGGTGGTTTGTCGTCAAATGACACGTTTATATTACGGTCATGACCAGGGCCTGTATGCTCCTCAATGGTATTAAATCCTTGAGATATGAACAAATAATATATGATCCATAGGGCACAAAGTCCTCTGTTAGCTAAGGTGGATTCAAATTATCCCCTTAAACAAATATTCACCCTAGGTCTATAAGATACCTTTGGACGATGCAACACATGGCTGCCGATAAGGATCCTTCTGTTAGGTTGGTCGACTACCTTCTCTGACTTAGTAGACCAGGGACCGTGTTGTCCCGGGACGATGGAACCATAGAATATTGATCGGGCTCATCATCACTTCCCCCACCATCCTCTTTAAGTGTAAGATGGTGAAACTTCAATTTTAAATGTTAAATTTTCAAAAATCAAACCTATGCTGCTGTACACCAGATGCGTATCTCCACGTATCTATTTGGTGACTAGCCTTAATCTAAAGTTCTCTCTCATTACTGGGAGGGGTAATTAACTATAGGGGTCTGCGCCTATAGGAAACTAGAACTCAGATCATAAAATCCTCGCAAAATGAGGGCGAAATATCTAGATAGTGTTTTTTTTTCAAACCCAATCTGCCTTTTAAAAATTTGCATCAGAACTTAAGTCGTTAATACTCCCTCGAAAGCGGGGGAGGCCGGGGTGCAAATTTTGGAGCCCATATAAACAAATATGCTTAGCACCCTGCAATCATACACAAGGACTACGAGTCACCGTAGCAGACCTATCACATATGCAAAATTTTATCTACGTGCAAATTCAAAAAAATGCAATAGATATCAGCATCTGTAAGCAATAGCATGAGGTTCGTTAGTGTACGACTGCCTACCTGTCTAAAGCAACAAACAACCCATAGTGTAACGCAACGCCAAAAGATCCGCAATATTCATACAAGTATATAGAAGGCATTTACGGGCTTTTACATAGAGCATTGTGCACACCCAAATGCCGATTATTTGCACAGCTGATCAATGCCAAATATTTTTAAAATACCCTCATACATGCACTGCAATATGTATACATACAAATATGAAAGTACACATGCAAGCATATTAACTTGTGTATATATAAGAATATACACTTGTGTGGATCTTGACGGGCATTTGTATTTACACACGTGACATCTGAGAATGTTGCGCGGGTCAAAAAAATGAACTTAAGTTCGAGCTTGATCATTCTATGAGGGTTGATAGGAGTCGACACGGCTCGAACTATCAAATAAATATACAGTCGTGGTGTCGACTGGGATATTTATTTTATACATTCATATTAGGCCTTTAAAGTCTATAACAAGAAAATTTGCTAGTAAGGGCATAATGCTTACTACTAACCCGATCCTCTGTCAGTAATTAGATAAAGTCGAAAGGGTTTGATGAATAATTATAAAAATGCCCCTAAATAAGCATGGGCCTCGGCGAGCGTGTTATGAATACACATGTGAAGTCTGAGGATGCTTCGCGGGTCAAATGATAAATTTATGTTCCAGCCCGATCCTCCTATGCGAGTAGATAGGCGTCGACATGACTTGAACTATCAAATAAATATATGATCACGAAGTTGACAGAGACATTTGTTTTATATGTTTATATTAGGTCTTTAAGGTCTATAACAAAGAAAATTCACTAATAAAAGCGTCAAGGCTACAAAGAACTCGATCCTTTGTCGGCAAGTAAACAAAGTCAATAAGGTTCAACTGATAAAATGAAAATTTCCCATAAACACCCAATGATGGCCGTGTTGATAGAAAATCTCAACCGGAGGGGTCCTCAAATATTTAAGAATGAATGCTTAAAGCAAAACCCATCCACCCTCCGTAATAGTTTACCGAGATGGACAATTTGAAAACTACTTCAGCTCAGGAAGAGTTAATGTCTGGTCAAGAATATCAGTAGGATTCATTCTCAAATAATATCTCGCTAGTAAGGACGTGACATTGGTCATCTAATCAGTAGTTTGGCCGAATGGCTCCGCAAAGAACCCGCGGTTTGGCTGGATGGCTCCACGTGGTCAACGATTATAACTGTGACCCTCTGACCTAGCGGCTTTGTCAAATGACTCCACTGTATTAAAGCTACGGTCATAGCTTGTATGTTCCCCAATGACTTCAAATCCTTGAGATATGAATTTATATGATATAATCGATAGGGCAAAAAACATTTTGTTAGTTAAGGTGGATTCAAATTTGTCCTTTTAGACAAATACTCATCGCAGGTCTACAAGGTATCCTTGGATGAAGCAACTCATGGATGTCGATAAGGATCCTTCTATTAGGTTGGGTCGACTATGTCCTCTGACTAAGTAGACTAGGGATCATAATGACCCGGGACGATGGAACCATTGGATCTTGATCGGGTTCATCATCATTCTCCCCACCATTCGCTTTAAGTGCAAGATGGTGCATTTCTAATTTTAAATATTAAATTTTCAAACATCCAAACACGCTGCTACTATATGCCAGATATATATTACGTATCTGATTGACGACTAGCCTTAATCAAAAGTTCTCTCTCGTTATCGGGAGGGGTAATTAATTATAGGTGCTTACACCTATAGGAAACCAGAACTTGTAGATCATAAAGTCCTCGCAAAATGAGGGCGAAATCTCTGGGTAGTGTCTTATTTCAAACCCAATCTGCTTTATGAAAATTTACCTCGGAATTGAATTCATTAAAAGTCTCTTGAAAGAGGGGAGGCCTGGGCGTGAATTTTTGGAGCCAACATGCACTGATTTATTAAGTCGGGGACTTATTTGAGATTCTATAGGATTTAAAGTTTCTATTTCTCATGTTTGATAAAGTTAAGTTTCCTTGCAGATTCTGTAGGATTTAAAGTTGTCATTTTTCATTTTTAGGTTTTGTTTTACTTTCATAAAATAAAAATAAATGTGTTTCATAAATGCTGTTAAATTTACTGTATTTTATTTTATAGAAGTTAGTTAAAGTGAATGAGTTAGAATGGCTAATACAAAAGAAACTGAATTGAAATGACATTATATATATATATATATATATATATGAATAATGAGCTTTTCTTATGTTACATTGCATTGATTTATCTTAAGCTTGCGTTTGAATTTTAGCTATTTGTCTCTCATCAATTTGCTGGTTATAGGCACACCCTTCTATTTGTATATTGTTACGCCGGTTCATGCCCAGCCGGCCCAAAGGGGGCCAGTCCAGCATACCTATAGGAGGCGGAACCAATCCGCCTCCTCTTCCTTGGTTTCGCCCCATGGGTGGGTCCCACCCACTTAAACAAATTCAAAATCAAATAGGAGGGGGCGGCTAGGGCTTTGGGAGGGAAATTAATTAGAAAATCTTTTGTATTAGAAGGGGAAGGGGGATTAGGGAGAGGTTATGTCATGTTGGAGAGGAATTAGGATTCTTTTGGAGGTTTGGGCTCTAGACAACCTTGTCTAGAGATTTCGGAGAGACAATCCTCCTCTCGAATTGAGGATCTCTTGTATCTTGCTTTGAATGTTGTTTTGCTTAATTTCTAAGATCGCAATCTATCTTTTCTATTGATTTTCTCTCAGATTTTGTGGTGATATTGCTATGTTTTTCCTCCAATTAGAGATAGGTTTGCTTGTGAACTCAAGTATTCCCTTTGGGTTACTTGCGAACTCAAGTATTTCCTATCAAATTGGTATCAGAGCATCGTTTTGGGACCATCGGCGGTTGAAATTCTGAAATTTCAGCGGATTTTTGGGCTTCCGGAAGAATTTTTCTAGGGTTTCTTGAGACGAACGATGGCCGGGAAAAAGGTTGAAATCTTGGAAGGTGAAATTGGACAGTTAAAATCAGATTTGGAGGGAAAGTTCTTTGATTTTCAAAATCAAATTACCTCCAACAATGAAAGATTGGAAGGGAAGTTCACTGCTATAGAAGAAATGATGAAGAAATTACTGGAATTGAAGACCAATCCGGCGACATCAGAAATAAGGGAGACTACCAACGGTCATGGCGTAGGAGAAAATCCGAAATCGTTTCGGGGAAGGAAAAATCCGGAAGTGGAGATCCTTGAGGGGGAGGATGACATGCCTCCTCTAGAACCGCTTTCTAGAGAAGAGATGAGCCAGGGTTATGAACGAAAGGGGCTGATTTTGTTGGAAGGAGGGAAGAAATTCACCGCAGAGGTGCTGATTTTGAAGGGAGAAGATGAGAATATGAGGAAGGGTTTGAGTATAATCGTCGAAGGGACGATCGGGACACTTGGGGAGCACCTCCCCTTCGAGGAATGGGAGGGTATGCGGGATGTCGGGGATACGGAGGAGATCCCAAGGTGAGGAAGCTGAAGATGCCCATCTTTGAGGGCGAGGATGGCCATGGCTGGATTTACAAGGTGGAGCGATATTTTGCTGTCAACGGGTTGACGGAGGAGGAGAAACTGATAGCGGCAGGACTGTGCTTGGAGGGGAAGGCACTAGCGTGGTACCATTGGCGAGACATGAGGCTACCTATTCGAAGCTGGAGGGAGTTCAAGGACTGTCTGTTAGAGCGTTTCCGATCCAGTAGGGGAGGAGACTTCTACGAGCAGTTCTTTGTCCTGACGCAGGAGGGGACAGTGGTAGAGTTTCTTGATCGATTTGAGTACCTAGCTAGCAGACTGGATCGCCTTTCTGAGATCGTGCTCGAGGGGAACTTCATGAAGGGACTCAAACCCGAGATCAGAGCAGCTGTTAGAGTGATGAGACCGCACGACGTGGGGGAGGCTATGGAGTTGGCACAGCTGGTCGAGGACCAGAAGCATCTGGAGAGGGGGACTCGAGACAGTAGTTCTGGGGGGTCCTACAGAATGACGACTACCTTTCTAGCTCCCAAAGGAGCCGTACCGGGAGGTTCACGAGATGTACCAAGGGAGAAGTCTGGAGGAGGAGGGTCTGAGAAAACTTTAAGAAGCTGACTGAAAAGGAGGTACAGGAGAAGAGGGCCAAGGGGTTGTGTTTCAGGTGTGATGAGAAGTACATGCCAGGGCATATGTGTAAGGACCGAACTCTTCAGGTTCTCACCGTCTGTGATGACGAGGAAAATGAAGAGGGAGGAGAGAGCGGGATAGTGGAGGAGGACGAAAAGAAGATGCATTTAGATCTAGCTGAGGTTTCCCTGAACTCAGTGGTCGGATTCACTACGAATCATACCATGAAAGTGAAGGGGGAGATAGAGGACAGGGCAGTAGTGGTGCTGATTGATAGTGGGGCCACCCACAATTTCATTTCCACTGAGGTCGTCGACCAACTGGGTGTGACACTGGTGGATACCGGTAGTTACGGGGTGATGATGGGTACGGGGAAGGTGGAGAAAGGCCAGGGGATTTGCAGAGGAGTGCTAATGACCATCCAGGGGATTCAGGTGAGGGAAGATTTTCTTCCACTGGAACTTGGGAGTACAGATATCATCCTGGGGATGAAATGGCTGCAGACTTTGGGAGACACCAAAGTCAATTGCGGAGCACTCACGATGGAGTTGACGGTTGATGGAAGAAAGGTGGTGATTAAGGGAGATGCGGGGCTATCTAAATCCATGGTTTCTCTTAAAACTATGGTGAGGGACATACAGTTGGCTGGCGGAGGATACTTGGTAGAGCTGCACAGTTTGGAGGGAGCTAGATTGGAAGAGGGAGGGGACATACCCCTCTCTGTACAGCCTTTGATTCAGCAGTTCCATGAGGTATTTCAACCGCCTCAGGGATTGCCACCGCAGAGGGAGCAGGAGCACGCCATCATTCTGAGGGAGGGAGTATCACCCATCAGCGTACGATCTTATCGCTACCCCCAGTTTCAGAAATATGAGATTGAAAAGCTGATTAGAGAGATGTTGGAGGCCAGCATCATCAGACCGAGTGTCAGTCCTTTCTCTAGTCCAGTGTTATTGGTAAAGAAAAAAGACGGCAGTTGGCGATTTTGTGTGAACTACAGGGCACTCAACAAGGAAATTGTACCGGATAAGTTTCCTATTCCCGTTATTGATGAGCTGTTGGATGAATTGAGTGGTACAGTGATCTTCAGCAAGATAGACTTGAAATCAGAATACCATCAGATCCGGATGAAGAAGGAGGATGTGCCTAAAACTGCTTTTCGAACTCATGAGGGACACTATGAGTTCCTGGTGATGCCCTTTGGCCTCACCAATGCTCCAGCCACTTTTCAGGCACTGATGAATAAGGTTTTCAAACCTTATCTACGATGATTTGTACTGGTATTGTTTGACGACATTCTAGTCTACAGTAGGACGGAAGAAGAACATTGGGAGCATCTAAAATAGGTATTAGAAGTGCTGCAGAAGCACTAGTTGAGGGCCAACTTGAAGAAGTGCTGCTTTGCACAGGCCAGTGTAGAGTATTTGGGCCATGTTGTATCAAAAGAAGGAGTGGCTGCAGATCAGTCTAAAATCGAGGCCATGTTGAAATGACCAGTGCCAAAAAATCTGAAAGAGCTGAGGGGATTTTTAGGACTGATAGGTTACTACAGAAGGTTCGTCAAGGGATACAACACTATAGCATGGCGACTCACTGAGCAGTTAAAGAAGAACGGGTTCCTATGGGGGGAGGCAACCACATCAGCATTTGAGAGTTTGAAGAAGGCTATGACTACGGTGCCGGTCCTAGCCTTGCCAGATTTCACTCAGATCTTTATAGTGGAGACAGATGCGTCCGGATACGGTTTGGGGGTCGTACTTATGCAGAATCGTAGGCCCATTGCTTATTTCAGCCAGGTGTTGACTGCTCGAGCCAGGCTGAAGTCAGTTTATGAGATAGAATTAATGGCTATCATTTTGGCCATCCAGAAGTGGCGACCAGTTTATGAGATAGAATTAATGGCCATCATTTTGGCCATCCAGAAGTGGCGACCCTACCTACTTGGGAGACATTTCATTGTCAGGACAGATCAGCGGAGCTTGAAATACCTACTGGAGTAGCGGATGGTGACAGAGGAGCATCAGAGATGGCTGTCCAAGTTACTGGGGTACGATTTTGAGATTCAGTATAGATCAGGAGTGGAGAATAAGACGGCATATGCCTTGTCCAGGTGTATGGGGGAGCTGCAGACAGTGACACTATCTGTTCCTTTGATGCTTGATTGGGAGGCCATCAGAGAAGAAAATGCTAGAGATGAGGCTTTGGGAAGATCAGGGCAGATCTGCTGAAGGAAGAGGGTAGCCACTCAGGGTACTCATTGGAGGGGAATAGACTGCTATATCAAGGGAGGTTTGTGATGCCCCGAACCTCGATCCACATCCCGAACTTGCTCCAAGAATTTCATGGAAGCGCTATAGGGGGCCATTTAGGCGTGCATAAGACATACAGAAGGCTAGCGTCGGAGTTGTACTGGAAGGGGATGCACAAAGATGTAGAGGAGATGGTAGCCAGATGTGAGGTCTGTCAGAGGAACAAATACATGGTTATGTCACCAGGAGGACTATTACAGCCGTTGGCTCTACCGGGACGCGTATGGGAGGAGATAACCATGGACTTCATTGACGGGTTGCCCCGTTCAGAAGTTTTCACGGTGATTCTAGTGGTGGTAGACATATTGAGCAAGTATGCTCATTTCATCCCCCTCCGACACCCTTACACAGCGGTGACAGTGGCTTCAGCTTTCATCAGAGAAGTGGTCAGACTGCATGGAGTACCAGAGGCGATAGTATCAGATAGAGATAAGGTGTTCCTCAGCCACTTTTGGAGGGAGTTGTTCAGGCTACAAGGGACAATCCTGAAGAGGAGCACATCTTACCACACACAGACAGATGACCAAACGAAAGTAGTCAACAAGAGTTTGGAAACTTACTTGAGATGCTTTGTGTTAGAGACACCCAAGCTATGGGCCAGGTGGCTATCATGGGCGGAATACTGGTACAACACATCTTTTCACCCTGCTTCCCAGATGACCCCATTCAAGGTGTTGTATGGACGAGATCCTCCCCACCTGGTGCACTGTGGGAATAACAGTACTTCAGTTTCTTCAGTTGAGAAGTATTTGGAGGAAAGGGATAGAGTGCTAGAGGAGTTGAAGAGACATCTACTGAGAGCTCAACATATTATGAAGAAATAAGCTGACGGGCATAGGAAGGACATCCAGTTTGAAGAGGGGGAGAGGGTGTTCTTGAAGCTCCGACCCTATAGACAGAAGACAATCGCCAACAGGAGGAATGAGAAGCTGGCTCCAAGGTACTTCGGGCCTTATGAAGTGCTGGAGAAGATCGGGGCAGTAGCATATCGGCTGAAACTACCACCCATGGTGACTATACATCCGGTTTTTCATGTATCACAGTTGAGAAAGGCCATTGGGGAATACACAGCCAACCCTGAGTTACCGCCGACACTTACTGAGGATTTAGAGGTGGTTCTGGAACCCTTAGAATTGATGGGGGTTCGCCAGAAAGAGGAGGGGACGAAGGAAGTGTTGATCAAGTGGAAGAACCTTCCAGACTACGAGGCCACGTGGGAGCCATACGAAAGGGTGAGATAGCAGTTTCCTGATTTCCACCTTGAGGACAAGGTGATTCTTTGGGAGGGCGGTATTGTTACGCCAGTTCATGCCCAGCCTGCCAAAGGGGGCCGGTCCAGCACACCTACAAGAGGCGGAACCAGTCCGCCTCCTCTTCCTTGGTTCCGCCCCATAGGTGGGTCCCACCCACTTAAACAAATTCAAAATCAAATAGGAGGGGGCGGCTAGGGTTTTGGGAGGGAAATTAATTTGGAAATCTTTTGTATTAGAAGGGGAAGGGGGATTAGGGAGAGGTTATGTCATGTTGGAGAGGAATTAGGGTTCTTTTGGAGGTTTGGGCTCTAGACAACCTTGTCTAGAGATTTCGGAGAGACGATCCTCCTCTCGAATTGAGGATCTCTTGTATCTTGCTTTGAATGTTGTTTTGCTTAATTTTCAAGATCGCAATCTATCTTTTCTATTGATTTTCTCTCAGATTTTGTGGTGATATTGCTGTTTTTTTCCTCCAATTAGAGATAGGTTTACTTGCGAACTCAAGTATTCCCTTTGGGTTACTTGCGAACTCAAGTATTTCCTATCATATATCAAGCGAAATGATATGTTGTGGTATTGCTTTAATTTTCATGTTGGATTCTAGTTGGATTTTCATGTTAGTGCAATAGAAGACCTAGTCTATCACGAAACTACAGTCAAATAAAAGTTTGAGGTTATGTCGTCAATTTTCTTATTCTTGATCCTTTTAGGAAAAATTGCTTCAAGAACTGCTACGGGGACTTCTCTAGCCAATATGAAATTGCTGAAATTTTCCTCCCATATGGTATCTTTTCTTCCTATTGCCACAGTAGAGGCATTCTTACTTCTTAGCAATCTTCCTCAAGTAGGTATTTACAAGCGGCAATCTCATTTTCTCAATTCTCCTTTCTTCATGACGAAGAGTCAAAGTTGATCCCTTATTGCACGAGTAGTAAGTTTTACCAACAATTAGAGTAGAGGTCAATATTCTAGCTCTAGAAAGCCTCTGCCTTAGGGCAGAATTAGAGGACTTCTCATGCAATTCCACTCTAGGAGTGGTTCTCAAAATCCTCTCAAATGCTCTTTAAATCATTCGAGTCATTCTTTTCTCGAATTTATCAAGTTGAGGAATAGTCACATACCCATGGTTCTTTATATTGACATATTATTCATCTTATCTTTGATGTTGCTTTGGTTCACGTAGTATTGCTCTTTTAGTTTCTGATATGCTTCACACTCACTACATATTTTACTGTTAAATCTAGAATTGTTCATGAATGCCTCATCCATACTGAGAATACTGAATGAAAAAAGAGAACAAGAAAATAGAGAGAGAAGGAAAAATTTTAAAGTAATAAACTCTAATAATTCAATAAAATAGGCTTGAGTATAGAAAATTAAGTCTTAAAAACCAATTGGATAAAATTGTGTTTTAAAGACTAACTGAGTAAATTTGCATAAATTGAGCTTACTCTTGACCCCCCTATTTGTAGATTAAGGTTGAGATTTGAGGGTTACAGAAGTTGTTACATTACATAGCTATACAAAAAATAATATACAAGAATTGTGTAGCTTGATCGGAAAGACCGACTGGATGAAGTCATGTGCTGGTCTTTGAAGAGGATAGCCGAGGAGTCAAACAATTGTTTATTTTAAGAAGTTTTTCCTCTTTGAGTAGTCGTTAGGGTTGATTTCATATATAGTAGTCCCTAACATTGACTATTAAACTTTGTTTTCTCGTTGGGATGAATTCCAAAATCATTGTCTCTTGTTTGTGGAGAGTTCTTTTGTAAGTCAATGAGTATGAGATAAATAGATTGAATTAAGTTGACTTGAATCAACTTGATTTTTCTGGAGCTAGATTGCTTTAGCTCGAACTGGATTTTCTGGATATTTAGATGCAAGTCATATTTATGTTGTTTGTTACTTATCATGTGAAAATTTGTGGAATAAACATTAATTTTAGATTTTTTTTTAATCTCTTCTACTTAATATTACTTGAAGATTTTTTACACTGCACTTTTGATAAAATTTTGTCAGTAACTCTTGATGCAATTTTAATTTGTACCTGTTAGCTGTAAAGTGATGGAGTTGCTGATTTTTGTAGGAAACCATCGGACAGCTTTAGGGCATTAGCACTTTTTTACGGTAGAAAGGGCCATATAGAGCCATACTTAACTACAGCTCTTGTCTCTGCGTGGTCTGGTCTGCTTCCAATGGTTCTTGGCAAAAGTTCTAACGCTGAAGCAATAAACAGTTAAACACAAATGCCAAGTAACTTCAAATACATTGTAAGTGAGATTCTACGTATAAAACACCAGACTATTTTCGGTTTTACAATATTCAAATAAGCTGGACTGAGATACCATGTGTGATCCTTCTATAATCTATCTATCCCACTATTGCAATCCGCACAGTTTGAGATGATTTACAAGTGTTAAATTTATTGAGGCCATACGCTGTTCTCCCTATTTTCAAAGGACGTGTCCCCTCGGGTACTGATACTTATCCGTAACATATATATAGCTACTTGGGGAACCATGAGGGCCTTAACAGCTGGCTAGATGGTCTAATATGTTTGTGAGTAGTGAGAGAGCAATAAAGTCCCAGTTGCAGTATCCAATATGGATGTCAAAGATGATGGGACTTTGGTCGTACTAAAATGCCCTCAATTCAGGGCATTTTGGTTCAAAATGAATTTCAAAGATAAATGGTCTCATATGCATACACTTCATGCCTTATCAAGGTACCAAAAACACTATTCATTCAAGCATCATATGTAGCAATAGGAAAAGGTAAAAATCTCCTCTCTCTCTCTCTCTTCGGAGCTCTTGCTCTTCCATTCTAAATGAATAATTATATTGAATTGGTTTCAGCTATTATTCACCTTTAAGATCAACCTTTGACTAGCATAAAGGCCTTCCCAGGGATTAAATATTTAGTAGTAGTAAAAATCTAATCCAAAGAGAAAAAAAAAAAAGAACAGAAAGCAGAAAAAAGATCAATGCAAAAATTCATAAGAAATGTATATAAGCTCACTCAATTGATGATGACATCCTATTGCAGTCACTATAGATTTCATTACGAGTTCATTGTGGAGTATTATAACCCTAAATCTTCTTATAAAATATGCATAGCATGTTTAAGGGCAAAAATTAAGCTCCACAATTTAACACAAAATTCTTATTCTTCAGATAATAACATCTGAAATACATGCTTAAATTCATTCATACATTCTTTTCTTCTATGTATCAGAATCCTAATCATTCTAATCATCTAGAGATGTAGTAACTGTAGTTTATGGATCTTTCTCTATGTAGAATTTTTTGGATACTCATCGAATGCATGATATACTGTAAGTAAGAAGAGATTTACATTACCTGTTTGACCAAATAAGCTTTATTACTCTTGTTTAGTTGTTACCATACAAATTAATAATAAACTTTTTGTTTTTGAATTTCTTGATAAGAATCAGCTTGCTTCCATGACATATAAGTTACTTTGATAATATTTGATATGGTGCATCCATCGTGTTTGGCTTAAGATCTGCTTCTCCCTAACCAATATGATCATCTGAGTGCTAACTATGACGACTGTTCAATCAAGAAGTAAATAAGACTTGTCTAATTTCCTATTACATCACCCCCAGAGCCCCAGTAGGGGAAAGACACAACAACAAATTTCTGCATAAGAAGCCATCATCTCCTGAAACTTCACATTACCTGCTGTTACTCTATGATATTTCTACCTACTGTCAGGTTATTTATGAGATGCTTTCTTAATGCATGTTAATTATGACATTTCTACTAGCATGTCTAGACAACAAATATGAAATGACTTGCAAATCATTGAGGCGTGATTGTATGCATCTCGCAACTACTCTTGAGCAAACTAGGGATTATTACGTGCGGAGTCCGGACCGAAGCTGCGTCTGGTTTTTGTGAGTGTACACAATAAGAGTGCAGTGGTGAACAGTAACTGCGCTTTTACTATGTTTTTATTGCGCACACTCACAAAAACCGGACGGTTCTCTAGTCCGGACTCCGCACTTAATAATCTCTCTGAGCAAACAGAGTCAGAACTATGCATTAGAATATCTCTTAGAATATAAGAATAAATAAAGAGGTATTCAATGCATGATATCATTAAACACATAAGCCACTTACCTGTAGGCTTGTAACTCTTGAGACGTCATGGAATTGGAATGTACTACATTAAGGCTAATTTAAGCTAACTAATTAGACGACGACCCAACTCAATGAAGATCCATTTGGCTAAGCTTCTGTTAGTCTTCCCCTTGGTTCTCATTCCTTCCCGAGCCTACATGTCCCATGGAGATTGTAGCAACATCCATATGATAAGCTCTATAATTTTTTATATAGAGTAAAATATAACACATGAAAATAGTTCAAAATGATGGTATTATCCATACGTTATTATTCACTCATAATGCTTTTGATAAAGTATTTTGCAGCCAAGCTCTAGGATTTGTTGATCCTCCTATTAGAGGATTTTCACTTTTGTAGCATTGACATTAATCTATTGAGATACATTTATGCTAGGCTTGCCAACTCAATTTTATCCCATCATTGTATCACTAAACACTTTCATAACATTCATATTACTTATTAATATGTCAAAAAAAAATTTGCCTTGATCAAGAACGAATCCTGATGCAAATTTGAATTGAAAATTTTCAAAATTAAATATGAGGCCATCCAAACTTTAATTTTAGCAAACTTATAGTCAAATTGAGCATCTCATGAAGACGAATCCAATGACACCAAATGTGGATCCAATTTGAGCTCAAATAGGCTCAAATCAAAGGACCATAACATATTTGAAAGTTTTAAAGTATTAATTGAATGACCAAATTATATTCAAATATGACATACTTATAGTCGAATCGAGCAGCTCCATGAGACGAATCCAATGAGCCCAAGATCACTCAATTATGACATTATTAAATCACTTAAATGCTTGATGACTCCATGATCACGAAAATCGGTATGAGCCATCTGATGGAACACTCTGAATTAGCTCAATATCTTATTCATATTTAGTGAGCATGCCACTACCAAAAAATTATAAATAGGCCCTCATTTTTCAAATAAGGGGTGGAAGAAAAGGAGAAAACTATATAGCTCTCTTGCATTTTCCAGCCATTGTCGCTGCTGTTGAATCTCTTCCTGACTACCGACCGTTGTTGGACTTCAACTCATTCGTTGATTATCGTCGCATCTCCTTTCTAGCGTTGCCACTATTAGATCTCTTCCCGATTGTTGATCGCCGTCGAACCTCTGTCCGGTCGTTACCACCGCTCTCTGTCCGACCTTTGTCGCTTATCGACTACACCATTTCTACCACTACCGCTCGTCGACTACAATCCCTCCGACCACTGTCACCATATATGGTCCTTATGACTGTCACGCCCCATAATTTAATTTGGAAGAATTTTTTATATATATTTTATTATACAACAACCAGAGCTATATAACTTCATCTATCAATAATAAACAACGAAAACAAATTCTATAATTCAAAATATCAATATATATTTATATTCATTGACTCAAAAATAAATTATATATAATGCTCATAATCACAACATTTTCTTTCATTCCTGAGTACAAAAGAAAAATTTTAAATCGTCAGAGGCAATAATTGATGTCTCAGCTCCCTGTTCAACCTTTATAGAAACCTATATCACTTTTATTGAATAGTGGGGATCAAGTGAGGATCATACCTTGCAAGAGTAGTAAACTCGGCTTCATACTGCATCAATGTCTTACATGTGTGCTCCAACTTAATAAAAGCTTCAAGTATATGTTTTTGGGTTGACGGAGGTACAAATCACATCCTGAACACTGTTACTGAACTAATCCCAAGTGATATCAACATTGGTCTTCCCCTAAAATTTCTTTCTTTGCTGTCCAACCCACCATCTCTTTGCATCTCCTTCAAATATAAATGCAACTAATGGTAACTTCCTACTCTCCAGACACTGTATACTGTTAAAAATCTTTTCTATTCTCAGTAACCAATCTTTTGCATCCTGAGGTCCTATAACTCGTTTGAATAATAAGGGTTTCAGCTTATGGAGTGTATGTAAGTGCTTGTCTCCATCTTCTTCTTTACTCCCAGTTGATTTACTCTGTGCATCCCCCATTGACCCAAAAATAAATTATATATAATACTCAAGAATGATATAATCACAAAATATCCTTTGATTCCTGAGTACTAAAGAATAACTAAAAAAAAAATAGAATCTGAGAAATCCTGATCAATCTCACACTCAAAATTTTTTTTTCCTGACTTGAAATTTTTTAAACCACATATAATGAGCTAAAAAGCTCAGCACGTCACTAAAATTTTATAGTTGAATTCAAAGTATGATAAAAAAGCAATATGTCAATTCATAATAATAATAGTCATATGATTAAGAGTTAGTGTAGAAATAGTAAAACTCACATGTAGTAGTAGTATAATCTGTAAACAGTAAAATAGTATAGTACGGAAGCTAGTAAAATAGTATAGTGGAAAAACCAATAAATCAGTATGGGTGTCGAATTGGTAAATGTGTCATCATATCAATATTATTAATCAGTAAAGAAATCGTATAAAGCAGTATAATCAAAGCATTGATAAAGACTGTCGAAATTATATTAATATAGTAAAATTTATAATGATGTACATATACTATCCAATTATTCTATATCAGTATCAAATCAATATCTTAGTCGCATGCTCAGCATATCACGTGCTTAATATATCACATGCTCAGTATTAGTATAATATATCAATAACAGTAACCATAACAGTGAATCAATAGTAATAACAAACAGTATTAATGCCCATATCGATAACATTATCGGTACAGTATCGTCAATAAAATTAGTGACAATAATAATAAAGCAATACAGTAATAGTAAATATGTACAATGACAACAAACTAATACAGTATCAGTAAAGCCGTACAATAACAATGAATAAGTAACATGCCTTTTAATGGTCACACTTAAATAAGTATGAAGTCCTGACTGTCACTGTATTTTTCAGTAGTTGATAATAAATAATAAGTAATTGTTGGCTTAGTAAACAGAGTCTTCACTCTTTGTCCGTTGGCATAGATAATTCCTTATAACTTTTAATTATTGTATCACGTGAATCAGTAGATGATAACACTCAACCACAGTATTTAAAGAAAAGCTCATCGGCCCATCATCTTGTACAGGTCAATCAATCTTTAACCAACGACTCAACCACTCTTTACTTATCATTTACACACATTACAATAAAAGTAATAGCAATCAGCTATTACCCCATTAAATATACATTTCTATTCTCAATAGTTGTATTAACAATATGCTTAAATAAAAATACTCAATCTTCATATATTGTAATTCATACAAAATTTAATAGCTTATATTTTACCCTGTGAAATTCATAAATGTTATAGTCAAAATATTCAGGATAATCAATACGATAACATACAAAAAGTTGTGAGATAAAATTTCAATAAAGTAAGAAAAAATATAGTAAAATTAATTTTGAGGAGAAGTCAACAGTCAAAATCAAAATATTTGGAAACAGAGATATGATTAGAGTCATCTACTTCGATCTGAACAATTTTTGTAAAAGTGACCATATGATCCGGAGATAAAAAATCTAGATTTCCCTTTCTCTCTCCTCATTCACTAAAAATAATAATTATAATTGTTTACAAGTATTGAAAAAAATAATGCTCTAGGCCTAACGCCGCAGCGCAAAAAGAAATTCTGATTTTTTTCTATTTTCAATTATTTTCAAAAATTCGAATTGTTACACTGTCTTTTGTCGCTTGTTGTCTACAGTCCCTTTAACCACCGTCACCTGACTACGATCCTTTTGACCTTTGTCACCCGTTATCTAGGATCTCTCCAACCACTATTGCCCGATTATGATCCTTCTGACTTTCGTCACCCGCCGTCTATAATCTCTTGGTTTGGCCATCAGGTCGCCAAAGAGGCATACATTTTTGGAATGAAACAGCTTATGCTCCTGAACATTGGATAGATCGGAATAATCAAAACATTATATAGGCATAGGATAAACTAAACCAAATTATTTAAATATTTTTAATGTGCCTTTTCTTCGTTACTTTTCTTAAACCAAAATTTTATGTTATGATGTCAAATAATCTCGTCTCAATTATTGCTCATCAATTAATTATAAAACTTTGATTTTATGGCTGTGGTCCCCACAATTTTCGTCCAGCGACGGACTTGGCCGACGTGGATTCTTCCCCAGCCACAAGGTTGCTTCTGCAGCGTGTAGCGGACCTCACGAAGAAACGCATGGGCGACGCGTGTCCAATAACAAGTCCTGAAAACTAAGATACCATTTGGCCGACAGCTGTCGAGGTCATGAATCATGGTCCTCTTTATTAGTGGGTCCATTTCGTCTCCACTGGACTATTAAAAATAAAATAAAATTTAATTTATTAGATCTTTTGTTTTCACATGTTAGGTATTTTTATTATAATCTTTTGATATAATTAAATTTTAAAAATAATATAATTAAACTATTAAAAAAATTAATTATATTATTATATATTCATAAATATAATAATAATAGAAAAAAATGTGAGATAAAATCTTTTTAAAAAATTTCTTCATATTTATAGATCTAATCATTTTTACTATCTACGAGGTAGATAATAAGTATAATTAATATATATATATATATAATAATAATAATAATAATAATAATTATAAATCATATAAAGATCAGTTATCACATAATTTTAGGAGTACTTGCAATAATTTTTTTTATCATAATACAAAACGTTTTAACATATCATGATAATTTTTTTTTTCAAATGAATCAATAATTAAAATACTCATTAAGTAAACAAATTATGGCATTCCTTTATTGATCCGTTAAAAAAAAGAGAATTTTTCGATATTTTTTATGTTAATTATTTGAGGAGGTTATGCATCCCATTTTCATTTCACACTAAATTTGTTTTGATTTAGATGCGACGTCGGTCAATCACGTGAGTTAATTTTGTTGGCACGTGAGATGTCTGCAGCATGTCTATGTCAGTGCTGGCATTTGGCCCACGAAGGTCATATTTTATTGAGAAATATTTACACTTTAAAATAATTTATATAAAAAATATGCAAATATATTTGTTGAGGTGAATCGTTGAAAAAAAAAAATTCAAATAAAAGTAAATGAAATTTCATTTTCTCAAATTTTATTTATGCATAATAATTTTTTGTGTACTTTTTAGGATTATATTATTTCTATTTTATTTTATATATATTTTTAGACAATAATCTAATCAACTCATTTTGATTGTTACCGTATTAAGGAGTTAAATTTTTTAAGTTGGCTAAACATAAGATTAGCTTAATTATGTTGATTGTTAGATTATTGTTGGTGGTAAAAGTGATTTCAAGGTCATAGAATTATATAAAATTTTCATGCATAGTCTACAGGGCGCAAGGGGGACAAATTTATAAGTAACTGTTGGTGTTGCCTCGAATTTGGCTCGATCGTTCACAGGTTCACTATAAGAAAATGGGCCAATAGCGGATATGTCGGGGGTCCAAGGAGTCAGCGCTCCCTGGGCACTAAAGAGATCCGCCCTTGTGCATAGATATGTTGAAACAAAAACATTAGAGATAGAAAAATCTTCTTAAGTTGAAAATTCAAAATTTATGATGAAAATTTGTCGACTCCTCGTTAAGGGAAAGATTGCATGTCTTCGGAGAGATTGAAAATGAATAAATTTTAAGTTACACTTTGAGGAGATAAGATTGAGGTAGTCAGAGGTATAGCAAATGTTAGATTTGTAATGGTTTGGTTAGATGATGTACATCCATTGCATAGAAATGAGAGTAAAAATTCTCTATAGAGAAATATGAGTATATATTGTAATAGTCATAGAGATTCTTTTGAGGATTATGATATAGTTCATTCAAGAGACAGAAAAGAAGAGGAAAGTAATAGAGAGAGATAGGAAGAGAGAGTGATCAAGGGATAACATATGGTTTAATGAAGTAGCTTTTGACTAGAGGAGATGTTTGTAGGGTTCCCCAAGACAAGCATCAACAAATTCTAAAAATTTGATGTTTAGCTTGTGATAATATGCCAAATATATACTATTACGAAAATAAAGTAATATGAAGAATATGTTTAAGGCCGCATTATCTTATAACAAAGTAATGATTGGATATAACATAGGCTTCATTTGAGACAACTTTCTTAATATTTTCAAAAGCAATTTTCTAGTTCAAAGAATTTTTATACTAAAAAAATTATTTTAGAAAGCAGTAAGAAAGCAATCTCAAACAAAATCGTAATCTTATAGTGCTTTAGGAAGCTGCGGGCTATTACCTTGTGCCATGTGTAAGGATTAAATGCGATGATGTACTTAAAAGACATGTACCACACTTTGGGTGTATCATATTGAAATTTGTAAGAAATTTTTCCAAAAAAAAAAAAGAAATTAAAAAAAGAAAAATTATAATTATTTTGATTATAGTGAAGATGATAATCTATGAATAACATCTATTTTTTTTTCAAAATCAGTAATTTTATTCTCAGAATCACGTTTGAATTTTGATCGCTACATTGTTAAACTTATGCTTATTTATAAATTTTTTTAACGTCAGTTTTTTAAACTAGATCTATTTTTTTATTCTAAGAACCCTATTAGATCTACATTAATAAAATTATTTTAATATTTATAAAATTTTATTTAATTATTTTGTTGTAATTTTAAATAATATAATTAATTGAATGAAACTTCTAATTTATTATAATTATTTAGATATTTAGATGTAATGATATCAAAATTTATATATCTAAGTAATCTAAATATTTAGAAATTTATATCTAAATAATCTAATTAGTTGTATTAAACTTTACTTTTATAATTATTTTGATATTTATATGTAATGATATAAAAAAATGGCACAAAAACCTATGAGATGTGGCGCAACCAGGCAAAATGGTCTGCTGGAAATTTCGATGGACTGGCCACAAGAATTTTTGCTATAGAGTTTCTATTGGATTTTTTAGTGGATAGTATGTTGGAAATTTTGATGGACCATTCAGCTGAGTTTGTTTCATCCCATCAATTTTGTAACATTTTTGTCTTTTTTAGTCTAAAACAAACTTTATGTTTTGATAGATTTTGATTATGTTATGATAAAATTTTCTTTTGAAAAATGACAGTTTTTATGTTAGTGGATGTCAAAAGTTGGACTATAGATGATAGGTATGTTAGAAGTCGGATAACGAGAAATGATGACTTAATAGTTCTCATAATAAGGGGCCAGATTACACGACCTAGAGAGTGGGCATCAATCATCAGCCGTTTATAGATGTTTAATGTCAATTCTTGTTGGACATCATTTGTTAAAAGGTAGCCATTATGATTGTTACCTTGATAGAATGGGGTGTCGATCTACATGCTAGCATTGGATGTTAGTAATTGGCATATGTTGGAAATTGAACGTTGGTGGATGTTGAAGAATTGGGGATTTAGGACACCAAAAGTTAGAAAATAGAGAGCGCCAAAAGTTGGGTGATGAAGATAAACTAACTCACCTATTCAAATAATAATAGGAGAGATCAAGCATTTAGAAGATGAGATCCAAATATTAGTGGTTGGTGGACATTGAAGTTTGGTGGATGTCAGATGTTAGCCATCCAAAGGTGGCTCACATCATTGTATTCCTAATTATGGGAGGGTGGTTCGAGCAACTAGGTAGCTAGAGGGAAAGTTTGAATGGGTAGGATATTACACAATATATTTGAGTTGTAATAGGCAGTCCAAGCTAGAGAACTCTTTATGAAGTTGGGGTTTCTGTTTGCTCATTTGTGTAGAATGCATACAAATAAGGCTTATGAATAGATTTCGAGGAGATTGTTTTTCCATTTATATTGAAATATACTAAATCATTTGAATTGAATAACCAAATAATTTACTCTAGTAAGTTAGATAATGATCACACCTTGGGCATACCCAAAGGGCCTATTTGGGTTAATGATGGTTTGTATATGTTCAGTGATAATGTTTAAATTTAATGGTTAGTTTAATGATTGCAATTATTGCATATGTTTTTAATTAGTAAACAATGAGCATTAGCTCTTGATGTCACAATCATAAATGATTTGACATATCAAAGTATTGATAGTTCGATCTTATAAAATAATTTTAATGTATTATCAATAAATTCTTTTATAATAATAGTTCCTCTTGGTGATATAAACTAAAATCACTAATGATTCATTGATTCTTAAATTGGAGGTGAGAAGTAATCGTAGTAATTCTAAAAAAATTTCTACCAAAGTTTTGAGTGTTTGGAAAATGGTAATGAAACCCTATACTTTTAAAGCAAAATGTTCGTCTCCCAAGAAGCAATCCATTGTTACAAATGGATCATAATTCCTCTTCCTTTAGAGGTCACAATAGCTTTATGAAGTTTATATTTCAAAACTTTTTCTTATAAGTTGTGCGCGATTGTTGCATTGGCCCGAGATGGTTGCTCGTGTTGAGAGATTTTTGAAGACATTCTTGACGAGTATAATAGGTTAATTGTGTTGGTGGTTGGGAATGAAGAGATTGTGCAAATGAATATAGGAAGATCGAAGAAGGTGAATAAGAGGAGCTGAGAAATATCTTTTTGCAAATATTATCATTTTTAGTTTTTTTATACTTTAGCACACTTATATCTTACTAAGATGCTCATTTTGATTGTACGTACTCAAAAAATCAAAGCTTGAAGGACCATTGAAATACTTTTTGAGATCATTCGGACTCGATTTTGAATGATTTTTATATTGATGAAATTGCCTCAACAAGTTGATTGTGTTGGTTATAAGTTTCAAAATTTTGAAGTTTGCATGGATTTAAGATTAAATTTTGAATTTCCTGGCTTCATAATTTGGGAGACTTTGCTATGCTGTACAGGCCTTCAAAATGGGATAAATATTTTCACGAAAAGCCAGTTAGAAGGCATAAAAATTTGGGAGCCTTTTTCACCCATTAAGGAGGCTCATTATTGCCATCCTTCGTGGTGTTCTAATCTTTAAATTACATTCCTTCGCCACTTGAAGGTCTCAACATATTTGCTCCCATTGAGGAGGCTCATTATGACCATCATAAGCAGCTGCCTCAACATCGCCTTGCCAACCATATCAAGGTTGTGTCAATCACCTTTGCCTCCATGAGAAGAACAATCTTGACTATTCTTAGTGGTCGCCCATGCATTTTAAAGCTACATGTCCTTTTCTTCAAGGTAATGCAAGCTACTAATTAGAAGGGCTCACACAATCATACTTAATGGCTATCCTGACCTTCAACACTACCTTGCCAACCATCACAAGATCATGTCATATTCATCTCTATCAAAAGGATCATTCCAATCAATCTAAGTGGCTACCTTGACCTTTCGGCATCATCGTGGCCATCATTAATGTCTATCTCACCATTTCAATGCCACTTTTGATCACCCACCACCTCAACGTCATAGCATCTTCTCCTTCAAGTGACAAACCGTCTCAAGCATCCTCAATGGTCACCCTAATTTAGCACCACCTCAATTGTAGAAATAAGTTGTTGTCACTTTTACCCATAGGAAGAAGGCTAATATTCACCTCCATCTAGCTTGTTTACTTTCTTCTGTCAATATTATGAGGATACTTCAAACTTATTTTTACATGCTCAATATCAATACATTTTGTGAGTTTAAGTGCATCCCTTTATTATTCATATATATTATTAAAAACTCTCTCGCATGCCGACCCTATCAACCTATCGTTGCAAGTGTGCCAACTAAGGCTTCGTTTGGGACGACTTTTTTATTGCTTTTTAAAACAGAATTTTAGTAAAAAATTAAAAATTTTGTACTAAAATTCTGTTTGAAGAAGCAATAGAAAAGTCGTCCCAAATAAAACCTAAGGCTTCTCCTGATCATCCTCCAACGATTCTCTCAACTGTGAGCTCCAATAACCTCCCGCTTGGATTTGTCGCCCGCTCCTTATTTTGGCCAGCCCAGCCCCGCCTCTCACTGACTTTGGTCCTTTATGTTAGATATTATGTTTATGCTTCTTGCCACGTGGCATTGTATTTATATATACTTCTGTACTGTTGCAAAAAAATGAAATAGAAAAATTACCTTTCACTTTTCCTGTTTCGTTCTTTCCCTCTGTTCTGCTCTCCTCTTGATTTCAACATGGTATTAGAGCGGTAAGACCTTCCCTTCGCCTCTCCTTTTCTTCGTCTGTCTCCCTGCTCATGGAGAACTCCACAGCAACGTCGTCTGCCACCAACAGTTCCGATTCGTTCATTCCGACATCCCAGATTCCCACTTCTCTTAAATTCTTGATGAGTAACATCAAGAATGTCATAGCTCAACCTCTCAACGCCGAAAACCACTCCCTCTGGCGATCCCAAGTGCTAAAAATGTTTCAGGCAAATGGGTACGAAGGGTTCTTGGATGGCTCGATTTCTGCTCCTTCAAAAACCGTTGCTGATAACACAGGGAATATCAGCTCTAATCCTACCTACATCAGTTGGCATTTACTTGATCAAAATCTCTCTGCTGCTTTATATTCCGTCATCTCCTCTACCATTCTCCCTTATGTTATTTCCGTTGACACCTGCGCTGAAATCTGGACAGTTCTTGATCGGCGACTTCAGTCCAGCACCCGATCAAGAATCATCTAATTGAAACACGAATTTCATTACTTATCAATGAAAGATAAATCTATGACTCAATACCAGCTTGAAGTCAAAACGAAAGTGGATTCATTAGCTGCAGCTGGTGCACTGCTCGAAGTTGAAGATGTCATTCACTACACACTTGACGGTCTTCCGCCAGCCTATCAAGCGTTTAAAACTGCAATTCGGACAAATCTTCAACCGCTAAGTCTCGACGATCTCTATACTCTTCTTTGCAGCGAAGAGACCAATCTTGCTCATGAGACAACTCGGGAACTTCAATCTCTTCAGATCTCCGGTAACGCCACGGCCTTAACTGCTACTCGCGGCCGAAGTCGGGGTCGTGGCCGATCAAACTATAATCGAGGTCGCACATCATCTGCAAACCGATCTCAAACAAACTATCAAACTTCTAACCGTGGCTCCAACTCTTCAAGAATGCCGATCAACTGTCAGATTTGTGGCAAATACGGTCACTCCGCAATAAAATGCTGGCACCGCCATGATGATCAGTACACCACCGAACCAACAAACACAGCTCTCTTTACTTCACCGTCCCCTACCGTTTCGTCTGAATGGTATCTTGATAGTGGTGCTTCAACTCATCTGACCTCTGATCCTTCCAATTTTCAGTCATCTCAACCCATTCTTGGCAATGGTAATCAACTCCCTATCCAACACACCGGTAAAGGTATTTTACCTACTCCCCAAGGTAGCCTTACTCTCAATCATCTTAATCTTGTTCCAAATTTATCGTACAGCTTACTTTCTGTTCATCAGCTAACTCTTGACAATAACTGCCTTATCACTTTTTCTTCTCGTGGTTATGAAATTAAGGATCAGGCGAACCACCGGATTCTTCTCAAGGGTCCGTGTATTGACGGTCTTTACTCACTTCAAGCGAAGCCTTACAACTCTACCGACTCCAAGCTTGCGCTTCTCTCTGTTCAAGCCATTCCAGATCTATGGAATAGACGGCTTGGACATCCTTCAGCTCATATTCTTTCTACTTTAGCTAAACATTGTTCTGACATCTGTATTTCATCTTCTATTCCTATGTGTAATGCATGTCAAATGGCTAAAAGTCACAGGAAACCTTTTTACATTTCTCAAAGTACTAGTAATTCACCTTTCGATCTTGTGCATTCTGATGTTTGGGGTCCTTCCCCCTCTAATTCTATTCAAGGCTATCATTTTTACGTTTCTTTTATTGATGATTTCTCCAAATTTACTTGGGTATATCCGTTAATTAAAAAATCTGAAGTCTTCAATAAATTTGTTGAATTCCACAAAATGGTCAAACGTCAGTTTCAAACTGATATTCGCATTCTTCGTACCGATGGCGACGACGAATTTATTAATAACCAATTCAATTTCTTTCTTAAACATCTTGGCATTATTCATCAATTCTCCTGCCCATATTCTCCACCTCAAAATGGAGTTGCGGAACACAAACATCGCCACTTAACTGAAACCATTCGGTCACTTCTTCTGGAAGCCTCCCTTCCTAAAACCCTTTGGGTTGATACTCTTTTCACTGCAACTTACTTAATAAATCGGTTACCTTCTCCGAATACCTTCCACAAATCTCCTTACGAAATTCTGTATCACAAAGCACCAAATTACAACTATCTCAAAGTGTTTGGCTGTCTTTGTTATCCCTGGCTAAAACCTTACACTTCTAGCAAATTGTCTCCTTTGTCCCGTCCTTGCATTTTTATCGGCTATGCTCCTCTTCAAAAAGGTTATCGATGTCTAGATCCTTCTACTAACAAAGTCTACACTACTCCTCATGTTGTCTTTAATGAAGCTGTGTTTCCATTCTCCACTCTTTCTTCAAATATTAATCATTCTCACACCTTACAGAATCACAAACCTCCCTTGCTCTTAGTTCCCACATCAGCCTTACCTAGATTTGTTACCAAATCTGCACCTATTCACCAAACTCCAGCTCAACCGATCATGCCCACTTTCTTAAATAATCATCCAACTGTTTCCTACAACTCACCTTCCTCTCAACCGTCCCTCTCTTCCGATCACTCCAAATCGCATACCAACAGCACAACTCAACCTCCTATTCATCCTATGATTACTCGGCTCCGGAGTGGTCATTCCAAACCAAAACACATATTCGATCTCTCTCACGTTATCCAACAAATTGAACCCACTACCTACAATCAAGCCGTCAAAAATGAACACTGGCATTCAGCCATGTCCCAAGAATTTCAGGCTTTGCAAGCACAAGCTACTTGGGATCTTGTTCCATCCTCACCCGACCAAAACATTCTTGATTGCAAATGGATTTTTCGAACCAAACACCACTCCGACGGTATTATTGCTCGTTACAAAGCTCGACTTGTGGCTAAAGGTTTCAATCAAGAATGTGGTTTAGACTACACAGAGACATTTAGTCCAGTTGCCAAAATGCCAACAGTTCGTGTGCTTATACTTATTGCCTTGCACTACAATTGGCAAATACATCAACTCGACGTTTCCAACGCTTTTTTACACGGTAAACTTTCCGACACGGTTTACATGCAGCAACCTCCGGGCTTCACTGATTCTCTTCATCCCAACTACATTTGCAAATTGAACAAAGCCTTGTATGGTCTCAAACAATCACCAAGAGAATGGTACTCCACTCTCTCAAATCATCTTCAAAGTTTCGGGTTTAAGATAAGTGCTGCCGATCCTTCCTTACTCACGTTCAAAAAGGATTCCACTCGCATGTATATTCTTATTTACGTTGATGACATTTTGTTAACAGGAAATTCTGAAAAAGAAATAAATTCTCTGCTTGTCAACTTGCACCAACGGTTCCAAATGAAAGATCTCGGCTCCTTGGCAAAATTTCTGGGTATTCAAGCTGTTGCAATCGAGTATGGCTTCCTCTTACATCGCAATCATATGCTCAAACCATTCTTGACAAAGCCGGGATGAACAATTCGAAGACTGTTTCCACTCCAGCAGCTTGCAAAACCGTGATCACATCCATCTCCCACAATGAATTCTCAAATCCTCAACTTTTTCGTCAACTTATTGGTTCGCTTCAATTTCTTACTTTAACTCGTCCTGACATTCAATTTACTGTGCAACAGCTTAGTCAACATATGCATCAACCTCTTAATATTCACTTCGACGCTCTCAAGAGATTACTTCGTTATATACGCGGTACAACTGACACCGGCATACCTCTTCATAAAGACAGTCTAACGCTCCAAGGATACGCCGATGCAGATTGGGCGAGTAATTCTCAAGACAGAAAATCAATCTCCGGATATTGCAATTTTTTGGGCAAATCTCTCATATCCTGGCAAGTTAAAAAGCAGACTACGGTTGCTCGATCATCTACCGAAGCTGAATACCGTGCATTAGCTACTGCCGCATCCGAAGTTATTTGGCTTCGTCGACTCATGGAAGATTTTCATATACCGCAAAAAATTCCCACTACCATATACTGCGACAATACTTCTGCCATCGCATTAGCAAACAATTCTATTTATCATGCTCGTACCAAGCATATCGACGTGGATTGTCATTTTATTCGGGACTCTATTCAAGCAAAGCACCTCTCAGTTCATCACATTTGCACTGACGATCAACTCGCCGATATATTTACCAAAATTTTACCTATTCATCGGTTTAAATTCTTATCCAGCAAACTGATTAAAGCTTCACCATCATCAGTTTGACGGGGGTGTTAGATATTATGTTTATGCTTCTTGCCACGTGGCATTTCTGTTATGTTACTTAATTTGTATTTATATATACTTCTGTACTGTTGCAAAAAAATGAAATAGAAAAATTACCTTTCACTTTTCCTGTTTCGTTCTTTCCCTCTGTTCTGCTCTCCTCTTGATTTCAACACTTTATATGCTTTGATACTCACCATCATCCCTCTGCTCTTCATCATCACTCAATTTATGCCTCAATCTCTACTTCTTTTCGCTGCCCCACCTCTCTTACCTCTATTCATTTACTTCGCTCTAGTCTGCTCCTTAGGTAAGAATATTTTAAGAATATTTTGAACCAATTTTTTTGATGACAGGATGTGCTTTTGCATCCTGCTCGTGAAGAGCTTCTCAATTAAATCATATGAGATTCATACATATAAATATAGGGGGTGGGGTTCAAATGAGTTTGAGTTGAGCAACATATTTTTGAAATTGAAGATTGTTATTTTGATTAGATCCATACACGAGTTCAGCTGAGAGTGACAGATTTTGAGTTAACTTTGAAGCTTATCAATTGTAATTCTATGATCAATTTTTATTGACATATGTACATTTATGTGATCCTGTGAATTATCATGGTAGGTGCATTACATCTAGGGGTGTCAAAATAGGTTTTTGGGTCTGATTCGGATCCAACCCGAAATGGGCCCGCCTTCAACTGACTGAATCCGATTAGAAAAATGGGTTAAAAATTCAAACTCGGACCCAACTCGCCTCTAACATGGGTCAACCCAACCCGGCCCACTAACCCAGTTGAGGGTGAGTGGGTGATCAAGCGCACTAAGCACGCGGCCGAGCGGGCAAGCGGAGCAAGTGACCGAGTGCGCAAGTGGTCGAGTGAATGCAGGCAGTCTAGCGGGCGAGCTCGAGCTGCTCGAGCAGCGAGCGGGTGAGCGAGACGAGCGGGAGCAGGCCCCACGGATGAGTGCGATGAGCATGAGCAATGGGTGAGTTTTTGGTTGATTTTAGGTTTTCGGATTGACCTGAATCCGACCTAAAATTACAATCGGATCATTAAGTGAGACCCGAACCCCACCCATTTTCAAATGGGTTGACTCATATCTGAAATTTTTAAATCGGATTTCAAGTCGTGTCAAATATGGACACCACTAATTGCATCATATGGGATGTCCTCACACTGTATTGGATTAATGTGGATTGGTAGAAGATCCCCATTTTACTTCTGCTAACCATTTAAGCGATTCCATTACTTTCCATGCACACTCCAAAACATATTATAAGTTTTACATTATGTCATTACTAGCATGGGAGTATCTTGCAGGAATATGTCCTACATAATGCAATAGGAATAATTTAAGCTTGATGCTATAATAACTACAGATGACGTACACGAAGAAAGGCATTGATGACTACAACAAGCTTCTGCCTCGTACAATAGCTATAAGTATCTTACATTTAATTAAATCACTATATTTATTGATTCGCAAAATTTTAATATTAGCATATTCTAATATAATGTTGTTGCATGTTGAAAAATTCATGGCGATAGAGTGAGAATATTTTATGTCTTAGCGATAAACGAAATCTCAGCACACAAACAGATGATTGAAATAATAGAAAAAGTACCGGGATTTTTACGTGGAAAATTCTGAAAGGGAAAAAATCACGGGGCCTCGCCCAGTTGAAAAGATTCCACTATTATTTGAAAGGATTATAAAAGTCGACTCGTTCTTCAACGTGCGAACAATGCAAATACAATAAGTTGATGATCTTACTAAAATTTGGATGGATATAGCAGATATAAAAAATTCGGTGTCAACAGCCGGGTGACTATTTTGCAAAGGTCTGAAGACGGTTGGAGATCCAGTAATACCTAGCTAACAAGATGAAGTCCGACGATAGTTGGAGAATGGAAAGAAATCCGACGACAAACAGGAGGAGATCCGACAATAGTTGATGAACAGGCGAAAGTCCAGCAAAAAGATCCAGCGGTGGTCGATGAATAGGTGGAAGTCCGACGATGATCAGGAAAAGATCTGGTGGTAGTTGTGTGAAACCCCTTAAAGTAAAAGAAGCTAAACTCTTAAACATCGAGGCGCCTTTTGGTGTAATGGTCGGAATTTCATTTAAGAAATTCCACAGCTAAGCATACTCATCCCGAAGCAATTCTGGGATGGATGACCTACTAGGAAGTTATACCAACAGGACAAAACTATGAGGCTCTTAGGTCAAAGCGTATAATATCTCGATAGTTAAGAGTTTGTGCTGTTACAAATGGTATCAGAGAAATGCACTTGCCGGAAGATGAGAACTATGTGTCATACAAGGCAAAGTACTACACATGGTAACCACCTCTTGAACCCTATATGGGACAAAGTGCTACATGATGGGAGCCATCACTTGAACTTGTAGGGGTCATCTATAGAATCCTATCTACCTAGTGGATAATTCTGAGATAAAGATGTCGACAAGAACGTCAGTTACTTAAGTGGGAGAGATTGTGAAATACCTTAAGTAAAATAAGCTAATTTTTTAAATAACGAGGCGCCTTTTGGTGTAATAGTCGAAATTTCATTTAAGAAACTCCACAGTTAAGCGAGCTCATCCTACTCGGAAGTTATACCAATAGGACAAAATCGTGATGCTCTTAGGCCAAAGTAAATAATATCTTGATATTAAAAGTTTGGGTTGTTATAGGTTGACAAACGTGTGGAAGTTCGGCGATGGTCAGCAAAAGATCCGACAGCGATTGACGGATGAGAAAATTTTCGCCGATGGTCATGAAGAGATATGGCGACGGTCAATGAAAGAGTGAAAGTCCAGCGAATGTCAGGAAGAGATCCGACAGCAGTAGACGAACGAGTGGAAGTTTGGCGAAGGTCAAGAAAAGATCTAGCGGCCGCCGACGAACGGGCAGAAGTCCGGTGACTGTCGATGGTCAGGAAAAGATCTGGCGGTGGTCGACAGCAAGAGAGCTCCCCAAGTTCTCTCCTTCTACTCTTCCTCTCTTCCTCGTTTTTTCTCCTCCCTCTCATGTGAAGAATGGGGGGATATTTGTTGTTTTTTGTGAATGACATGGCTGAAGAAGATCAAGGGTATGTTGGGAGTGTTCTATCGGACAACTCAAATTGATCCCCTTGATCATGAAACATTTATCAAGCATTTAGATGCCCTAGAGATGTCAGAATTGAATGATCTTGGGCTCGTTGGATTCATTTCGTCGAGCCGCTCGATTTGACTATAAGAATGTCATATTTGGGTGTCATTCGGTCATCCAATTAATGCTCCGAAGCTTCCAAAAATGCGTTGATCCTTTGATTTGAACCCATTTGGGCTCGGATTGGACCGATTTTGGCGTCTTTGGGCTCATCTATCCAAGATCTTCAATTTGACTGTAAGTTTACTGAAATCAGAATTTGGATGGTCTAGATTTTAATTTTCAAAGTCTCAATCATATATTTGAATCGAAATTTGTGCCCGATCCAAATGAATATTTGATGACGTATCAAATGTCTTCAAAATACATGAAAAAAATATGAAAGTGTTATATATAATAACCAAATATGGAGCATATGGTAAATCAAGGCATGAACTAGCCATAGGTTGCACATTTGTTTCGGTGGTCATGTTGAAGACAATGTATACAGTTGGCTCCCCTCTGGATCACAGAGTTCTCCAGGAAACAAATTTAGAGAGCAATCAGTCTCAAGAGAAGGGAGGTGGAGGAGATTGTTTGTTTCAAGCTTAAAAAATTACAATAAGTACATGATGCTTCAAGCCGTGGAGGAACATGAGGAGGAGGAGGAGGAGGATGATGGCTATGATTAGAGGTTTGTATTTGTTATTGTTATATATTTTTAGTTTTTTACCATGCATAAATGTTAGACTATTGATATTAAGTACAATGCTTAGCTTTTTATCACATTTACATTCAGTTAGGAGAGCATACAGTATGATGATCTACTGTTTAGTGATTGTGGAGTGTGGACAACCACAAAGGCCTAGTTTGATTGAGCGTTTTTTGTGCTTATTCCTTTTTAAAACGGTAAAATTTATTTTTCTTTATTGTTTGGTTCGTCAAACCTCGTTCCCAATAACACCATTCTTTTCATTTTTCTGCTGTTTTGAAAAAGCTTTTTATATATTCTTCTCCGTTAGAAAACTCCTTTCTCTGAACCATTGTTTCTTAAAACTACCTTTTACAAAAGCACCAAATAACCAAACGAAGCCTAAATGATTGCTAAGATGAAGATTGTTGAGCGGCTCAACAATTGTTGTGACTACAACTTTGCATTGATTTATGGTTACAATACTTGTGACTAGTCACGAGTGGTCTTCAACTGACTTTCCAACTACATCAATTACAATTATTTGACTTATCATGTTGATAGTCGTCAAAACTCACCATTATCAACTATGAAAGAGCTATTTTGCAATTATTTGGCGGTTACAAAATACAATCTTCTTATAGACAATTAATACATTCATATTTATGTATTTGACTTGGAGTAGAAGAAAAAAAAAGAAGTGAACATAAAATATAAAGAGTTAATTAATCTATTGGTTTGGGGACGGGGGTATCTAGCTTTTGCCACTCTAAAGGGAGCACTTGGCGGCGTAACTAATCCCTCGGTGGAATCTAGGGAGGCCACCCACCAGCATCAAGCTCACACTTGCTTTGCCACACTGAAGAGACAAGGCTGTAGTAGAGGGGATTCGAACCCGAGATGGGGGGTTCCCAACCGTGCTCGCCCACCAACTACCCTAAGTCTTGGTGGGTGAAAAAAAAAAAATCTATTGGTTTGAAAAGTGACACATCAGTGCTACACATAAATAATTGATGTGGCACAAGCTTAAAATAGGGATCCATCAATCAATGCTTAGCATTGCTGCCAATAATATGACTATCACAATAACATTGTTGAAAACTATATGGTAGAGTCTATAACATATGATGGAGTTGTCTTATCATGTAACAATAGCATTTCTCTTGTCCATAGTAAAAAAAATGGCATCCACATTAATTGTAGAAAAGAAAATTAAAATGCGATATCAATGGAGAGAAAGAGACAGATGATTCAGCATAGATCCAATATCATCTTCATCATTAAAGCTGAGTGTGCATAGTAAACAAATAGTCCAATATGTCTATTTCCTTACAATTAATGTCACAATTTATTAGGGTGGTGATGAGAAGCCAAGTCCTAACTTCCATTGGAGAAACCAACAGCCATTTTGCTTTACAAAGTTTAATTTTTGTTTTAATTATTTAGTATCAATTTAAACAAAGGATTTTACAATTTAGTATTTTTCTAATAATATTATTTTGTCTCTCTCCCACAAAGAGAGAGAGAGAGAGAGAGAGAGAGAGAGAGAGAGAGAGAGAGATGGGGAATATATATGTTTTTATATATTATAATTTATGGCCGTATGATTGTTTTAGTAATTGAGAATTTTACTATCTATTTTGAGAGCATATTTTAGAAGCCATATGTTTTCCAATTTTTTACTTAGTCTTTATTGGGGACAGCTTTATTGCTACTTTCTAAAACGTCATTTCAATTCAAAAAATTTTTGTACTAAAAAAATACTTTTGAAAGTAATAAAAAAGTTGTCCCAAACGAAATTTTAATCTTAAAAAAATACTTTATTTAACATTAACACTATTAATTATTAAAAAAAATTGAGTGGCACATACATATTTTTTATGTAATTATTTATAATAAATATATTAGGAAATAATTTATTAGTGAATTAATTATTCAATAACATAATTATGTTGTTTTTTATTTATTTTTTCTTTCTTCTAGTCATGCTCTTTTTATTTTTCACTTTATATGTATGTATACATATATACATAGCTTGTAACATTTGTTGAATTCTTATATTCCATGTATTTTTTATTAGTCAATGTTCATGTTGATTAATTTTACTAATAGATATATAATTTTATAAAGTATTTGAAAATGGTTACAATTTAATTTACTGTCATTTATAATGTGAAAGGAAATCATATATGATTAAAAAAAAAAAAAGGAAATCATATCTGATTAATCTAAATTAGCCTATCACGTGTAATTCATGTCGGCAATGAATTAACACATAATATTTTTTTATAATAGTAAAGATTAATAAAATATATTCATAAATATTGTATAAGGGACATTAGTAATTATTTTGCCTTTTAAATGCAAATAAGTTAATTTGAATGTAGATATATAATTAATCTATCAAAGGAATGGATTTTTACTAATAAAAACTATTTACTCACTTATTAAACTATTAAAAAAGAATTTGGAATTGAAAACTAATTTAAAATAATTAAGATTTATTTTATTTATTTTGGAATGACTTTATGAATCATTAATCTTCATTTATGTTGCTTAGTATTGTGTGAGATTAATGTTATCATCTTTTGTTATATGTAAAGGTATCAAATTAGAAGAATGAGATCAATCTCATTTGTATTACAAATATAGGCTTCGTTTGGGATGATTTTTTAACTGCTTCTTAAAGCAGCTTTTTAGTACAAAAATTAAATTTTTTGTACTAAAAAATTACTTTAAGAAACAGTAAGAAAGGCGTCCCAAACGAAGCCAAAATCAGTTAAGTAGAGAAAGATATGAGATTGTTTATGTAGCAAAGGTTCAAATGAAAACATTCATTACTTTGTAAAAAAAAAAGTATAAATGTAATTCACCTACAAACAATTTAAGGATTTTAATAAAATTATGCCGATTGAATAATATCATTTTCTCTTATTTGATTGCGTGTATGTTAAAAAAGAAAAAAAAAAAGAATATAAAATTGCTAAGATCAATAATCAGTTCAATTTCTCACATGCAATAATTTTTGGTCAAAAATTCATTTTAAAAATGTTACAAGTTGAAATGGCTATACCACTTATATAATTAGGGTAAACATCATAGGGATCTTTAAGATTTAGGATTTGCTTTAAGACATGTCCATAATTTAAAAAGTCTAACATTTAGTCATGATTCATATATATCTCTCTTTCAACAAAGTCATCAATTGATCATATAAATACACAAATACTCATCTGATTCCCATATCTTCTTCTTTTGCAAAAAATTTATCCTCCGCCTATATTGCTTCGACAATCTCTGATGATTTCTCCTCCTTCAACGGTTACTTATATACTCATGTTGCTTCAAAATTGAATGTTATTAGGAGGAGAATCTCTTATGCCTCATCGACCTCTTTTCTCTTTTGATATCGTGAAGTTAGTGGCTTGATCTCATTGAAAAAATGACCTAAATTTTAAGAATCATAGGACCTCTCTCAATTTTTATCTCTTGTTCTCGTATTCTTGTTCCTCTTCTTCTCCTACAATGATGTGAGTGGCTTGAACTCATTAATTTCTACCAACAACTTATTTTACTTAATTATATAAAAATGAACGCTAAAAGCCTAGAAAGGAGGAATTAATAGTCAGTGCATCCTCAATTGAGTACTGTTTATTGACTATTTAATATGGATCCAATAATAGGACACATTTGATTCTTTCAAAAGAGTTGGTCTTGCTATTCGTCTATGTTGGTAAGGCACAGTTATTATTCATGTGACATTGAGAACTCATCACATCTATGACTCTAACCGGTATTAATTATTAGCTAGAGATGATCAGTATTTGGACAGCTCAATCTTCATTTTATTATTTATTTTATTTTATTTATATTTTGGCATAAAATAAAATGTATTTAATATTTTAAAAATCGATTTTTGTTTATTGTATATAATGGTGGCGGCTAGGGGTGTCAATAAATGATCTGACTCAAACCTGAACCGAAACATCTAGGTTTGATTGACCTGTTTAATAAATGGATTGAGTTTAGATCGTGCATTTCGACCAGTTTATTAAACGGGTTGAATTTGGGTTGACCCGCCAACCCGATTTTAACCCATTTAATATTTTTCTTAATTATTTATTTATTTATTGATATAATCTTCTCATTTTTGATAAATTATTCTAAAATTTATGATTAATAAGCTAATAAAAATATATTTTTAATTAAAATGGTTTAGCAAGTTGGATTCGGGTTACTAGCTGGTCGGGTTCAAGCACAATTTATTGAAATGTTTATTAAACAGTTTTTATTTGGGATGATCAGATTCTAGTCAAATTAATTTCGGGTCAGATCGGCACCTAACTCATTGATCTATTTTGACATCCTTAATGACGACAGTGGTTAGCAGGTTAAGGATGATGACGGCCGAGTGTGATAGCATTGACCGGCGGCAATGATGATGATAACTTTCTTAAAAATACTTAAAATACCAACCGCATGAAGTTCCACAAGAGTAATAGAAAGTATAATTTACAAAAGCAAACCAAAGTGATTTGGATAAGGCTAGCGACTATCATGTTGATGATGATAACGAAGAATACAAATAAAACAAAACACAAATGTATCCATCGCTGGGTATCGTACATTTCGGCAAATCAATGCTAACAACATGAAAAATGTTTTAAGTTTGAGTCAAATCGAACTGAAATAAAGTACTTTAAAAATAGTTAAAGTTTTCATTATGCTATTTAATGGGCTAATTAATCAATGTTTATTTCTTGTGTACTTATAATTAAAACAAATAATTTGATCAGAGAAATACTACAAGTCAAAGATCACTTAATTTGAATTTCATTAAGATATTTAAATGTTTGAGGAGCGGTATATGATTAAAGGAGTTGATATAGGCCATTTGACAAAATGTTTGGAGATCATGACTAAAATTACTATACTGTTATTCCAAAACAAATATAAATATACCAATATTTTTCATAAGAAAATAATTTGAAATTGGAGAGAGCTTAGATATCTTAGGATATCTAGTTTATAAAGCTTTACTTGACGACAGACGCTATATGATCACTAGAAATAGCCATTGCTCGATCCTTAACTCCCGATTGTCATCACTCGACAAGCACCATCCTATTGTCATCACTTGATTGTTCCCACCTTGCTATCATTGCTCGATCTGCACCACCCGACTATCATCACTTGATCGCGATCGCCCGATTGTCATCAACCAACCGCCATCATTCGATAATAGATTCCTGACCACCGTTATCTTTTAATGACATTAACATCTACTGAAACACATCCATTTTTGAAGCATTGTCATTACCTTCCACTGTTTCGTTAGCATTCTCTACTATATCCATATGAGGCCAAGCTAGAGATCCATACTTTGTAATTTCCCCTTCATCTAAATTAGAATATCCTTAAGTATATTCTCGTTCTTTATTTTTTATTTTTTCAAATATATCCATCTTTTGCTTGATTTCCCTAAACTAAAAAGAATTGGAGCAACATTGTTCACAATGAACTGGACACAGTAATTTCGGTTTCGCATTTATAACTTAACAACCCTTGGCCAGATCATTACCTCTGTTAATTTTATTTGTTTGTTAAAACAAGGACAGATCATTAATTTCCAGCATTAATGACTTAGGGTTCATGCTAAGAAGATGCTCTTTTTAAACCCACCGCTGCTTAGTCCGAGTGATGGAGAGCCGGCTGGGCAAAGCTCAGGTGCCGGGTTCGAATTCCTTTGGCGGCAGTGCCAACTGTCAACCTTAAGTGTCGGCTCAGGTAAATAGTGTGGGTTGTCTGCTAGGTCGACCGGGATTTTCACTGGCCTAAAACACTGTTTCCTCATCACAAAATAAAAAAAAGATGCTCGTTTTAACAACTAAAATCTCTAAAACATAATAATATTAACAAAAAAAATGTTAATTACAAACACTTTTTTATTAAAAAAAATCATAATTCCAACTTATTTTATATTTATTATTAATATTCATGTAACTAAAAAAAGTGCTTACTTGTACACATTTCTTAATATTTTCAAATTAAATTGTAAATAAAAAAATAATATTTAATCATTTATTCAAATAAAACATGAGTAAGATTTAATTTTTGTTTGTATTTCTTCAAATAAAAAAAATTCTTCTAAAATACAATATGCATTTGTTTAGTTGATTATCATCTACGCAATCGTGTGGCCATTAATAAGAAATACACTAATCTCTGAATGTTTTTTCTATTTGTAATTGCTACAAAGAGATAGAGTACAGCATCTTTCTTGCGATCGTGATGGTCTTTAATGGATTCCTCTGTGGATCGATGAGCTTTCATGTTTCATCATTTATGAACTTAAATATGCATGTCCCAACACTTTGGGGTTAATTCCTCCTTATGATCATTCATGAAACTGTAAATATAAGTTTAACCCTCAAAAGTCATTTTACATAATTAAGATTACATAATATGCTAAAACATTTGCGGTGGTAGAGTTAGGGTGTTTATTGTCTTCGGATTGAACGAATTTTTAGTACGCAAACATAATAAGATAGAAGTTGCAAGAGGCGCCTGAGTTTTTACATGAAAAGCCTAAAAAGTGAAAAAAATATAGGGTTTGACATAGCTAAAATGATTTTAATAATGTTTGTTATCGGTTAGAAATGACTATGTTTCTCATGATTGGAAAAAACTTTGATACATTATAATAGACATTAGCATTATAGAACAAATTCCAGGTTGAAAGTTTGGGTGAATCTATGTAATGTCCAAGGTGAAAAATTGCCATCTTTAAATTTGGCTTTTATGTTATTATTGGTGGGCAATTATGTAACTTGCTCCCTTCATTATATCATTTTGCCCAACCAACTAGCTAGGGCTCGCTCTACGCATGTCACACAAGTAAAGATGTGGGACGCCCTCCCCTATTATGATGCCCCAGAATTTAATTTAGAAGAATTATTCTTTTATTATTTAATTTACATAATTAGAGCAACTTAATTTTTTTTATCAATATAAACAATAGCAGAAATAAAACTATTGATCAAAACATATATATATTCATTTTTCAAAAATCATATACACTACTCATGTTCTATACAATCCTATCACAACTACTATATCATGAGTATTAAAGAATAACTAAAATAACATGAACCTGAACCTGAAAAATCCTGATCAATCTCACACTTCTGCTTTCTTGTCCTGACCTGAAATTATTTAACCATATTTGATGAGCTTTAGAGTCCAGCAAATAACCAAATCTTACAACTGAACTCAATGCATGACAAAGGAGCAATATGCATGTCAGCAGTCAAATCATAGTAGTAGCATTTATATGATCATTGAATTACTGTAGAAATAGTAAAACTCACATGCACTAGCAGTAAAGTCTGTAAATAAGTAAAATAATACGGTATAGAAGACAGTAAAACAGTACAGTGGAGAAATAATTAAACTAGTATGAATGTCAAATTGATAAAACAATCGTCATATCATTACTATCAATCAGTAAAGAAATCGTATAAAGCGATAAAACCAAAGTATTAGTAAAAACTATCAAAATTATATCAATATAATAAAATCGTATATGAGTGTACACATACTATTCAGATATTCTATATCAGTATCAAATCAATATATTACATCCTCTGTATGTCACATGCATAATATCAGTAGTGTGAATCAGTCGTATCAAACAATATCAGTGTCTATATCAGTAGCAGTAATAGTCTAGTGGTAGGAGCAATAAATTAACATATTAATAATAAATCAGTGCAACAATAATAATAAATTTATATAATAATATGAACAATGCCTCAATAACATGTATTTTACTAGTTACATTAAACAAGTAAGAAGTTTTGAATATCAAGATGTTTTTAGTAATTAGTAATTGGTAGTCGATAATTGTTGGCTCAGTAAACAGAGTTGTTATTCTTTACTCATTGGCACAATAATAACTTCTTATAACTCCCAATTAGTATCACATGAATGAGTAGAGGATAACACAAAATTACAGTATTTAAAGAAAAGTCCGTTGGCCCACCATCTATATAGGTCAATTAATCTCCAATCAATAGGTTAACTAGTATTTACTTATCTTTTACAGAAATATTATTACGACGGTACTATAACAGTAATATCGACATATCTACATTCATTACCAATGCATTGTTATAAATAAAGTATAATTGAGCTTAATTCAGAAATTATTAAAATATCCTAACAGTAGGCAATAGAAATCCTTACTGAGCGAAAATTCATATTTTTAGAAATTAAACAAATTACCAGGGATCATATATAACAACATTCTGAAGCTTTATTTGAAATAAAGCATCATTTTTAGATGTCAGAATAAATTTCTGAATTGGTAAAGAATATCTACTTTTTTAAAATTATCTGACAAAAAATTTTAAATAAATACTCAAAACGTTTATAATCTCAATCTATATAACATATAAAAAAATTATGTAGTAAAAGTTTTATTAATACAAAATTATTTTTATTTTTTTATAATGAAAATAAAAATTTGATCAAAAAAATATAAAAAATATAAAATTATTGAAATCAGAAATAGAATAATGGTTCCTTGCAACGAGACGAGCAAATCTTCTAATTGGGCCGATTGACGAAAATAGCTCTATAATATCCAAATCATAAATTTTATTTTCTCTCTCCTCACATTTCTTCTCATTTTAGTTTTCATATCTCCATTTAGCCGAATGAAGAAAACAAAATAGTTTTAATAAATCTTCTTAACCGTCGATTAGGATATTTATATTAAAATAATATTATATAATTATATAACTTAATTAATATTCAGTGTAGAAGTCATATAAATCCTTTTGGGATTCAAAAGTTTTAGAAAAATTTTCATAAAATAATTCATTTTATTTAAAAATTTTTGATGAAATGGTTTGCAAAACGGACACCTAACGGTCTCAAATTTCTCACTTATACCGACATGTGCTAATTTCTTAAGGATTTTCACTGGTGCCAAAAAATTACGAAAAATTTAGTATAATTAAAATACAATAATATCTATCTTATGGCGAAAACGGTTTTCAAATTTGACTTATAATAACTTCTAAAAAATTTATTTATTTGAATCAAAATATAGACTACTACAACTATCCCCTGTCTCCATTTATTCAGATATCTTCTTAGTTCTCATGTCGCACATCTTCTGAACGAACCAAAGAACTACCATGTATTGAATTTGGTTGAGCCAATCTTTTGTGGTAAAGTAAAAAAATTTAACCCTTTCCTCTCTCTGTTGTTTCAAGCATGGGGGTGAAGGATTAAAAATATTAAAAGGAAATCTTGACTCTCAAAGTGGAGTCTTTTGATGTTTAGGAGGCAAAGATTGTTGGAAGATAAGAGATGATAATAAAAGGAATTTCTAACTCTAAAAATATATAAAGACTCAATGCTATCTATAAGATGATTTATTTCGTATATGTTCTAATTGTGTTTACTAATTACACTCAGACAGTTTTCTGAATCAACAATGAAAAGTTTATATGTGAAGAAAGTTCATTGTTCAAGTTCTTATTAGACAAAGGAGACCCATTTTAGGGTCCTTGGAACTGAACCTAATAAATTCATTTTATTTTTTTTCAGATAACGAAATGAACAAAATAAATTTAAACTTTTCATAATCTCCTCGCATATTTGTTTACACATAACATTTTGTAGATATGTTTTTGGCATCTGTTTTCTTTTAAATATATGTTTATTATTTCGAAGATCCCTGTCTTGCAATTTTCTGAAAAATGCAAGTCATAAATCAATGCATATATTCCCACTATAATAATATTATTTTTATATTTCAATGTTACATATAAGCATATTTTCATATTTAGATTATTGATGTGATTGCTAAAATGTATTACTAAATGAGTGTGATATGAAATTATAATTTAGGTCGGGCGACAAACGATCAAAGGAAAGTAATCAACTGATGGATTTCGTAGGAGAGTTGTCGGATGACAAGGTTTAGAGTATCATAGTTGAGCGACGATGGTCGGAGGAACCTAGCCGAATAATAGTAGTTGGAGATGTCACACCCCAGAATCTAAATCTACAGAATTGCACATCTTTTTATTTTTAACATATCAACCAAAGCTCACATAATTCAATATAGGCGAAAAACATGATTGAATTATTGTTCATGACATATTTACATATCTGATAAGTTTTCAAAATAATATATACAATAGAGAAAAACATGCTACAAAAATAACATATAAAACCAAAAGAGGGAATTAAAACCTAAACTATCACCCATTGACTAGCTTCACTCTGCAGACTCCTTACCCTTACCTGAAATTATTAAAAAAATCATATAATGAGCATATAACTCAACAAGTAATCAAAACTTAGCACTACATTTATTGCAAGGTTAAATAATCAATATGTCTACTCCAATTATAGTTAATATCAATTAATGATAAAACTAATATGATCAATAAAATTAAATTATTTCAATAAGCAAAAGAGTGTCAATCTATAAAAAAAATAAAAAAAAGACTATTAATCAATAACAGGTGTTGTACAGTAAAACAAGTCTACGTTGTCTATCAGTTATTTTCTTGCTAATGATTATATCACATGCTTTTATTAATCATTATGTTATATATAATTATTTATTAATATGTCATATCAATATACTGTATCAATATGTTATATAAATATGCTTATCAGTATTGTTTCAATATATATATCAATATCTATTAGAGTCTTTGTTATATGCTATGTCATGCTATATCAGTATTAATATAGGTTCTATTAGTTTTACATTAGTTCTATCCATCAATCGATTCAATCAAGTTATATGTTGTCATATCAATGCAGACATGGATACAGTTCTGAATACTAAGAGATGACATCAAGATTTAATATAATATTTTTAACATCTTTAACCCAAACTATCACCCACTTGGTCATCAGTCTTTAATTTATTTCAATTGTCGACAAGTTGGTCATTAATCTTTATTTTGTCATTATCATTTATAAATCCTAAATTAATTCAGAGGTGATTTTTAATAAATCATTAACAGTTGTCACATTCTGTTCATCAACTTAATTCGATCAATTGGTTATAGGCTACAACTGAAATTACACCATAAACCTTTCTTTTAAGAAAAGCCCGTCGGCCCACCATTCTGTACATGGTATTAAGATTTTAAGATCCAACCCATATTAATTATAATATTTACAGCCAATCATCTTTACTTACATGCAAATGTCACTTTTATCTTATATCAGTTATATCATTTTTTATAAGTAATTTAATATTTATGCATGAAATGCACTAATTTAGCAAATATAAGGAAATCTATACGGTATGCATTTACTTTAGAAAATCGTAACTATCAATCTGCCCAATGAAATTCAATAATATTATAGTCATAATGCTCATAAGTTATATATATCATATATCAAAAGTTATAGAGTGAAAGTTCAAAAAATTAGGAAATAATATATTTTTGACACATTTAGGAGAAATAGAAACTTTAGAAATCAAAATTATTAAAAATATGAGTAAGAGTATAGTTACTTCAATTATAATATAATCTGTAATAGAAGTGATAGATGAAAAAGTCTTGGAGAACTTTCTCTTCTTATCTCTCTACTATTTCATCCCCCTTTCCTTCTTCTTCTCATTTCTTTCCTTTCCCGACGAGCAAAATAAAGTGATGGAGGGGTGGTGGGTGGTAGGGATATTTATATTAAATGTATAAAAAAAATATTTTTAGTGCCTAGTGTCATGACGCCCAAGACCCTGTGCCGCTACGCTCTGGGCCGCCTGCCATAACCCAACCCGACAAGCACTACAGGAAAAACGTTATTTTCGGGCTGTCATTTTTCGTCGGAAAGTGAATAAAATCCGTCAGTAATTTACATTTCTGGCGGAATTTCTGGTGGAATTTTTTCACCAGAAATTACTTAGAAAAAAAAAATAAAAAAATTGTTATTAGCCAGAGCGGGCCAGCTGCCATCATCGCGAGCTAGGGCCTCATCGCGAACCCAACCGTGGGCCCATGAACAAGGCCTGCCTGCTAAGCTGCCATTACCGCGGGCCCGATTGGGCCCGCCCACGAATCGACCCAGGCTCGTGAACTAACCACGGGCCCATGGACCAGACCGGCCCGCGAACCCGCCTACCTGTTCTGTGCCCCCCGCCCAAGGCATAATTCGAACCCTGCCCATCCCGCGCTCATGCCCCCAACCATCACGGCACAAAGGTAACATATGCATTTTTCTAATATTTAAATTATAACTTTTAACAAATTTAATATAATAATAATTTAATTAATTTAATTTAGCAATTAATTATTAATTTAATTAATATAATTTATTTTATTTTATTTAAATTAATTTAGTTTAACAATGAATTATTAAATTAGTTAATTTAATTTAATAATATTTAATTTAAATAATTCTATTTGACAATAAGTTATTAAATTATTTAACTTAATTTAACAAAATAATTAATTATAAATATTTATTATAGTCATATTTTAGAAAAAATTAATTTTCATCAGAAATTTTGTCGGAAAGCAATAAAAAAATCCGTCAGAAACCAGTTAGAAAATTTCCGTCGGTAATCCGCCGAAAAATTTGCTGGAATTTGTAACGAATTTATTTTCACCGAAAATGAGTTATTTTCCTATAGTGAAGACCCACGAATAAGATAGGTCATATCATGTTGAGCACTAACATACGAATCCGAAGATCTAGTTTTAATTTTTTTTTTCAAATATCATCTTCTAATTTAAACTTTTAAAATAACAATAGACGACAGAGCGACTAAAATATTTAAAGAACTAAAAATAAACTCATTCAAAAGATTTGCTTTTTCTTCATCATCAAAATTGCATATACAATCATAGGGCATGACTGCAAACAAAAGCTATAGAACAAAGTAATGAAACCAGTCAAAAATTAAAAGATGAAATACCTCTAAACTCATATTAGATATTTGAAACTACTACACAACCGATTCCTTCTCTTTCCCAAATCCTAAAAATAGAATGTAAAACTATAGTAAGCTAAAACAGCTCAGCAAGTCACATTTCAACTAATTTAAATTTTCAAATCATATCATTTATTAAATATTCACTGAGTATTAAAAGTAGAATTGAGCAGAGAATTAAAAGTAGTTATAAAAAATATAGGCAAAATACACAAGCACTCCATATATCCCTCCAAACAAATAGAGTTTAATAACTCTGACTCTTATATCTCCCAACAGATATAATTCAATAACTCTGAGCCAATAGATAGAGCTTAATAACTCTGAATAACAGACGAAGTTCAATAACTCTGAGCAACAAACATAATTCAATAACGCTGAGCAATAGACAGAGTTCAACAACTCTGAAGTAGAATGTGCATACATCATCAAAACAAAACTTCCTCCACCTCTTTCAGATCTCCACGAATCACTCATTTCAGTTAATTAAGAACATATTTCAATGCATTAGACTGATTGAAGCATAAATAAATATATTTTTGAATATGTTAAAATGTCAAAACGATAGGCAACATAAAACTATATTAAGCAAAAATACATATTTTTGGATAGAATCAAATTATAAGAGATTGTGTAAAATACTATTTTAAGACTTTAATTGTACTACATCATTATTTTTTTAGAGTTTATATTATTTTCTATTTGATAAAAAGCGTATAAATTCCAAAACTTCCTGTATAAAATTTTTAGAAAATATTCAACATATTTAAAATCTCAATCTCCATAACATACAAAAAGTTACACAATGAGTTTTACCAGTGCAAAGTTATCCCCATTTGTTGATAACGAAAATATAAATTTATTCAAAAAATAAAAAAAAAGCTTCGTATTTTTAAAAATTGTGATAAGCTTGGTGTAACCTACCTCGGTTTAGACAACCTCTCTAACTAGACCAGTTGGCAAAAATGGCTCAACGATCTCTAAACCCTAACTTTTCTCTTCTTTCTCGTCTCTTTCTCTCTCATTTTCATTTTTTTTTTCCTTTCAGCTCTCTGTTAACCAAAATGGGGAAATTGAATGAAAGAAGGAAATGGAATTTAAGTGCTTAAAGATTTTTATAATAAAATATTCAAAGGACGTATAAGAAATTATGCTAATTATTTAGATTTTAGCATAAAATTAATATAAATCATTTAAAATCTTCAAATCTGTGAATCCAAAAATTATGAAAAAATAATCATAAATTAACTAATATGTCTAAAATACTCTAGTAAAATTAGTTTATAAAACGAACACCTAATGGTCCTAAAAATTTCACTTGTACCGACATATCTTAATTTCATAAGGAATTGCAGTAATGCCCAAAAGTAATTAGGAAAAAAAATATTATAATTAGAGCACAATAATATCTATGTTATGACAAAAATGATTTATAATTTTTACTTATAATGATCACTGAAATAATTTTTTATTATTAATGATCAAAACATATCTTTTAAAATTTAAGTGTTCTTACACCGCCCCAAGAGTTACTGTAGAACAGAGAGCTCAACGCCGCAACGACGGCATTTCCTAGTGCTGCTACTCTTGCCATCCCATCGTCGCATTGCTGCCTGCTAGATAAGATTTTCTATTTTTCAAACAAATTCTTTTTAAACTTTAGGGTTATTACGGAAGGATTGTTATTGAGTAAATGTGGTTTGAGGTTGAATTACAGTAGTCAAGCAACGATGGTCGGAGGATCGTAGTCATGTGATAAAGGTGGGAAGATCATAGTTGGGTGATTGTAGTCAGATGAACATAGTTGGATGATAGTTGTCCGCTGGTTGTTGTTCAAAGGTGGCGATCAGGCAATGGTTCGACAGTGGCAGTCTGGTGACGATGGTTGAACTGTGCCCCGGCCGTGGTGTTTGATTGAAGCTTTGAGATTCTTAAAGCCTTTTGGCTCTCTTGAAACTCAAGCTCAATTCCAGGTCCCTCGTTATAAAGAGAGCGGAGGCCTATTTATAGATTTTTTTAGAGTAGCATGTCTCATAAATATAGGTAAAATTTAAAACAATCCATTGAACATCCTGTATTGATTCAATTAATCATAAGCGTTTGTTCAACAATCAAGTTTTTAATATTGTCGGAATTAAGTGATACTTGATTTATTGGATTTGTCTCGTCGAGATGCTCAATTTGACTATAAACATGCAAGATTTGGAAATCATATAGTTATGCAATTACTAACTTAAAATTTTTAATAATGATTCAAGTGCTTGATCTAGACTCATTTAGACTCGGATTGGATCACTTTTAATATCATTTAGTTTATCCTGTTAAGATGTTCAATTTGACTATTATTTATTGAAATAAGAGCTTAGATGATCATAAATTTAATTTTAGAAACTTTTAATTCAAATGTATATCAAGATTCTTTGCCTACTAAAACACACAAGACTTTAATTAGAAACTTTAATGGTAACTAAATAACTTATTACTAGCTTTAATTTTCCCTGTTGTTGGCCAATCCGAGAATTACAGGGAGATCATGACTTTTAATAGAGATAATTATATTTATTAAAAGTTTGAGATTTAATTATATTTATATTTTGATAAATAACTTATTTAATAAAAATAAAAGCTATGTGTACATTAAGGACATTTTTTAGGGCTGTTCAAGTACCATCATTTTCTTCATTAAATGAGCACAATTGACGTATCTTATTTTTAGCATCAGAATAATGAATGACATATACGTGTATACAAAACAAGCAGATATTATGATGAAAGGAGCAAATTTTCTATGAGGAGAACTATGGATATAAATGAGCATATGAAAATATTATTCAAAGCATGTGACTCAATGGAAATTTGTGAATTAAATAAATCATACAATTATATCATCAATTTTGATTGAAAATGACTGAAATGACAAAAAATAAAAATAAAAAATTTCTAGTAGATTTACGTTTCTAGCAAAAATAAATAAAAAAAAATTCATCTAGAATAGTCGATGGAGGAACTTAGCAAAGCATCCTTCGAAAAAGTCACTAGTAGGTTTTTTTCCTGGAACAAGCATGTTTGTTTTTTCTATAGCTTTCGAAAGAGACTCTTAGGCATCGTTTGAGACGGCTTTCTTACTGCTTCTTAAAGCAATTTTTTAGTATAAAAATTTTAATTTTTAAACTAGAAAGTTGTTTTAAGAAGCAATAAAAAAGCCGTCCCAAACGAAGCCTTAAACTCAGATTAGGTCTCATTATATCTCTCTTCTCCTGACTTCTAGCGCTTAACTTGCCTTGCTTGGGCAAATAGTGGCTTTTGTGGTTTCGTTATTGTTTGATTGAAAAATATAGTTTTGAAAAGAGGTTTAATTTTCTTTGGGAGATATTTAATTTCTGGAATTTAAATTTTATAATCGAACACTTATTATGAATGATATATCACCTCGGAAGGTGAACATATCGTTCCCTAATAGGTTCAGATTATAAATCTTGATTTATCCTGATTATCGTAGTCAAACTCAAGGAGAAACAACATATGATCCCGAAGAATCAGAATGATGTTTAATCCAATATTTAACTATAATAATCCATTAAAGAGATCATTAATTTCATAATCAAAGTTACAATAATAGTACGATATATCTTTCCAAAGAAAGAGGATATCGTTTGTTATCGATCATTTGAAAATGACGATAATGATCGTTGAATTTTGAATTTCCCAAAGATAATTAATTGAAATTTTAAAAGCTTGATTTTGAAATCAGGTCTGAGTTTCTAAATCTCCTACGAGCGCAAGCCCTCGTAGTTAATTACATCGTAGGAAACCAGAAAATTTCCTACGAATACTCTCGATTAAAATAGCGATACGAATTTTACTTAAGATTTTAAAGATCGATATCAAAGAAGGTTAAGGACTTGAATTTTCAAGTGGGATTGGTTCAAGGTTGAGCAGTTCTTTCTGGAGTCAAAGGAAGAAGAGTAGGAGGTGTTTTGAGATTCTGAATTGCTTCAGAAACACCTCAAACTATCCTAAGTGTTGGGCTTGAATTTGATTGAAAGAGATTTTTAATTTGAATGGTCAATTTTATTAGAAAGTGGGAATTAGATTCCCAGAAGATTGAGGTCTTAGGATTGAAGATATGCCTCAGAACCTAAATCTAAAATGGGTACTGAGAATCAGTGACCCGGATCCTAGCTAATGCAATGCAATCTGGACTTACCCCGGCCTGGATTGGGGAGCCAGCTAAACCACCTAAACGCTTCAAAACCATGAGTCAAAGTCTTTTAAATGTAGGGTGGTTAGGGGACATTGTTTAAGATTAGTTTAAGGAGTTGGGGTCGACATCTAGAGCAGATTCCTAATTGACCCCTCAACTTATGTTGGGTGAAATGCTTAAGCTAAAAATGCAATTAAAGATTTAGACTCAATTTTTAATTTGTATCTAATGCAATGCATGCTAGTTGACTCGATAAAATGCTTAAATCAGAATGTAGCAATTTTAAAAATAGGCTTAAAAAATAGATTTTATCCTAGAGATTGCACAACATCCCCTTGGACAGAACTGCACCCTAATAGGTCAGGTGGTCTGCCAGAACCCGCAAGCGGGGAGGTGCCTAACACGGATGAGAAAAGTCAATATGTATGCATGAAAAACTCCCGGCGAGTCCGGGCTTACTTCTTAAGAGCGTTAGAGTTTCTATCTGAGCTTAAAATTTTAAATTTTGTTTAAGTAGAAAAGGTTGATGACCGTACCCTCACGAGCCTCCGTTCGGGTTCCAGGCTAAATCAAAATCGACATGCAAGAACGCCAAATAAACTACTAAAAGCATACGGGTCCTTAATCGCAATCAACACATCAATCAAATTAATTAAATAATTAAATCAATTAAATAAATGCTCAAATTGAAAGTCCATAGGCAAGTGCCCTTAATAATACAACCCAGGGTCTGCAGTAAAGTAAAGTGGCCGGGTACCACTGACTACAACCCGGATTCTACTCCTAAGACTCAAGTGACTTTGAGATTTGAGATTCTTCTCGTTCTTCACTTCTTTGTCTTCTTGAAACTCCTTGGATCATCGGGTCTGGATATCCAAATGAAAAGAAACTCCCCCTGAATAGGGGTGTTATCTTTTCTCTTTGGATATTTGAACTTCATCATAATTTGGATCTCCAAATGGATAGGAACTCTCCCCTAAGGGATGTTCCTTCCTCTTTGTATTCCAAATTGGATGTTTAAACATCTCAATCTCAAATCACTTTAAATTTACAACTCAATTTACATTCAAATTACATCAATTAAAAATTAAAAATTTAGACTCAACAACCTGCAGGGTTATCCTAATAATCAGCAGTTTATATTTGACATCCCAAGCAGTTATATATTTGAAATTAAAATACTCAATCACAGCCACACTTGGCCATGCTCTTTTTGATTTAAAGGGGGACTTAAGCAATTTTCTGGAGCACCTGTGCAATTTAATAATTATAATTTTGCCCCCTTTAATTTATGCCCTGTATGAGCATGACCACCTGCATAAGATTGAATTAGTACAAATCGTCACTAGCCTAGGGGTAGATCTAATCGTACAATCAATCACATCACAGAGTGCAATAAATAAGTAAACAAACACATCAATTCTACTACTAGCAAACAGCATGCAGTAAAAGCTCGAAAACCCGGCACACAGCAGAAAAGTAAACACCGGCCTAGCCTAAGACTAGAGTTGGTTGTCCTAGCAAACCATCTAAAAGGTGTGAGGTAGGCTGTGTGGCTTTGATATGTCTTAAATAGGCAATTGATTGAAATTGTTTGAGGTTCAAGTTGGTTGAAGGTTTAAGGGAAGGTTTAGGTTAAAGTTTAAATCTTAATGATTTAAAATTGATTTTAAAAATAATTTTGATTGTTTGTTGGATATCACCTTTGTTGCACACCGAGGCCGTGAAGTTTATTTCACCTTCCTTGGGGCTAATTTAATAGCCTCGTAGGCCTGGGTTACCCAGTGGTACCCGATATGATTAAGTGATTTGAGTTTGATTAAGGTTTGAAGGTTGATTAAATTTTAATTAAATTTGATTGGTTGCTGGTTTTAAAGTTGATTTAAGATTTTCTGGAATTTCGAATGATTTATTGAATTTTGGTATTTTCTGGATTATTTTAATGATTTAATTCAAGGGTCAAAAGTTGACTTTTTGATTTAAAGGGTTTTCTAGAAATTTAATATTTTATTAAAATACTAGACCTTAATACGATCAGTTAGACAGTAAGTACGCTGAAATTGGATTTTTCTACATTTTATTATGAAGGTTTGAAGTTTTGACTTGAATTTGAACTAAGTTTGACCAAAAGTTGACTTTTTCAAATTTGTTTGATTTCTGGAAACTTAACATTTTTAATAAATATTAGAGCTTAAGATGAGTTGTATGCCTTTGAGTTTGCTCAATTTGGAGTTCATTTGAATTAGTTATGAATTTTTGAAGTTTTGAGTATTTATTGAATTTTTGAAATTGTTTAATTAGAGATTCTTTTTGTGATTTGGATCCAAATGGCCTCCAAACTTCTTGAAATCAACTCCAAAGGTCAGGAATGACCTAAGGAGTGATTTCCAAGTGTTTGGAAATTTTTTGGAATTTTTAATTATTTTTTTATTAATTAAATTAATTAAATTTCAGATTTCAATTAAACTTAAATTAAACTCAATTTTGAAGTCCAGTAAAGGGGATTTTATTTTTCATTGATTAAGGGTTCAATTTTGGTCAGTTTAAGGTATTATATGTAATTTTTGGATTTAAAATTGATTTATTATAATTTTTGGAAGGTTAAATGGTTTAATCAAGGTTTAAATTTGATTAGGTTAATTGAGGGGCTTAATGATTTCAAAATTCAGTGGGATATTTTCCTAGAGCTGAGAGTGTCACTATGCTCAAGTGTTCAAAGTTTCAAGTCAATTGGAACTGTATCCTAATTATTAGAATTTTTCTAAATTCTCTAAACTTAGGTCCTTAATTATTGTCCTTAATGACACTAGGTTAATTAGGTTTGAATCAAGGTTTATCTAACCCTTAGACTACACCTAAGCAATCATACCACAGCAAGATTAGATTTTAAATCTTCATGCATAGGGTGAAATGAATTTTCCATTATTTGAGTCAAATTTTGACCCATATAATAGAAAATTCTATAGAGCTCAATCATGTGCTCAATTAAGGCAGGAAAAATCACAAAACATAGCAAATGTTCTATGACTATCCCCTGCCAAATTTGAGCTCAAGAGAATGACAAGAAAAGGCTTAATTAAATAAAGTTTAAATTCAATATTAATTAAATAACTTCTGGTAGGTATATCAAAACTCAATGAAATTATTTTTAAATGACAGAGCTCTTCACCCTGAATCCATAGAGGTATTACATGCAAAATTTGGATTAAAAACGAATTTTCTATGGATTTTTGAAGTTTGAGGGCATTTAAATGATTTTTTATTCAAATTAAATCAAATCAGGCCGGCGGCGCCGCCAATCCAATCATTGGCAATGATTGGCTGACGGCGGCGCGGTGCAGCAGTCGGACACGCGGCAACATCCTGTGTGGTTACTTAACCACGTCGGCATCAACGACAGCCGTTTGATCTGATCAGATCAGATCTGATCCAAGCGACCACGCGCTGCCACGTCACCCGCGCGGTTCAGCCAGGCGACCCGCGCTCGACTTCCAGGGGCGCCGCGCGGTCCAGATTCGATCTGGATCGTCCGATCAAAGATCGGACGGTCCAGATCTTCCGAATTTCAGCAGTTTAATTTGAATAAGAAATTTCAAATGCTCAAATCTCTCAAATTACTCAACCAAACTTCACAAAAATTGAAACATAGATTCATGGTAGCATAATCCTCCAATGTCTGGAGTTTGAGGGCTCCATGCACTATGGATTTGCTACAGTTCCAATTTGAAGTTTAAAATTAAAACATAAATAACTTACAAAATATCCAGTGGATTTTCGACTTCTTGGGCTTGTTGGAAAGATGAAGACGTCCTCTTCAACTTTGGTGAAGACTCCAAGAGCTGATTCTGTCTGGATTTGAAGTTATTTGTAAAACTCCTGATTCTTTCTCTAGATCCTCTCTCTTCACTAATGAAGGTTTGGAGACTAAGATCTGGTGGGAGAAAGCTTGAGACAGCTATAGAAATATCTAGAGAAGCTTTTGGAGAGCTTTTTGGGGGCTGGAATAGCTCTGGAGGAAAGGAATCAAGTGAGAGAAGATAGATGAATGAATGAGCTTGATTTGAGGGTTTTAAGCCTATTCAATCATCCCCATGCCAAATGGATGGTTGGGATGACTTGGGGACTTGCTGGGATGTTGCCACATGTCCTCAATCAGTTAGAGAGCAGGGAATGAAAGGACAAGGAGGTACATCCCATGTGTAAAGGGGTTTGGTCCCCACTTAGACACATGGGGTTAATCCAAGCCATGAACTCTTGATCTAAGGGCTGAGATTAGCCTTAGGAAGCTTCTGGAGTCTTTTACAACAGCTGGAATGATTTGGATTAAAGTGCATTAAGCTTTGGGGAATGATTTGACTAGGTTTGACCTTCTTGAAAGCTCAATTTGACTGTTTGACCAGTCAAAGTCCATGTGGACTGCTGAGTTGGCATGGGACAGAGCTTTGGGTGTTGAGTTGATGGCTTAAAGGGGATTTAAAGCTTAAGGGTCTTGAGTTTGAATGAGTGGGAGAAGGTTTAAGGGGTTTGACTATGTTTTATTGAGTTGACCAAGTCAAACTCAATGTGATTTGACTTGAGGTGGGTTTAAAAAAATATTCAAGGCATTGATTGATGTAGGTTTGAAGATTTGAAAGGTTTCAAATGAATATTTGAAGGAATTTGACCCAAATGGGTCACATTTGATTGAACTTGGACTCAGTTGACCAAGTCAACTGTTGACTAAGTCAAGGGTCCAATCAGGTCTAAATCATTAAAGGATATGGCCAAGGGAGTTTGACAGGGTTTTGAATACATTTGGGGTGTGATTTGAAGTAGGGAAGCTTAAGGGTTTGAAGTGGTCAACCTGAGTTGACTTGGTCAACAAAGTTGACCAAGGGCCAGGGTCTGGGCTGGATCAATCTGAAGTGATATATAAAGTCTAGCAGAAGTGTTTTCAGGGATCAAATAGGTCATTTGGGTCAAATGACCTATTTAGACCCTTTATGGGCTTAATGGGTCAACTGTGTTGACTTGGTCAACCAGGTTGACCCAGGGTCAGGGATTGGGTCCAACCAGTTCAGAATGACTTTCTGAGTCTGCTGGTGGTGGTCTCAAGGTCTGGAGAGGTCATTTGGTCAAAATGACCTATTTGGGCCCTTAATGGGCCTTTTAGGTCAACCTTGGTTGACTTGGTCAACCATGTGGGTCCAGGATCTGAAAATGGGTTCAACAGATTTGAAATGATATTTGGAGACCAACGGAGGTGGTCCCAAGGTCTGGGGAGGTCATTTTATCAAAATGACTTGTTTTGACCCTAAAGGGGCCTTCTAGGTCAACTAGGTTGACCCAGGGGCTGGTTCTGGGTTCAACATGTTTGGTTTGATATTTGAAACTTGCTGGAGGTAGTTGCATTTGATTTGGAGCTCATTTGACCAAAGTGACTATTCACACCCCATAGGGGTATTTTGGTCATTTTGACCCCTGGTCAACTGGGGGTCAAATTGAGTCCAACAAAATGCAGTTTAATGCTCAATGGGTCATAATCAAGGGTCTGGAGGTAATTGGAGGCTTTGGAGAAAGCTCCAGGGTCAAAACCCACTGGGTGGTAGGTCCAGTGGCATAGACTGTAAATATTTGAAGGTTTTACAGCCTTTGGATTTCAATTCAGTTTCTGGGGTTAGAGATCTCAGATGAGCTCAAATTTGGAGGGTTGCCTCTAGAGACATGTCACATCAGTGTGGAACTGACAGATCTTGAATCAGAGGTCATTTGATAGGGTTTTGAAATGTTCAAAGATTAACTGGAAAAGGCTTTCAGGACTTAGACCTTTAGCCTTGGATTTGAATCTGGAAATCTGGTTTTGAATTGGATTTTGAGCTTGAATGATAGGGTTTGAACTATCTAAATCATTTATAATCATTTGTGTGATTTTAGATGATTAGATATGATTAAAGTCAGGTCAGAGGCTGGAGCAACTAAATCTGGGTTGTTTGAAGGTCAGGATTGGTCAGGGATTTGAATTGACTTGAATTCTAGATTGATTTGAGTTTTGGATAGATTGATTTAAGGCTTGGACTGGTCTGGAGTTTGAATGGATTTGAGATCTGGATAGATCTAAGATCTAGGAGAATCTTAAGATCTAAATTGATCTAGGGAAATCCTAGGGACTGAAATCTAGGAAGATCCTAGAGTCTAGGAAATCTTAAGGTCTGAGATCTAACAGGTTCTTAGGATCTAGAATAGAACCTAAAGTCTAGATTCTAGGAAGATCCTAGGTTCTGGAGGTCCTAGGGCCTGGGATCTAGAATAGTCTTAGGATCTAGAAGAATCCTAAGCTCTAGATAGATCTAGGAGAATCCTAGGATCTAAGAGGATCATATGATCTAGAGTCAGGTAGAATCCTAGGGTCTAGAATAGATCCTAGGGTTTGAAGTCTAGGAGAATCCTAGAATCTAGATTTGTCTTAGATTATATTGATCTGGGGTCAGGATTGATTTGAATTTGGATTGATCTTAAAGTCTGGATTGATCTAAGATCAGATTGATCCTAGGGTTAAGATTGATCCTAAGGATTGGAAAGATCCTAAGGTGTGGATTAGTCCTACTGAGCTCATACAAAAATGAGGTCAACAAATGGACCCCCAATATGTGTAATAGAATGTAGTTCTATTGCACATATTGGTGTTGACCGAATAGAATGGTCAAGTCTGGAATTTTGATCTTAAGGGGATGAAAAGTCTATCCCTGGGGAATTAAGTTTGAATTGATACTAGGGTAGTGCTAAGAAAAGCGTACTCTACCACTAGTGGGTCTGGTCCTAAGGGAAAGGAAGAATCTATCCCTAAAGGAGAAGGAAGTCTAGGTGATCCTATAGGAAGGAAGAACTCCTAACTATAAAGGATTAAATATGGATTTGATTCTAAGGGAAATGAAATCCTAACCTTAGAAAATTAAATTTGAAATGATACTAGGGTAGTGCTGGAGACAGCGTACTCTACCACTAGTAGATCTAGTCCTAGGAGAAGGAAGAAAACCTATCCCTAAGGAAAAGAAGGCTTGGATGATCGTATAGAAAGGAAGAACTCCTAACTATAGAGGATCAAGTATGAATTTGATTCTAAGGGAAAGGAAAATCCTAACCTTAGAAAACTAGATTTGAAAGGATACTAGGGTAGTGCTGGAAACAGCGTACTCTACCACTAGTGGATCTAATCCTAAGGAAGGGAAAGAATCCTATCCTTACAGGAAAAGAAAAATCTGGATGATCATATAGAAGGGAAGAATTCCTAACTATAGAGGATCAAGTTTGAATTTTGATACTAGGGCAGTGCCACAAAGGGCGTACTCTACCACTAGTAGATCTAATCCTAAGGGAAGGGAGAAATACCTAGCCCTAAAGAAAAGAAAGCTTGATTGAGATTGATTCCAGGACGATGCCATAGAGGACTTACTCCATCACTAGAAAGTCTAATCCCAAGGGAAGGAAGAAGAACCTACCCTAAGGAAGAGAGAATTGGATTTTGAAATTAAACCCAGGACGGTGCCATAGAGGACTTATTCCATCACTGGGGAGTCTAATCCTAAAGGAAGGAGAAAAGCCTGATCTTAAGGAGAAGAAAGTTTGAATTTGGAGTTGAAATTGAATCTAGGACGGGGCCACAAGGGACTTATTCCATCACTGGGGAGTCAAATCCTAAGAGAAGGAGAATACTTACTCTAAGGAAGAGAAGAGCTGGATGATCTCATAGGAAGGTAATATTACTTCATATAGGAGATCATCCTTGAAATTTTGAATTTTGAAACTAGAATGGTGCCGCAGAAGGCGTTATCCATCACTAGTAGATCTAATCCTAAGGAAAGAAAGCACGATGACTCACATCTGTCCTTAAGGAAAAGGAAACTGGAAGACACTAGGATGGTGCCACGGAGGGCGTACTCCACCACTAGCGGATCTAATCCTAAGGATAGAAAGCACGATGACTCACATCTGTCCTTAAGGAAAAGGAAACTGGAAGAAGCTAGGATGGTGCCACGAAGGGCGTACTCCACCACTAGAAGATCTAATCCTAAGGATAGAAAGCACGATGACTCACATCTAATCTTAAGAAAAAGAAAACTAGAAGAAGCTAGGATAGTGCCACGAAGGGCGTACTCCACCACTAGCGGATCTAATCCTAAGGATAGAAAGCACGATGACTCACATCTAACCTTAAGAAAAAGAAAACTGGATGATCCCGTGAGAAGGAAGCATTGCTTTACACAGAATCAGATCTGAAGTGATCGTATGTAAAGGAAACTTGCTTTACATAGATGATCGAGTCAGGATGATCGTATATAGAGGAAACTTACTCTATATAGAGGATCAGATTAGGAATGATCATATGTGAAGGAAACTTGTTCCACATAGAGGATCGAGTCTGGAATGATCATATACAGAGGAAACTTGCTCTGTATAGAGGATCGAGTCTGGATTGATCGTATATAGAGGAAACTTGCTCTATATAGAGGATCAGGTCTGGAATGATCATATGTGAAGGAAACTTGCTTCACATAGAGGATCGAGTCTAGAATGATCATATACAGAGAAAACTTGCTCTATATAGAGGATCGGGTCTGGATTGATCGTATATAGAGGAAACTTGCTCTATATAGAGGATCTCAACTGGAATGATCATATGTGAAGGAAACTTGCTCCACATAGAGGATCGAGTCTGGAATGATCATATACAGAGGAAACTTGCTCTGTATAGAGGATCGGGTCTGGATTGATCATATATAGAGAAAACTTGCTCTATATAGAGGATCTCAACTGAAATGATCGTATGTGAAGAAAACTTGCTCCACATAGAGGATCGAGTCTGGAATGATCATATACAGAGGAAACTTGCTCTGTATAGAGGATCGGGTCTGGATTGATCATATACAGAGGAAACTTGTTCTGTATAGAGGATCGAGTCTGGATTGATCGTATATAGAGGAAACTTGCTCTATATAGAGGATCGGGTCTAGAATGATCATATGTGAAGGAAACTTGCTTCACATAGAGGATCGAGTCTGGAATGATCATATACAGAGGAAACTTGCTCTGTATAGAGGATCGGGTCTGGATTGATCGTATATAGAGGAAACTTGCTCTATATAGAGGATCGGATTTGAATTCTGGAATTTGATATTTGAATTCTGGAATTTGAAATTTGAATGATGTTTGAACTTGAATTTGATTGAAGATTTTTGAATCTGAAGATGTTTAAATTTAAAACTTGATTTGATGAATTTGAGTTTGAAAGGTTTTGAATTTGTGATGTGTTTTGAATTTGATTTGAATTATTTTGAATTTGAAAATTTGAATTTAAAAGTTGATTGATTTTGATTCATCTTTAATTTTGATTTTAAGTTTTGAATTTTGATTACGTTTGATTCAATTTTGATTTGTTTGAATTTGATTTTGAATTTTGAAGTATTTTGAATTTAATTTTGAGTTTGACACTCATCTGGCATGATATTTCCTGAAGAGCCTCCCCAATGTTTGAAAATATTGGGTGGCATTCTTCAGGGTTGATCGGTCAAAAGGAAACTTCCTCTAAGATCGTCATTAAAAATGAACGATCCAGTCAACATTGACTCAAGATTTCCATTGAGTTTACAATGGATTAGAAGTGGTCTACAAAAGACTACGACCAAGTCTCCTACTTGGGGAGTTCTAGAGTGACACGACTTATCAATAACTTGAATCAAATGTGACTTATGAACTTTCAAACTTTGCTGAGCATGTATTGATTTTTATTTGATGCCCTTGAACTCCTTGAATTGGAGTCAAGCACTCTGCTCAATTAGAGTTTGATTTTAAACAGCAAGTCTCAACTCAAGAAACTACGCTTCTAGATCAGAATGATCTAGGACCCAGCACAGGGTGTGGCTTGATTATGAACGACAATTTCCAGCATTATAAAATACTCCTCCAGTGGGATTGCACTTGGACCCAGCTTAGAGTGTAATTTTATAAAGAAGGTCTAGTAAAAAAAAATGCCTATGCGGAAGGGCTTACACACACTTCTCAAGGACCAGATTTAAATTTTCAAGAATAGAAAATTTCATTCTTCTTATTAGAAAACTTCCTCTATGTACTTGGACCCTATCGGAATGACAAGCGGGAACAAGTTCAGAAGTACAGTGAAAAGTTTGAGTGACCCCAACTAACCTGAAAAGGTTTGAGGATTTAGGTTTTGTTGACCCAGACCAAGTTTCGTAGGAACTAAACTAGGGTCTCCCTTAAGTATTTTGAATTAAAATTAATTTCAAAGAGGTTTAAGTTGAATATAGAAATTTAATCTTTTCAATTCTCTAGCACAAGAGATTTTTGTATCTTGATAGATCATCGATGCACGATAAAAATTATGGATTCAAAATTCTTAAAATCAAGCAATTTTAAATTGACTGGGTATCTTGAGATTCAAGAATTTAGAAGAAGGGAGCCTCTTTCTTTCTTCTCTTTTCTTGGTGGCGCACTTTGAGCATCTTTTGATTTATAGTGTATTTTGCACTGTTTCTTAACTTGTGGCGCCCATTGCGCATCTTTTTGATTTTTAGTGCACTTTGTGCATTTCTTGATTGTTGGCGCATTTTGCGCATCTTTTGAATTCAATTGAATTTAAGAAGAGGCTACACCTTCTCTATTTCAATACCGGGATTACATCTCGAGTATAAGAGAAGAAAACTCATTCTCTTATGCAAGGACGAATAATCCTCAAGGTAGGACCCAGTCTTTTAAAATAAATATTAGCTTGACTTTTGAAAATTATTGAACAAATTTTAAACACGCAAGAGATATCTATTAGGATAAAAAATTGCGAGAAAATTGAAAAAATTTTCATTTCAAAGATCAACTTAAATTTGATATTGATTTAACTCAACAGTCGAATCAATCCCACAAAGGGTGGGAGGGAGGTGTATTCAAACATTTGATGGAGTCAACAACAACTTTCTCCTGCTTAAGACTTCAAATAGAGGTCAATTCTCATTAAAAAGATGATTCAATTATCTTGAAAATTTGAAATCAATACACTTGAGAAATTAGAAGTTTTTCCTTAAAAATAAATTGCAAATCTAGGTGGCAAGACCCCAGTAGTACGGAATTAGATTCCTACGATCTCCTTGGAGGGAGAGACTACTATTGGGTCTGCACTATCCTTAGAAGTTATGCATCACTTTAATCAAAAGATTTATCTCGATAGGACCCCGTTGAAAGTTGAATTTTAACGGTATCACTATCTGATATAATCCTAGATTATTTCCCCTCTCTTATTACTAGTGGTCTAGTAATTAAGAGAGTGGCACCCCGAGTGGTTTCTACACCTCCCCCTCTCTAGTTGATGTAGTGGGACACGTATAGAAATGTGACCTAACATCGTCTAGTAGAGTGGACGGGTCATAACCTTCAACTGGGGGCCTAGGGCCTGGTGCTGGAGTTTGTTCAGTTCTGGCTTGATTAATCCTCACCATGTAGTAGTCAAGAAGGTGTATTGAAGATCGTGCTCTCGTTCCTACAACCTCCCTCCTTTGAGCAACAGGAGATGGGTGGAAATGATTTCCACCAGGGAAGGGGTTCGTAGAAGGAGCAACGAACTTTTGATTGGCCTCGGACTTGACGTGCTTTAAGGCTTTCGCCTCGGCAGTCTTCCTGGCCTTGACAACCTTCTTTCTGACTCTATGAAGGTAGTTCTTCATTTTATTCTTGCTGACCTTGCTGACGACAGGGGTATTAGAACTTGACCCGATCTCAGGCTGAGATGGTAGCTCTTCTATCGTTATTGACTTCTGGTTGTTATCCTCCTCAGTAAAAGATACAATGGGTAAAAGGGTGACAACAGCCTCCATCTCGGAGATGGGGGAGTCAACTCCTGACCCTAAAGTAATCTCAACCAAGGGGACGTTCCTTCGTATTCCAGCAGACAGATCAATCATTTCTTCTCCATCGACTGATAACTTGAAGTCTTGGAATTGCATTTCAAACTGGATAAAATTACCATAAGTGATTCCTTCGACTATCAAGTTTCTATCTAGAGAGAAAATGAGTTTCCCAGCCATTTGAGTGCTTAAATCCTGAAATTAATGAACAGTGATTTGAATTAGTTAATCTTGAATATGAATTTGAATTTTAAACTAGATTAATATTATTCAAAATTTGATAATTCAATCATGTTAAGTTTAGATTCAAAACAGTGGTTCGTAGAATTGACAAGGACTTAAGGGTTAAACCCGACACTTTCGCTACACCAAATAACTTGGGGCAAAATGTCAAAGTTCAAACTCAAACTTGAATTCAAAATCGAATTTAAAATTTGAGGTAACAATCAAATTCGAACTTAAAGTTGAGATTGTATTTTGAATCAAAGTTGGATTTGAATTTCAGTTTAAGGTTGAAGTCGAATGGACCTTTCTTCAAATTCTGTGACTCAACAGATCGAGTTTCACTCAATCATGTAGGTGCACAAAATTAATATGAAAGATTCAAGGATCGGGCTCGACTCTTTTCATTTCACCAATTGACTTGGGTCGAAATGTCAAAGTCCCGATCAAAATTGAATCGACTTTAAATTGGAAATCAAATTCAAATTTCGGGTTGAAATTATGTTTGGATTCAAAGTTAAATTTGAATTTGAGGCTCAAGTCAAACGTGTCTTTCTTCAAATTTTATGACTCAACAGACTGAGTTTCACTCAATCATGTAGGTGCATAAAATTGATATGAAAGATCTGGGGATCGGGCTTGACTCTTTTCGTTTCTCCAATTAACTTGGGTCGAAATGTCAAAGTCCCGAATTTGACCTTGAAATCAAATCTGAAGTTTGAATTTAAGTTTGGAATCAAATTTGAGTTCAATTTTGAAATTGAATTTGAACTTAAGATTGAATTTAGTTTTGAAGTTGAATTTAAACTTAAATCTTGGATTCAATTCGAGCTTGAAATTGAATTTAAATTGAAATTGAATTTGAATTTGAATCTGGATTTGAACTCAAGGTTGGAATTGAACGGATCCTCTTCAAAATTTGGAACTCAATATATTGAATTTTGTTCAAATATGTAGGTGTGCCAAATTAGCCTGAAGATCCTAAGGCTTGACTCTTTGCACCCCACCTAGCAATTTTAGGGGTGAAATATCAAAGCCCAGAATGGACTGGAGAATTTTGAATTTGAATTGCATGTGTTCAACTACAACAAAATATTATAGAAGACATATAGCAACGATGATTGAAGTTGATTTGAAAGATTTTTCTTGACTTTTGAAACTCAAAAATGTTGAGTTTTATTTTCAACATAATGGTTAACAAAAGTTAAGGAAAATCTAGAGACCGGGTTTGACTCTTTCACCATACTGACTAGCTTGGGGTGAAATGTCAAAATCCAAGTTGACTTAAAGAAATTTTGAATCTAGGTTTTGAGATTGAGGGATTTTTTTTAAATTGTGAAACTTAGCATGCAGGAATCTATTCGCATGCGAGTTTGCAACATATGCAAAAAGATTTTGACAAGCTTGGCTTGACTCTTTTGCTCTACCAATAGACTTGGAGGCAAAATGTCAAAGCCCAGCTTGGAGGGAGGTTTCCTACACTCGCCTCTCTTTTCACATGTCTTAATTGAGTTGGCCACACTCACCCAAGGGAGAAATGGGTAGAAGGACCAACGGAAGAAAGGTAGTCAAAACTACCGATGTAACACAATTCGTAGCGCTATTAAAGATGGAGAGAGAGATTTTCCCCAGCGGAGTCGCCAATTTTTTTGTTTGATTGAAAAATATAGTTTTGAAAAGAGGTTTAATTTTCTTTGGGAGATATTTAATTTCTGGAATTTAAATTTTATAATCGAACACTTATTATGAATGATATATCACCTCGGAAGGTGAACATATCGTTCCCTAATAGGTTCAGATTATAAATCTTGATTTATCCTGATTATCGTAGTCAAACTCAAGGAGAAACAACATATGATCCCGAAGAATCAGAATGATGTTTAATCTAATGTTTAACTATAATAATCCAGTAAAGAGATCATTATCTTCATAATCAAAGTTATAATAATAGTACGATATATCTTTCCAAAGAAAGAGGATATCGTCTGTTATCGATCATTTGAAAATGACGATAATGATCGTTGAATTTTGAATTTCCCAAAGATAATTAATTGAAATTTTAAAAGCTTGATTTTGAAATCAGGTCTGGGTTTCTAAATCTCCTACGAGCGCAAGCCCTCGTAGTTAATTACATCGTAGGAAACCAGAAAATTTCCTACGAATACTCTCGATTAAAATAGCGATACGAATTTTACTTAAGATTTTAAAGATCGATATCAAAGAAGGTTAATGACTTGAATTTTCAAGTGGGATTGGTTCAAGGTTGAGCAGTTCTTTCTGGAGTCAAAGGAAGAAGAGTAGGAGGTGTTTTGAGATTCTGAATTGCTTCAGAAACACCTCAAACTATCCTAAGTGTTGGGCTTGAATTTGATTGAAAGAGATTTTTAATTTGAATGGTCAATTTTATTAGAAAGTGGGAATTAGATTCCCAGAAGATTGAGGTCTTAGGATTGAAGATATGCCTCAGAACCTAAATCTAAAATGGGTACTGAGAATCAGTGACCCGGATCCTAGCTAATGCAATGCAATCTGGACTTACCCCGGCCTGGATTGGGGAGCCAGGTAAACCACTTAAACGCTTCAAAACCATGAGTCAAAGTCTTTTAAATGTAGGGTGGTTAGGGGACATTGTTTAAGATTAGTTTAAGGAGTTGGGGTCGACATCTAGAGCAGATTCCTAATTGACCCCTCAACTTATGTTGGGTGAAATGCTTAAGCTAAAAATGCAATTAAAGATTTAGACTCAATTTTTAATTTGTATCTAATGCAATGCATGCTAGTTGACTCGATAAAATGCTTAAATCAGAATGTAGCAATTTTAAAAATAGGCTTAAAAAATAGATTTTATCCTAGAGATTGTACAACATCCCCTTGGACAGAACTGCACCCTAATAGGTCAGGTGGTCTGCCAGAACCCGCAGGCGGGGAGGTGCCTAACACGGATGAGAAAAGTCAATATGTATACATGAAAAACTCCCGGCGAGTCCGGGCTTACTTCTTAAGAGCGTTAGAGTTTCTATCTGAGCTTAAAATTTTAAATTTTGTTTAAGTAGAAAAGGTTGATGATCGTACCCTCACGAGCCTCCGATCGGGTTCCAGGCTAAATCAAAATCGACATGCAAGAACGCCAAATAAACTACTAAAAGCATACGGGTCCTTAATCGCAATCAACACATCAATCAAATTAATTAAATAATTAAATCAATTAAATAAATGCTCAAATTGAAAGTCCATAGGCAAGTGCCCTTAATAATACAACCCAGGGTCTGCAGTAAAGTAAAGTGGCCGGGTACCACTGACTACAACCCGGATTCTACTCCTAAGACTCAAGTGACTTTGAGATTTGAGATTCTTCTCGTTCTTCACTTCTTCGTCTTCTTGAAACTCCTTGGATCGTCGGGTCTGGATATCCAAATGAAAAGAAACTCCCCCTGAATAGGGGTGTTATCTTTTCTCTTTGGATATTTGAACTTCATCCTAATTTGGATCTCCAAATGGATAGGAACTCTCCCCTAAGGGATATTCCTTCGTCTTTGGATTCCAAATTGGATGTTTAAACATCTCAATCTCAAATCACTTTAAATTTACAACTCAATTTACATTCAAATTACTTCAATTAAAAATTAAAAATTTAGACTCAACAACCTGCAGGGTTATCCTAATAATCAGCAGTTTATATTTGACATCCCAAGCAGTTATATATTTGAAATTAAAATACTCAATCACAGCCACACTTGGCCATGCTCTTTTTGATTTAAAGGGGGACTTAAGCAATTTTCTGGAGCACCTGTGTAATTTAATAATTATAATTTTGCCCCCTTTAATTTATGCCCTGTATGAGCATGACCACCTGCATAAGATTGAATTAGTACAAATCGTCACTAGCCTAGGGGTAGATCTAATCGTACAATCAATCACATCACAGAATGCAATAAATAAGTAAACAAACACATCAATTCTACTACTAGCAAACAGCATGCAGTAAAAGCTCGAAAACCCGGCACACAGCAGAAAAGTAAACACCAGCCTAGCCTAAGACTAGAGTTGGTTGTCCTAGCAAACCATCTAAAAGGTGTGAGGTAGGCTGTGTGGCTTTGATATGTCTTAAATAGACAATTGATTGAAATTGTTTGATGTTCAAGTTGGTTGAAGGTTTAAGGGAAGATTTAGGTTAAAGTTTAAATCTTAATGATTTAAAATTGATTTTAAAAATAATTTTGATTGTTTGTTGGATATCACCTTTGTTGCACACCGAGGCCGTGAAGTTTATTTCACCTTCCTTGGGGCTAATTTAATAGCCTCGTAGGCCTGGGTTACCTAGTGGTACCCGATATGATTAAGTGATTTGAGTTTGATTAAGGTTTGAAGGTTGATTAAATTTTAATTAAATTTGATTGGTTGCTGGTTTTAAAGTTGATTTAAGATTTTCTGGAATTTCGAATGATTTATTGAATTTTAGTATTTTCTGGATTATTTTAATGATTTAATTCAAGGGTCAAAAGTTGACTTTTTGATTTAAATGGTTTTCTGGAAATTTAATATTTTATTAAAATACTAGACCTTAATACGATCAGTTAGACAGTAAGTACGCTGAAATTGGATTTTTCTATATTTTATTATGAAGGTTTGAAGTTTTGACTTGAATTTGAACTAAGTTTGACCAAAAGTTGACTTTTTCAAATTTGTTTGCTTTCTGGAAACTTAACATTTTTAATAAATATAAGAGCTTAAGATGAGTTGTATGCCTTTGAGTTTGCTCAATTTGGAGTTCATTTGAATTAGTTATGAATTTTTGAAGTTTTGAGTATTTATTGAATTTTTGAAATTGTTTAATTAGAGACCCTTTATGTGATTTGGATCCAAATGGCCTCCAAACTTCTTGAAATCAACTCCAAAGGTCAGGAATGACCTAAGGAGTGATTTCCAAGTGTTTGGAAATTTTCTGGAATTTTTAATTATTTTTTTATTAATTAAATTAATTAAATTTCAGATTTCAATTAAACTTAAATTAAACTCAATTTTGAAGTCCAGTAAAGGGGCTTTTATTTTTCATTGATTAAGGGTTCAATTCTGGTCAGTTTAAGGTATTATATGTAATTTTTGGATTTAAAATTGATTTATTATAATTTTTGGAAGGTTAAATGGTTTAATCAAGGTTTAAATTTGATTAGGTTAATTGAGGGGCTTAATGATTTCAAAATTCAGTGGGATATTTTCCTAGAGCTTAGAGTGTCACTATGCTCAAGTGTTCAAAGTTTCAAGTCAATTGAAACTGTATCCTAATTATTAGAATTTTTTTAAATTCTCTAAACTTAGGTCCTTAATTATTGTCCTTAATGACACTAGGTTAATTAGGTTTGAATCAAGGTTTATCTAACCCTTAGACTACACCTAAGCAATCATACCACAGCAAGATTAGATTTTAAATCTTCATGCATAGGGTGAAATGAATTTTCCATTATTTGAGTCAAATTTTGACCCATATAATAGAAAATTCTATAGAGCTCAATCATGTGCTCAATTAAGGCAGGAAAAATCACAAAACATAGCAAATGTTCTATGACTATCCCCTGCCAAATTTGAGCTCAAGAGAATGACAATAAAAGGCTTAATTAAATAAAGTTTAAATTCAATATTAATTAAATAACTTCTGGTAGGTATATCAAAACTCAATGAAATTATTTTTAAATGACAGAGCTCTTTACCCTGAATCCATAGAGGTATTACATGCAAAATTTGGATTAAAAACGAATTTTCTATGGATTTTTGAAGTTTGAGGGCATTTAAATGATTGTTTATTCAAATTAAATCAAATCAGACCGGCGGCGCCGCCAATCCAATCATTGGCAATGATTGGCTGACGGCGGCGCGGCGCAGCAGTCGGACACGCGGCAACATCCTGTGTGGTTACTTAACCACGTCGGCATCAACGACAGCCGTTTGATCTGATCAGATCAGATCTGATCCAAGCGACCACGCGCTGCCACGTCACCCGCGCGGTTCAGCCAGGCGACCCGCGCTCGACTCCCAGGGGCGCCGCGCGGTCCAGATTCGATCTGGATCGTCCGATCAAAGATCGGACGGTCCAGATCTTCTGAATTTCAGCAGTTTAATTTGAATAAGAAATTTCAAATGCTCAAATCTCTCAAATTACTCAACGAAACTTCACAAAAAATTGAAACATAGATTCATGGTAGCATAATCCTCCAATGTCTGGAGTTTGAGGGCTCCATGCACTATGGATTTGCTACAGTTCCAATTTGAAGTTTAAAATTAAAACATAAATAACTTACAAAATATCCAGTGGATTTTCGACTTCTTGGGCTTGTTGGAAAGATGAAGACGTCCTCTTCAACTTTGGTGAAGACTCCAAGAGCTGATTCTGTCTGGATTTGAAGTTATTTATAAAACTCCTGATTCTTTCTCTAGATCCTCTCTCTTCACTAATGAAGGTTTGGAGACTAAGATCTGGTGGGAGAAAGCTTGAGACAGCTATAGAAATATCTAGAGAAGCTTTTGGAGAGCTTTTTGGGGGCTGGAATAGCTCTGGAGGAAAGGAATCAAGTGAGAGAAGATAGATGAATGAATGAGCTTGATTTGAGGGTTTTAAGCCTATTCAATCATCCCCATGCCAAATGGATGGTTGGGATGACTTGGGGACTTGCTGGGATGTTGCCACATGTCCTCAATCAGTTAGAGAGCAGGGAATGAAAGGACAAGGAGGTACATCCCATGTGTAAAGGGGTTTGGTCCCCACTTAGACACATGGGGTTAATCCAAGACATGAACTCTTGATCTAAGGGCTGAGATTAGCCTTAGGAAGCTTCTGGAGTCTGTTACAATAGCTGGAATGATTTGGATTAAAGTGCATTAAGCTTTGGGGAATGATTTGACTAGGTTTGACCTTCTTGAAAGCTCAATTTGACTGTTTGACCAGTCAAAGTCCATGTGGACTGCTGAGTTGGCATGGGACAGAGCTTTGGGTGTTGAGTTGATGGCTTAAAGGGGATTTAAAGCTTAAGGGTCTTGAGTTTGAATGAGTGGGAGAAGGTTTAAGGGGTTTGACCCTGTTTTATTGAGTTGACCAAGTCAAACTCAATGTGATTTGACTTGAGGTGGGTTTAAAAAAATATTCAAGGCATTGAATGATGTAGGTTTGAAGATTTGAAAGGTTTCAAATGAATATTTGAAGGAATTTAACCCAAATGGGTCACATTTGATTGAACTTGGACTCAGTTGACCAAGTCAACTGTTGACTAGGTCAAGGGTCCAATCAGGTCTAAATCATTAAAGGATATGGCCAGGGGAGTTTGACAGGGTTTTGAATACATTTGGGGTGTGATTTGAAGTAGGGAAGCTTAAGGGTTTGAAGTGGTCAACCTGAGTTGACTTGGTCAACCAAGTTGACCAAGGGCCAGGGTCTGGGCTGGATCAATCTGAAGTGATATATAAAGTCTAGCAGGAGTGTTTTTAGGGATCAAATAGGTCATTTGGGTCAAATGACCTATTTAGACCCTTTATGGGCTTAATGGGTCAACTGTGTTGACTTGGTCAACCAGGTTGACCCAGGGTCAGGGATTGGGTCCAACCAGTTCAGAATGACTTTCTGAGTCTGCTGGTGGTGGTCTCAAGGTCTGGAGAGGTCATTTGGTCAAAATGACCTATTTGGGCCCTTAATGGGCCTTTTAGGTCAACCTTGGTTGACTTGGTCAACCATGTGGGTCCAAGATCTGAAAATGGGTTCAACAGATTTGAAATGATATTTGGAGACCAATGGAGGTGGTCCCAAGGTCTGGGGAGATCATTTTGTCAAAATGACCTGTTTTGACCCTAAAGGGGCCTTCTAGGTCAACTAGGTTGACTTGGTCAACCAGGTTGACCCAGGGGCTGGTTCTGGGTTCAAAAGGTTTGGTTTGATATTTCAAACTTGCTGGAGGTAGTTGCATTTGATTTGGAGCTCATTTGACCAAAGTGACTATTCACACCCCATAGGGGTATTTTTGTCATTTTGACCCCTGGTCAACTGGGGGTCAAATTGAGTCCAACAAAATGCAGTTTAATGCTCAATGGGTCATAATCAAGGGTCTGGAGGTAATTGGAGGCTTTGGAGAAAGCTCCAGGGTCAAAACCCACTGGGTGGTAGGTCCAGTGGCATAGACTGTAAATATTTGAAGGTTTTACAGCCTTTGGATTTCAATTCAGTTTCTGGGGTTAGAGATCTCAGAATGAGCTCAAATTTGGAGGGTTACCTCTAGAGACATGTCACATCAGTGTGGAACTGACAAATCTTGAATCAGAGGTCATTTGATAGGTTTTTGAAATGTTCAAAGATTAACTGGAAAAGGCTTTCAGGACTTAGACCTTTAGCCTTGGATTTGAATCTGGAAATCTGGTTTTGAATTGGATTTTGAGCTTGAATGATAGGGTTTGAACTATCTAAATCATTTATAATCATTTGTGTGATTTTAGATGATTAGATAGGATTAAAGTCAGGTCAGAGGCTGGAGCAACTAAATCTGGGTTGTTTGAAGGTCAGGATTGGTCAGGGATTTGAATTGACTTGAATTTTAGATTGATTTGAGTTTTGGATAGATTGATTTAAGGCTTGGACTGGTCTGGAGTTTGAATGGATTTGAGATCTGGATAGATCTAAGATCTAGGAGAATCTTAAGATCTAAATTGATCTAGGGAAATCTTAGGGACTGAAATCTAGGAAGATCCTAGAGTCTAGGAAATCTTAAGGTCTGAGATCTAGCAGGTTCTTAGGATCTAGAATAGAACCTAAAGTCTAGATTCTAGGAAGATCCTAGGGTCTGGAGGTCCTAGGGCCTGGGATCTAGAATAGTCTTAGGATCTAGAAGAATCCTAAGCTCTAGATAGATCTAGGAGAATCCTAGGATCTAAGAGGATCATATGATCTAGAGTCAGGTAGAATCCTAGGGTCTAGAATAGATCCTAGGGTCTGAAGTCTAGGAGAATCCTAGAATCTAGATTTGTCTTAGATTATATTGATCTGGGGTCAGGATTGATTTGAATTTGGATTGATCTTAAAGTCTGGATTGATCTAAGATCAGATTGATCATAGGGTTAAGATTGATCCTAAGGATTGGAAAGATCCTAAGGTGTGGATTGGTCCTACTGAGCTCATACAAAAATGAGGTCAACAGTTATATCTATCTTCTCCTCACTCCTAGCACTCAACTTTGCCTAGCTTGGCCAATGAAAGGATCTTGGAGGTCGAATGACCCAAGAGAGCTAAGATAGCCCTGGTGTCATACATGTCTCTCTTGAAGCACCATAGACATCAAAAATTGTTATCATTCTGCCAAATAGTTATCACAACTCGGTTTCAACCACATGTTTATCGAAGTCTAACGATTTGATATATTCACGAATGGACACAACAATACAAGAGTGATTCACAACACTCGTAAGCACCTTCCTATGTCCCCCCCCCCCCCCCCCCCCCCCCCCCAAATAAATCAGCACATTCCCATTGCCCCCATATCTTGGATGGCATAAAAGTGTGGCCATAATTTTGAAGGGGAATGAAGGTTTTAAAAGTTGAAAAACTTCCAAAGTTTCCTTAATCATCAACGAGTCAGAATGACAAAATCGAAAGTGACACTTCATATGTTTATTCCATCTTCTGATGAGCAGATCTATCAACCGAAATAGACAATGAACTTTAACGTAATATTTTGATGTCAATCCTCAATCAATCCCACAACAAAACAATCACTTTAAAATAGTGCAAATTGGTCTCTAAACTTTCTAAAAAGTAAGATGTTTGCTTCACAGAGCCTACCACAACTTAAATCAAGTCGTTTTAAGTAAATAATCTCATCACTTAGGCTTCATTTGGGGCGGCTTTCTTTTCATAAAGCATTTTTTTAGTATAAAAATTTTATTTGTTATACTAAAAAGTTGCTTTAAGAAACAGTAAGAAAACCATCCCAAACAAAACCTTAATTACTCAAATATTTCACCATAAATTACATTTCAACAAAATTGAGTGCAAATCAGCTTTTTACACAATAACTACGTACGTAGATTATTCAGCCCTCTAAGTCTTATAGCTCCTAATCAAAATTGATGGCTTACAGACCACATACGAAGTGACCTTTAACCATCCCATTCATATAATGGAGATTAATCAAAATAAGTCAAAATATATTTAAATGCTTCAATGAAGAGGATTTTAAATTCAAAACCAACTCCATTGACTCATATCAGTCCTAAGCGCCAAAAATTTGGTGTATTTTTACGAGATTATGATTTTAACATTTAAGAAACTATGAAAATATCTCTAGAGTTGAAGAGTCTATACTAGAAATTCTTAAGAAAAACTTAAATGACTAAAAAAAATTGGGTAGAATCTTCAAACTCCTAATTAATTCAATAAAATTGTCAAAATATTTCTCAAGTTATAATCTTTATTAAATTTTTTTTATATCAAAAAATTAAAATTTTAGAGGTTTAGCCCCCTCGCTAATACCCGATGATGATAGAAATTTAAAGTTTAAAAACTAATAATTTTTACAATGATTAATCAAAATGATTAAAATATCACTTCCCTTATTTTCTACTCAAATATTTCCAAATAACAACAACATCATCAAGTCTTTATCCCACGACGTGGGGTCGGCTATATAAATCATTTTTCTCCTTTGTGTCATATTAAGAGTCAAATTCCCATTTAAATCTTGAAAAAAAAAGGAAATTCTAAAAATATATAATTTTTTGCACTAATGATCTTAAGTTACCTATTACAATGAGTTATGCAAATTTCTTAAAATTGAATGAAAATATTAAAATTGGGCAACTTCAAAAATTGAAAAATTTCAAAACAATTCCTTTTCTATCCTAAGATAAGGATGCCTAATTGAAGAGATTCACCATGAATAAAACTAATGGTTCTACCCTCATGGTCATTTTAGCCGAACTAATGATCCTATTGGGAACATAGTGTTATGTGTGGAGTCTGATTGTATTGATCAATTGGGTTGTTCTATTGCCTCGGACCTCAAGTTTCTCGTGCTTGTTGAGGGGTGCAGGGGGTTTACCCCCTGCTTGGGTTCAAATGCAACGCCCCAGTGCTGTATACCGGAGGACCCCGACGTTGCATACCCGAGTGCCCCGACGCTGTATTCCCAAGCTCCCTAGCACTGAACGATAGAGAGCGGAGCACTACAACGGTCTAGATGCGACGCTGCAGCGACTCAAGACAGATGTTCAAGTGTCGCGGCGTCTACAGAGGTTCAAGTGCCGCAATGCTGCGAGACAAACTAGACAGTTTTCTTTCTTGTTTTTATGAAGGGTTACATCTCTTGAGGTTATTTACTTGGCTTTCTCTTGTATTTTGAGTGAGAGATAGCGAGAACGGTGCATGTGAGAAGAAAAGCAAAGAGTGAGCGAGAAAGAAGAGAGATCTATATTTATTTCTCCTAATTTTCATAGTGGATTTCTTCGTGTGGTGTGGCTTCATGCTTTTTTTCCCTATTTTGGGTCTTTTTATGTTAAATCCTAGTGTCATTTACTTTCCACTGCTTTTACTTTATTATTTGTTTCTCTGAGATATTTTACTTTCATCCCCAACACATAGACCTATTTAGTTGGTCATGACTGATTTATCAAAGAAAGCTAAGTAGTTCTAGGTCCATCTTCTTATTAATTAGTCCAATTAGTTTTATCATTAATAACCTGAATTGATTTGGTCAATCATAAATGATCCAAGTAAAGACTAAATTCTCAATCTATTCAAGACATGTACCAACCTACTTAATATCGTAAACTTCTTCAAAAAAAAAAATCTAGTTATATACTACTGTGACATAAACCTCATCGTAGTTTTATTTGTCTGTTGCAGTATATCATTAACTTACCAATTGATATAACTTTGGTGGATACATAAATCATTTTGGCAACTTTAAGATTCATGCATGTTTGATCATCATACCTAATGTAATGAGAGAGTGATTGATTGAGGTCATTAGCCACAATATAAGTATCATTAAATATCAAATTGAACCAACAAGTCCATATTGATGATCATATGATTGGTTAAGAAGATTACCTAAAATAAACCATTAAATTTATGGTGAGACCTAGATTGAGATCAGTGTTTATTAGATGTATTTCTTCAATCCTAATTAGGAGTTTGGCATAAATATTAATATGATCTATTGGTATGGAGCTACAGAGACCATTATCTCTTCCAACTCCTAAAAAAAGTAAAATAATGAATCTTGACATTCATAATCATGATTAAAATTCATGTGAGCCTATCTATTATTTTTTAGAGACAAATTACTTGTTCCTATTTTACTGATAAGGTGTAGAATATAACATCGTGCCCAATACTACTGGTCAACTCAATTTTGTTACAATTGAGAGCTATATGACATTGGTAATGATTTTCAATTTTGTAATAGACAGCTAATCCATAAACTGGGTTCTCTAAAATCACAACTATTAATTCAGCCCATGGGTATTACGTACTAATAAATATGGCTTTCGCAGCATTTTTTTTTTTTGACTTACTGTGGTGTTTAAAAGACCTGCAAAATTTCTTTCAGCAGTTTAGAAAGTGTCGCAAAACCACTGCAAAGCTGATGTAGCTGCGAGCACTGCAAATGGCTTCCCAGCACTCTTTGAACCGCTGCAGTAGGTCCAATTTTTGACAGCACTATCTTTAGCAGCGGTTTTAACCTCTGCAATATATATATATATGATCAAACCAAATAAAAATGAATACAAATGCTTTTTATTCTTGTTGATGAACATTTAGTGAGATGGAATATGAAACATATGGATTGCTGAAGAAAACAAAATTGTTTCATAAAATGTTTTTAATAGTTGCATATAATTTGAAGTGTCAATATGTAGTATTAAAGGCAATGCATAATTGCGATCAAGCTGGGATCCACATCTGCATATATGACGTGAGCAAGGACTGAAATTTGCATTTGAAATACGACTCTTAAGAAAAATTGTTGTAAGTTTATATATTTTTTGTTATGAGTCTACTAAGTTTTGCGTGGGTGCCCAAACATATCATGAGGACATTTGGCTAAAGAACACAAGTTAAACGTGTAAACGCTATAAGAGTACTAACTTAGTTTTATATCAAATAAATGAAAAATATATAGATGTACAAATACTTAAATAATTGGCCTTTAAATTTTTAGATTAATTGAAATTGTTGTGTGCCGGAACATTCACGACGGTAGAGAGATATAATGTTTAGTGTCTTAGTTTTGTACAAAGAACCAGCACACACACAGATAAAAGAGAGGGGTGCAAGAGTCAAAAGAGACACCAAGATTTTTACATATAAAACCTTAAAAGGGGCAAAGCCATAGGGTCTGGCCCAGTTAAAATGATTCTAATAGTGTTAGTAGTTGATTATAAATGATGTCCTTCATCGGGGGATGACCTTGGCTCAATATAGCAAATATTCATCATATAGAGCACATTATATGGAGAGAATTGAAAGAATCTAGTGATATGAGAATTATTCTCAAAAGAATATTGGCATGTTTGTTTGATCAGGAGGACTGAAGTCGGTCGACGAAGGTCAAAGGGGCCTTAGTCGGGCGATTGAGATAGAGGAGATTGTTATATGGTGATAGAGGTTGGAGGGACCATAGTCGTCGGGCAACAGTGGTGGGAGGGACCGTAGTCAGCGGGGAATGGAGGTCAGAGGGGTCGTAGTTGGCAGGCGGCAGTTGTCAAAGAGAATATAGTGACTAAGGGCAACGGTGATCGAAGGGACTGTAGTCGGCGGGCAACAGTGGTTGGAGGGGTCATAGTAGGCATGTGAAGGAGGTCGGAGGGATTGTAATCAACCGACGACAATGGTCAAAGGGACTATAGTCAGCGGGCGACAGAGGTAGGAGGGACCGTTGTCGGTAGCGGGTGAAGGAGGTCGGAGGGATCGTAGTCAGTGTGCGATAAAGGTCGGAGGGACTGTTATTGATAGCGGATGAAGGAGGTCAGAGGGATCGTAGTCGATGTGCTACAAAGGTCGGAGGGACCGTGGTCGGGGTGCGACAGTGGTCGAAATGACCATAATCGGCGAGCAACGATGGTATGAGGGACCATACTCAGCGAATGTCGACGGAGGTCAAATGAAGGCCCGACAATGACTATTGGATGGAGGTCTGATGAAGATGGTCGTGCAGAGGTCTAGCAGTAGCCGTCTGGTGGCAAGGGTTCGCCAACGATGGTGTTGGCTCCGAGATGTTTCAAGCCTTAGAGCACTTTTGAGTCTCTAGCCGATGGTCTAAACCTCTAAAAGTCCAAGCCCCCTTCCCTCATGTGGGAAGAGGTGATCTATTTATAGATTTTGAGAGTGGCTTGCTTTATAAATATTGGAATGATCTGGGGCAACTTTGGAGTACTCTATCAGACGGCCCATATAGATCCCCTAGATCATGGAGTATTCTATGGGTGTCAAAGCAGGTCAACGGGTAGGGTTCAGGTCTAACCTGAATTAACTCGAATCTAAATGGGTTGACCCTAACCCGACCCAATTTTACAAATGGGTCAAGATTTCCCACCCGGAATGGACTCGCGCGGGTCATAGTTTGACCCGACACAACCCGTGATGGCTCGTGACTACTGATGCTTGAGCAGCTAGCGTACGACCGTTGGCGGACTCGTGAGTTTGTTGTACGGTCAGACATGCTACGGCGGTATCACCGTGCCTAAACCCTAAGCTATGTTGTGTGGGAGGATGCGGACGTTGTAGGCTTTTAGGTAGCTAAGCTCGCGACACGAGCAACTGGCGAGCGGATGGGTTTTGTAAACGAGTAAACCAAGTTGATTTTGGGTTTTCAGGTTAACCTGAACTTGACCCAATTTTGAAATGGGTCGAAAAATGAAACCCAAACCCTACCCGTTTGGCAAGTGGGTTTACCCGAACCTGAAATTTTTCACGTTTGGTCAAATATTAACACCCATAGAGCATTCATTCAACATTTAAGTGCCTCAATGATGTCAAAATTAAGTGATCTTGAGCTCGTTGGATTTTTCTCGTTGAACTGCTTAATTCAACTATAAGCAGACCATATTTGGATATCATTTATTCATCCGATCAAAGCCTTGGAGCATGCAAATATGCTTTAAGCTCTTGATTTGAGCTCATTTGGGAATAGTTTTTTTTATTATTTTCATGGTAAGAAAAATAATTAGTGAAAAGATAAATTACTGCTGAGCTTATGGCTTTGGATTTTGGTCTTGACATTGTCATTAAATTGGGTTTCCATTATGTCTGGATTGAGGTGGATGCTAAGCTCTTAATTCAAATCATTGAGAATGAGGTGGATGGTTCTCCTCAAAATTTTTATATTATTAGGAAAATAAAACAGTCTCTTGCTAATCTCAACTATTTCATTTCTCACATTTTTCGGGAAGCTAATACTGGAGCTGACTGGCTAGCTAAGTATGGTAGGAAGCTGGAAAGTTTTAAGGAATTCAATATCAGAGATCTGCCCCCTTTGTCATTAACTTAACGTTCTCTGGTTGCTCCGTCTGGGGGGGGGGGGGGGGTATTTTCTGGTTGGTTCCTTCTTCTTGTATGGTGGCCTTTTGTCTGGGCTTTGGTTGGTGTTGAGGTGCTTATTATGGCCCTGATGCTGTTCTTTGTCGGTTAATCCTCTTGAGTGGTTGTATTTGAGTAATTTTGGTGGCTTGAGGAAGGCTGGTGGCTTTCAGGTTTTGGTGTTAAATGCCTGGGGGTTCGGTGTTGAGGGTTTGTTATGGCCCTGCTGCTGTTCTTTGTCGGTTAATCCTCTTGAGTGGTTGTATTTGAGTAATTTTGGTGGCTTGAGGAAGGCTGGTGGCTTTCAGTGGGGTTGGGATGACTTTCTGGAGCTACTTTTTTACACTAATGATTACATTATTAGGATTTTTCAATGTGTTGCTTTCATTGTTAGCTCTCAGGAGGATTTTAACTCAAACGTTATTAGCGGCCATCTCTCTATTCCCGGTAAGTCCACTTCTCCCTTTTATTTTGATCTTATTTCGGTTTAGAAGGATCTGTTTTTTGCAGGTAACCTGATCGAGGTTTTGTTCCCTGGCTCGATCTTTTTTGCTGAAGGCCTAAGCTTTTTCTCTATTATTCATTGCCTTCTTTTTTGGGCGCAGTTTCCTTATGGCACTAGAATGTCCTTAGGTTATCATGTACTTTTGAGTAGTAGGGGAACTTCGGCTCATAGGATTTTTTTTTCTCTTTTGGATTGTATCTCTTCGGAGAAGTAAAGAGCTGAAGGTCCCTTTAAGGGCCTTGTACTTTTTTCCTATATTAACACGAAGGCCCTGTCGGGGTTTCCCCTAAAAAAAAAAAAAATGTATATGAAAGATAGGTTTTTCAAGCATTTGTCTTTAAAAAGTTATTTTTAAATTTTCTTTTTCCAATTTGTGGCTGAGAAAGAAGCTTTATAAAACAAAAACATTAAACTTTTCTAGGAGAATCTTAAATTATTTAATTTATTTTATTGTAAATGAGTGATATATAAATTTAATTTGTGAAATTAAAAATTATATTGATCTTAAAATAATTTTAATAACCTTAAATTTAAGTCCTTTTTTTTTACATGATGAAGTTCTTGTATTCAGCTGTGAAAATTTTCTCTTTTTCTATGAAAAAAAATCACATATAGTTCTTATAAATGAACTTCCAGCTTTTCAAACATACTGAAAGATATTCGCAAATGTTACCAAATTTGTAGGACCATTTATAAAAATACAGATAAAAACTCAAATTAACCATTGCATCACTCCCCGCACGAATCATGATGCAATAGGTAACTGCATGCATGTCCCACACCTTCGCATGCATCCACCAAGATTCAAAACCGGTTTCAAGAAAACAGAAGTATCCAACGACAGTTCCTTGTTACCAACCAAAAGCATGAAATCACCATCATCTAATGTGAACACGCTCATCTCTCTGTTAATCTCTCTCGATCTCTCTATTTCAAATAAATAGTAATTTCTCTATTCTTTTTCTCTCTCTCTCTCATCTTATAAATGCACTGTCTTGTTTTTTTCCCTATGCAACTACATTCAATATGAGAGAGAGAGAGAGGCCATGCATTCACTTCATCCGAGCAAGCTGACTTTATAGGGAGACCTAAGAGTAAATGATCCTTGCTGTCTTCTTCTGACTTTTCCATCTCTCACTGTTTTCTCAGCTCTACTCTCCCATGGCTATCCTTCTTTAAGGTCAGCGTAGGCTAACGAGAGACCCTTTCCCAAGGGTCACTTGTGTATTTATAACACAGGAAACAACCCCTTTTATTAAGGCCTTTTGTCTCTGCTCAACAAAGAAGAAAGAAGAAATACAAAGAAGGAAAAGAGAAATCTTTCTTGATCTATATCTACATATAATCTCTCCCCGCTTAATCAGCACAAATAGAGGGAAAAAGGTGCTATGGGAAGACCTCCTTGTTGTGAAAAGGAAGGGGTTAAGAAAGGTCCATGGACACCTGAAGAGGACATCATCCTTGTCTCTTACATACAAGAGCATGGCCCTGGAAATTGGAGGGCTGTTCCTACAAATACTGGTAAGTTTGAACTTTTTTCTTCTTTTCTAATTTCACTTAATTTCTTCAATTAGATCTCACAGTTCAGTTTGGGTTTCTGAAATTGTAAGTACAGGACAAGATCTGACTACAGGTATTTTTGAGTTCTATATTCAATTAGATCTCACAATTGAATAGGTCGCTTGCATGTGTCATATGTTTTCTGTTTATGGCTTCGTTTGGTATAATTTTGCTGAAATTTATACTCTTATATGAAAATATATCTTATTTCAGCTATATTTTTTCAAGTAAATGAATTTTTTTTTTTTAAAGAAAATTTTGTTGTACAAATCAAAGCTTTATGTCATGTATGAAGTTATCAACCTACAGTAAATTTGGGCTGCAGGTTTGATGAGATGCAGCAAGAGCTGCAGGCTGAGATGGACCAACTATCTCAGGCCAGGAATCAAGCGTGGTAACTTCACAGATCAGGAGGAGAAGCTCATAATTCATCTTCAAGCACTCCTTGGAAACAGGTAATTATTAATTAAAACTTTTTCTATCTCCTTCCTAATCTTAATTAGAATCACTTTAATCATCTACTTTTATTAATTAGCCGATATATCTTTTGATTGATTTGCTCAATCTTTTAGTTAAACAACAAAATTCTCTTATGACCTTTGTCTGCTAAATAGTATTTAGTAAAAGAAAGTAAAAGCCTTAATTATTGAAAAATTCTTTTGAACAACATAGCACTGTATTGAACGGATTATATTAATGGATAATATTATTATTTAAACAACACTTAAAACGTACACTTAGCTTAATCTACTCATCCAACGTACCATTGTAGCCTAATTATAAATATTTAATAAATTCCAACATTCACGTGGTTCTAATCATGTTTATTTTTTAATTAACATTTTTTTAACTAATCTTTTTTATTTATAACCATATCTCTCTGTTGTGCCATTAAAAAAATAATAAATAATAAAGAAAATAGTATACCGAAGCAGCTTGCAATTTAATATAAATAATTATTTGAATGTTACTCTTATCTAATAATAGGAATGAGTTAAATAATGTGACATTAATTATTGTCCAGAAAACTTGGCATTGAAAACAGTAATTATCACCAAAAGAAGCCGCCATTAATCCTTATAAATGAGTCAAAAGTTATTGGTGTGCACTTAATATTATCGAAAATACACTGTATTAGTTCTGAAATATTTAACTGCGAGAGAGTTAATTAGAGTAATATTTCATGTTATGATTGTTGAAATTTGCATAGATGGGCAGCAATAGCCTCTTACCTCCCAGAGAGAACAGATAATGATATCAAGAACTATTGGAACACTCATCTGAAGAAGAAGCTGAAGAAGCTTCAATTCTCAGGCGAGGATGGAGGTCGTACAATGAACCCGATATCGAACAACCATCATCAATCCGTCTCCAAAGGGCAATGGGAAAGGAGGCTTCAAACGGACATCCAAATGGCGAAACAAGCTCTCTCCGAGGCCTTATCCCTCGACACAATGAATCTCGAATCGCCATCGCCGCCGACGTCCATCGGTCCGACCAACACTTGTACCTATGCTTCGAGCACTGAGAACATCTCTAGGCTACTTGAGAATTGGATGAAGAGCACCCCGAAATCAAGAAGTAGGGTGAGCTTGGGGTCGATGAGCAATGTGTGCTCCGAGACGACTACCATCGAGTCGACAACACCAGCACCAATAGGGAAAGTAATGATGGGATCAACTCATGAGTTGGGTTTTCGATCGGTGAAGATTGAGTCGGGCAGATCAGTCTTGCAGGAGGAGAGCAAAGAGAGCTCGGCAGTTGCACCGCCGCTCTCTTTCATCGAGAACTGGCTTTTCGACGATTTAAGCGTCGGGAATGGAGGTGATGATCATCAGGATTTAGTGGATCTGCCTCTAAGTGACGCTTCTGAGTTGTTTCAGGATTGATCATAGACAAGAAGAAGGAGTAATTAATGCTTCTCGATCGTACTTGCAGGATTAAACCCGCTTCCATCCGTTTTGCCTAAACTGACTGATTAAGGCGTCATGATACAATAATGGAGCGGATGGCCGCAAGTTTAATCTAGCTATATGAAGATTTGAGAAGCATTATCCCTTAGATTTTTTTCTCCTCATAGCGTTCAGAGAGGAAAATGAGAAGAAAAATATTAATTTATCGTTAGAAGAGCAAAGAGGATCGAAGGAATGATATTCTTTGTTCCCTAGCTAGCTAGCTAGTACTTCTGCAAATTAATTAGTATGCAATGATGAAACTATGTCATTGAGGCTCGTAATTATTAATTGTACTTAATTAGTTCATCTTCTTCATCTTTTAATTCCTAATCAATGCCACCAAAACTGTAAATTACAAAGATCGCTTAATTACTAGCAGGAATCGAAGAGATTTGTATTTCATCAATGTAATTCAGTCTTGTCTCTTGTGAACACAGCCTCTCAATTTACATGTTCTTATTTACTTGAATACATATATATGCTTTTCTTGTCTGTGTATTTTATATTTCAGTCTTGGAATTGGAGCAGAGAAAGACAGCGACGCAAAGGTGAGAAAAACATGGAATGTTTTTTTTTTTTTTTTTTTTGAATTGTTAGGCCAATTAAGGCAAACTCACACACACATCGCATATACAAGATTCGAACCCAAGACCACTTAGTTAATAAACTTAGCTCTCAACCAACAGATCAAAGTGAGTTGTGTAAGAAAAATATGGAATGTATGTGTGAGAACAGAAAAATTATTCTGTGCGGAGTCCGGACGCCATCCGGACTCTAATGAAAATGCGTCACGTCAGGTACCGAGCCGCGGTCGGTACTGACCCTCAGTACCATTAGGATACCGAGCACACCGGACGGGAATACCGTCCGGTGTCCGCACAGAATAATCTCTCATGAGAACATGCATGGATTAGGGTTTTCAAAAAAATTTCATAATTTGTCAATGAAATTAAACTCTGTTGCTTTCTGGATATTAATTTGGTAGGAAGAAATGCAATTCAAGGACATTTTCATAAATTTTCAAAATATTTGATATATTTGCCCCTAATTTTTCCAAGAGAAAAAGGACATTAAGATATTTTGTTTTTATATGGTCCTATGGAATATGAGGAGTCATGCATATGGTTCACATGGTGAGTGTGAATAAGTCATATATAGCCAAGTCGTAATTAATCATTAATTTAGTGATTACTCATGGTCTAATCTATGTAATTGTGGGACCCATTCATGACTTTTATTTTAAAATATTTATTTTATTATGAGAAGATTAATATATATTAATTTTGTTATATTTAGATAATGAATGGTTGAATTATTGCCACTTGCATGTATGCATGGGTCTAAAAGATAAATCAAATCATGAATAGTTAGTGTTAATATAATTAACTAGATTAATTATCTTAATTAGGATGATCAAGAATTTAAGTGCTAATTTTATAAATATATAAAGATGAGTGTTAAATAATTTAATATTTTTTTGGCTAAATTATTTTATTGATTGACATACATAGAGATGGTTTAATATAAAATGCATGCAAAAACTAATATTAAATTAATTAAATCAAGACGTGACTAAAATTTCTTCACACGTCTTAAGACCTTTTTTTCTTTCTGATTATCGAGATTATTAAATGAGGAAAAGAATTGCTAAATGATAAAAAATAAAAGGAATTAAAAAAAAATAAAGAATTTTTAAATAATTCAAAGATTAATTCTCATACATGCACAATCATGCATATTTTACTGAACTGCTCATATTATAATTATAGAAGACAATGCCATTGATACAACGAAAGAAACCTTCAATGAAGAATTAGTATTCCTCCATAAGAAATAATCTCTACAAATCTTTAATTGATAGAGATTTTTTAAATTGGAATATAAAAAAATAACTTGTCGTTCAAGAAGTTTCTCATATATATATATATATATATATATTTGGGAAACCCACTGTCGGGCCTTCGTGTTGATAAGGAAAATGATTACAAGGTCCTTAAAGGACCTCCAGCTCGCTACTGCTCAGAAGAGCTACATTCAAAAAGCAAAAAGAACATAAGAGCCGGAGTTCCTTACTAAGAAAATTAACAAGATGAGCTAATAACATTCTACGTAAATCAGAAAAGTTAACCAAAAAGGAGAAGGTAAAAGTTTGCAAACTCAGCTCAATCTTCTCGAACACCAAGTGACCCTGCACAAAACGAGAAAGAATCTCCAAAAACCTGCAAAAGAGGCCTGCAAGGACAAAGGTAATAACCAGAAAAGGAAACCAAAATAAAAAAGTAGTATGAAGATAACCCATCGCCAGCTCATATAGCACTCTGCCATAGCAATAACTCTTAAAATAAGCATCCTGCATGAGGATGATTTGACAAAAAAACCAATTCTTGATCCCTCTATGCATAAAAAACCAATAGCAACAGATAGTAACATGGCCAATTTCACCAGAAACTTGACAGAGAAAACGCTCCCAGATGCCAAAATTGGATGGAGAGCAGGCCAGAACAGTTTTTAGATCAATAGTAGTAGCACGATAAAAGAAACAAGATATACAACCCATCATGCCGAAAGCATTACTGGCACAGGCACAAGAAATATTAGCACCCACAACGAGAACAGCAAAACCACTAAAATACCCACTCAACTAATGATTCCAACCGTAACTGGAGAACAAACCAAAACAGCACACAAACCTCCTAGCCCAAGAGCAACTCGAAACCATGCTAAAATAGTCAAGAAGGCTACACGTTAATATAAAAGGAACAAAAGAAAACAAATTAACAGCAATCCCCACCAAAGGATAAAAACAAAATAACTAACAGGGAACATAAACAAACATCAAAACGAAAATAAATAACACAGGCAGAGACCCAAGAGTGGAAGAAAAACTCAACGAACACAAACCTAGCAACACCACCAAGCCATAAAACCCAAAAAGAAAAAAACAGCAAAAGAAGCAAAAGGACTAGGAGGTCCTAACATAGGGAAGACCCAAACGGTTAAGGCGAGTAAAACCCGGAAGCTTACTAGAGATAGAATTTCCCACCAAATCCACAAACTCAAGTAAATTGCAACCTCTGTTGGCTAACCAATCCGCAGCAGCGTTACCTTCTCTATAAATGTGAGAAATATTGTAAGTGAAAAGAGAGAGGCATTGTTTGATTTCTCTAATAATGTAAAAATAGGATGGGTTGACATGGGCCTTATCACTAATAAAATGGGTAACAAGCTTGGTATCCACTTCAATCCAAACAGTCGTAATCTCTAAAGAAATACAAAGTTGAATACCGTACTTTAAAGCTTGAAGTTCCACCATGATCGTATTTTTAGCAAGGGAAGGACCCATAAAGGCAATAATAATATTTTCCTGATAATCACGCACAAGCCCACCACAGCCAGCTTTCAGAGATTTAAAAGAACCATCAGTATTAAGTTTGTGAGTACCCACCGGAGATTTCAACCATTTAACAATGCCATCCTTGCGATGCCGAGAGATGGCAGCAAGCTTAATATCAAAAAACTCAGCCGTATACACATAGCCACTGAAATTATTACCATTAATCAGATTAACCAAAAATAATTGTTTAACTTTATCCTTAATATTTTTGATAATACTTAAAGCATTCATATGAATGTTATCATGCTTAGCCTCATTTCTGCTTTTCCAAAGATACCAACATATAATAACAGGAAGAATATTACGAATATTACCTTTAATGGGGACAAACCAATCCTGCAGAATACTCTTGATATTAACATACTCTTTACAAAAATGGCTATTAAATAAGTTATCAAAAAACATCCACACTTTGATAGCGATGGGACCGTTAGCAAAAACATGGTTTTAATTTTCAACGTGAAAACAACAATGGCACTTGGAAACAATGTGTAAATCTCTTTTAATTAAGATAGTATCCACCGGAATGAAATTGTGCAAAATCCTCCAGACAAGAATAGAGTAGGAGAGAGGGATACCTTTATACCAAATAGCGGCGTAGGAGTGCAATTTATCAAACGGCTCCCTAATGGAATGCCAAACATCCTTAAGCTTAAATCCACCATCGTTGGATTTATTGAACAAAATGCAATCCTTATGATCAAGTTGAAGAGGGATCTTAATAATAAGATTAATAACAAAGTCCGGCAACATCTCAGCAAGTAAATCCACATTCCACTTACCATTCTGAAAAAATTGGGAAACTTTGCAAGAACTAATAGTATGAGAATTAAGCAAAATGTCAATAGAGAAAGAACCCAATCAATTGTCTTGCCAAAAGAAAATGTCACCTCTCCCCAACTCCCATTGGATAAAGTTTTCGGCCTCCCATTTAATAGAATTCATCATTTTCCAAGTAAAAGAGTCCCCTTGCTTAAAGGTAGACAAGAGAGGGTGCTTACCATTGCAATATTTAGCATCCATGAATTGAGCCCAAAGACTTTTTTTAGCTTTAAAATTAAACCAAAGCTTATAGGAAAAGCTAAGAGCCATATCACGCAAATTTTTAAAACCAAGTTTACCTTCATCAAGGCAACCAGAGCACTTGTCCCAGGAGGTCCAACATATGGCAGACTTACCCTCCTTCGACCCCCAAAAGAACTTATTGAAAATCCTATGAAGCCTACTATAGATGGACAGAGTAGGATGTAAAGTATGCAATAAATAGATGAGAATAGAACACAAGACACTCTTAATTAAAACCAATCTACCACCAAAAGAGAGACAATTAAAAGCCCAAGAAGAAAGCTTAGAATAAATAGCAGATAAAATATCCCCAAATAAATGCGATCTCTTTCTACCTCTAAAAAGGGGAGTACCTAAATACTTAATGGGAAGCAGTTTATGAACAAAGCCAAAGTTATTATGAATGGCCATGATCCTTTGATTGGAAATAGAGTTAGCAGTAATAAAACAACTTTTAGTATGATTAAAAAGTAAACCACTAGCATTCTGGAATTGGTGCAGAAATTTAAAAAGAATGTTTAACAATGTTTTGGAACCGTTAGTGAAAATAATAAAATCATCAGCAAAACTCAGGTGAGAAATAGGCAAACCACCCAAGGCCTGATACTGTAAAGTAGGATGCTTTAAAAAGAGGTCATTAAGACCTCTAGAAAGGAATTCCACAGCCAAAATGAACAAAGCAGGAGATAGAGGATCACCCTGCCTAAGCCCTTGAGATGACTTAAAGTAACCATGGTTCTTGCCATTTATAATAACAGAGAAAAAGCAAATTTCAATACAATTCTTAATGATCTTGATGAAACCATTACTAAAGCCAAAAGCATTAAGCATTGTATAAAGAAAATTCCCAATTAAGATTATCATACGCTTTGGAAATATCAATTTTAAAGATAGCATTACCACCCGAAATTTTAGCCTCCAAAGCATGCACTAATTCTTGAGCCAAAAGAACATTATCAAAAATAGAGCGGTCTTTAACAAACCCAGTTTGTTATAAAGAAATCATTTTATGAAGAATTAAAGCTAAACGATTCATGATCAACTTGGCATTGAGTTTATTAAAAAAAGAACAAAGACTAATGGGGCGAAAATCACTCCAAAAATTGATGCTAGTACTTTTAGGAATAAGCACAATGGACGTAGAAGTAAAGAATTTAGGATAGGGATTACCTTTAAAAAAATCAATCACAGCACTAACTAAATCATTAATAATGTGCCAAGTTTTTTGAAAAAATTTAGTAGTAAATCCATCTGGACCAGCAACAGACTCAGAGTTCATATCTTTAATAGTCAACAAAATTTCATCCATAGAAGGAATTCTAGAAAGCATGTTGTTATCCTCCATAGTGACAATAGAAGGGATGACAGAAAAATCCACATTCAAAGCAGGAACAAAATCCTTGTTTAAAACATTCTTGAAATAATGAACATCAGAATCATAAATTAGATCATCAGATTCAATGTGAGAACCATCAGGATTAGTAATTTTGTGAATACAACTGGTAATCTTTTTATGATTAGCGATATTATGAAAGAATTTAGTATTCATATCCCCCTCCAAAACGATTTTAGAGGCAGCCTTTTGCCTCCAAAAAACCTCTTCTTGCATTTGAAGCATAGTTAAAGCATCTTTCTTTAAGTTAAGTAAAGAAAGATTCTCAAAAGAAGGATCAAGCAAATAATTATTATCAGCTAAAGCAACTTGATTTTCAGCCTGGGTAATATTTGAAAATAAGTTTTTGAACACAAATTTATTCCACCACTTCAAAACCTGTTTAAGCCTTTTGAGCTTAAACCAAAATCTCACCATACCAACACTACTATCAGAAGAAAATAAAGGGGCATGCCAATTACTTTCAACAGTATTGAGAAATGAATCATGAAGAAGCCACATATTTTGAAATCTAAAAGGAGATGGAGTACTAGTATGAGGTATAGAAATATTTAGAAGTAAAGGAGAGTGATCAGATAAGGTTCTAGATAAATGTTCAATGTGAGTGTTAGAAAAACTAGAAATCCAACTACTATTAAAAAGAAAATGATCGAGACGTTGCCACATAGTAGCCTTATTCCATGTGAAGCTATGCCCAATAAAACCAATGTCATGTAAATTAGAGTTTAAGATCATCTCATTAAAATCTTCCATAGCTTGAAAGTTGGGAGGATTACCACCCACCCTTTCAGAAGCATTACTAATAGTGTTAAAGTCACGACCAATCAACCAAGAATCAGTGATATTATTAGAAAAATCAGAAATTTGAGACCATAAAATTCTCCTAGTAATCATGGAACAAGAGGCGTAAACGAAAGAGGCAAAACATGAAAATTGCTGAATCTTAATAGAAGAATGAACAATTTGAGGGTGATCATGCAAAATGTTAAGGTTGACCCAATGTTTCCGAAAAATCCAAATCTTGTTGGAACAATTACTAAAAGATGAATCAAAACCCAACTTAACTCGAATAGAATCCAATTTAGAAGATGAAATTAAAGGTTCAAGTAAAATAAGAACGTTAATGTTATGGATCCTGCACATATTTTTAGCTTTATTCAAAGAAGGTAAATTTCCCACACATCTAATATTCCAAATGATGGCTTTAACCATTGGAAGAAGAAGGAAAAGAAGCTCGTGTTGCCCTTGAAGCTTGACCATCAATAGGTTTCGAATTTTTATTTTTCTTCCTACCGGCCCGCTTTAGTAAATCCATTTTCGATATTGTTAACATGTAAGTTAGTGGGAGGGGACAATAAGGAAATATCATTTACACATTCCGAATGTCCTTTTAGAGAAACTGATTTGTTAATGGTAATTTCACCTTCCTCCATCTGTTCTTCCTCCCCAACCTGTATAGTTTCACTATGAGTATTATTAAGCATGCCACTCTCCACGGTTTCAACAGGGATAACAACCTTCAAAGGAATGTTAATATCAGGGTCGGAAACAACATCAGTAAACTCTAATTCCAAGTCATTCGTATTGATTTTATCAGGCCTGATAGGCTCGGAAGCAACCTCCAGCATGACAGGTTCGTCAACATTACCAGCTTGCTCACTAGTAGCATTAATGAAATGATCTGTTTCCAAATTGTCCCTCTCCACTAAACTCCCATTGTTAACAGTCAAGTTCAAAACCTCCTCCAGCTTAGTTTGATCCCTACCGATCGGGACATCAGCAGATTTACCCCCCATAAAATCTTTCTTGAGATGAGGATGAGCTATGAAACAGTCATTAAACGCATGGCCATGTACTTTACAATGAGGGCAAAAATCAGGAATATTTTCGAACTCCACCTTTTGGAGATAACTAGCAGCTTCAAATCCAATCCATATCTCTTTAGGATGTTTTTTCGTAATGTCCATTTCTACCATAATTCTAGCCACCGAAGGTCTAGTCCGAGAAGCAATTGCTTGGTCGGATTGCAGGGGACGACCAAAAATAGTTCCGAGAGCATGTAAAACATGTGAATTAAAAAAATGCAAGCGAAGGTTAGGAAACGAAATCCAGATAGGAACAATAGGTGATTCCTCTTTAACATCAAAAAATGGAGTCCATTTAAGAAGCCGCATTTGGCAATTCAGAATGTAATAAGAACGTCTAGCAAAAATCCTACTGTAATCGAGATCATTAGACAACTGAAAAGAGAAATGTTTAGGATCCAATAAACCTATCGAAAAATTTCCAGACAGTTTCAGTTTACCGAAAAAATTATGAATCGCGTCCAGATTAGGTCTATGAACCGAGAACTTTCCCACAAGAGTGAACTGATAAGGACTAGCAAGTTTAAGTATGTCATCATCAGACATTAAAAGTGCCGGGATACCTTTAACCGTCGATTTGGTGAAAGAATAAGCCGGATCCTGGGATGAGGAAGATCCCGCTAGTACATCCCGGAAAGATCGAGATGAAGTATCAGGGAGACTTTTGGAAGAAGAGATCGGTACCTTAGGAGGAACCCCCCAGGCATCGGACTCCGCGCGGGAAGACCCCGCCTCCATCAGAGAAAAAATTAGGGCCAAAGGCCACCGAATTAGATGAAAAAGATATCCCCAAAGAGAAATCAGATAAACAACCGCGAACAACAGTAAAGATCAACTAGAGGAACAGTGGAAACTGGAGAGGGTGCGCGATCGCCAGAGCCCGAATGTAGCCGTTGAAAATTTTTTTTGGGGACGATTTTTGTTTTCTTGTTATTTCCTACAACTAACGAATATTTGGATGCTTGTCCTCCTGATATATATATATATATATATATATATATATATATATATATATACTCAACAAAAATTGGCAATTTAAATGTGAGATTACACAAGCTTGAGAACCCTTATGCCTTGTTGCTTGAACTATCTTAGGCTTCTCGTTTGGGATAACTTTCTTATTATTTTATTTTTTAAACCACAACAACGGTTTTTTATTTGATTGCTTTATTTAATTTTGACTGATTTTAATCAATTTTTGTGCTAGAAAGTTCTTTCTACATCAACTCTAAAAAAAGCTGCTTTCTTCACAGCAGCTTTACAATCATCTTTATAAAATGTTACAACCGTCTCAAACAGACTCTTAATATCTCACTTATTAAAATTTAAAATACCACATTTCCATTTTATCATTCACATTATCAATTTTATTGTATGTCCTCATAATTTGCAATAACCAAAATTATGTATAGGTGAACTAATTAGAATAGCTTTAGAATTTACACACATTTCATGCTTAGATGAATCTTTCTTGCCAGTATTTGGCCTCAACAGAATAAAGTTCTGGCAATTTCAACAAGCATTATGTTTTTATTATATATATATGAGGGTGGAGGTCCTGTGATTGCCATCAAATTCGATCAGATCTATTCAGTCATATAAAGCATTTACAAGAGAAAAGAATTGAATTAATTTAAGAGGCGAGAGGTTGATGAAAAGGGCACGGGGATCTGCAATGGAAGTGTTAAATGACCCTCATGTGAAGTCCTCTTCTCTTTTCTTTCTACAAGCTGGAAAATAACATGTTTATGTTTTATTTAATTAATGATTAAATATTTTTTAATATAAAATAATAAGTTTATGAATTTTAATTAACTGATTTATATTCTACAACAATATTTTTTTATATTGCACAGAGGAACAAAAATAAAATTTTAAATTGTCAAAAAATGTTTTTTCTTAAGCTCATTTTACTTATAATTATAGTAATAAGATATAAATTAATTAATACCAAATTTCAGTATTTATATCAAGGATAGTTAGAGATTAATTAAGGTTTAAATAGGTCATTAAAATTTAAACTTATGATAAAGAACTCAGCATAACAGATTAATTGAAAAACTAATAGAATAGTGGTTAAATAGTTAGATTAATTGCATATAATTAAAATTTAGTTATGTATTTTTATAAATATTATTACTAAATTTTAAAAATTAAGCTAGGATAAATAATTAATTATTTATTTATAAATATTTGCAAATTTGAATTAATGAGTCATTTATGCTAACTTAGATTAATTAAGAATTTATTAAGTTTATTAATAAATGTTTTATTTCCATTTATTATGATAAACATAGAATATTTAATAAACACATAATCAACTCAATGTATTATTAATTATTTACTCTGTTTAATAAGCATAACTAATTACCTTTTATTGAGATTATTAATGTTTTTTCCTATTAAGTTATAATATAACGATAACCAAGCCTCTGAAAAATTAATTAATCATTTAATTAGTTGTAGTAATTCATTTTCCTTCATAATTAATTAGGATTTTAATTAATCTAATTATTTAAAGCTGGTATATATAAATTGAGCTTAAATTAACTTTAATTATTAATATTAAAATAATAGTTATTAAGGATAATTGATGCATAATTATAATTATCGCGCACCATATGGGTTAAAAAATGAGCTTAGCTTTGATGCAATCTCCCGTTTGGGATGACTGCAACTTTTTATAAATGTAATTGGTTGTAATTGCGCGGGTCCTTGTCAAGTTAGACGTTACCAAAAAGTATCCGGATAAAGTTTGGGTTGGCCCTGAAGGCTTGGGTTACATTCAATCGGTTGTCTTTGATGAATTTCCTCTGTATTGTCCTCACTGTAAATCACTTGGTCACTCAAAATTAAAGTGTGGCATATTACATCCTCTTTCTATTCCTAATGCTAAGGTGGTTAATGCAGATGCTGGGGGTGAGCCTGGTAATCTTCCGTCTGGCTATGTTGGTGGCATTGGCCTGGAAGCTTTGGTTGATTCCTCCATACCTGTGTCTTTGGCCCCTGTCCTTGTGGATGCTGCTGCCCTTGTTTCCACGGATGCTGCTCTTATCGATTCAACTCTGCTTTTGGGGAAGGATGTCCCGGGTGTTGATTTGGGTCCTACTAATGTCGTTGTGGGTAATGATGGGGATCTTTTGAATGGTATGGATGCTAATATCCATGATTCAGATAATTTAGATATGGTTAAGATTAATTTAGATGGTATTGAGGTTAATGTCGCTGAGGCTTTGGACAATTTGAAGCTAATCCTTCCGTTTGTCCTGATGCAACTGTGATTCATAGTACTGGTGAAGCTGAATCTTCTGATTTTCTTGATCAGTTGGACCCTGGTGACCGTTGTGTTGTCACTAAGGATTTGAATAATCCTGCTCTCTTTTGTTGGTTGTCTGAGCGTGATGATCCTTTAAACGCTGAAGTCCCTCTTGTTGATGTGCCTATCTCCATTATTTCTAAGGATGAACTTTTAACTAACCTTGCTTGTAAATCGAAGGATAGTGTGATTGTGCAGGGTGACTGGTTACTTGATGATGATTTCTCACCTTGTGGTGAGGGATTCAAGGAGGATGCTGTGGCGTCTCGGGATAATTATGATCTAAGTGTTACTCAAAATGCAGCCGTTGGGGATTTTAGGAGTAGTAGTAAACATAGAGCTCGTAAATCCAAGAAGAAATGATTTTTGGTTTTTGTTTCCTCTGTTATGTATGCTTTGTGGGGCTGGCGTTGACTTTTGGGCTTTCGATTGGTGTGTTGCAAGGCGGTCGCTATGATGAGGCTGGTTTTCTGCCCGCCTCCCTGGATGGCCATGGCTTGTTGGCAACCTTGGTGGCTTTGGTTATGGTTGGCTTTGGTCTCTCTTTCCTCCTTGGGACGGTCCAAGCTTGGCAACTGGGTGGCGATCCTGAGCTATCTTTCATTTCCTTTCAATTTTGCTTTTTGCCTTATATTGTGGTGTCTTTACTTTGTAATTTTTGGGTTTTTCTTTGGCTTTTAGCTTTGTCTGTATGTCCCTTTTTGGTTTGAATAATATTTTCTTTCCAATAAAAAATGATTACAATTTGAAAAGCAAAGTAATAAGAAAATTGTCCCAAACGAAACTTTAATTATGCTTTAAAGGCTTAATTTAGGCTTCGTTTGGGACGGCTTTTTCATTGCTTCTTAAAATAGAGTTTTAGTACAAAAATTAAAATTTTTGTACTAAAACTCCGTTTTAAGAAGCAATAAAAAAGCCATCCCAAATGAAGCCTTAATTTATTTTCTTTAGCTTAGCATAAATTCCAATCTAATATAGCCTAACCTAAAGATTATTAAACATGTTCTTCAGTGATTTGCTCCCCTAATGTTGATGGATGGCGGTAGTAAGAAATTGGAGATTCTGTGAACCTATTTGCCAGTAAAAATATAAGTACATTGTGGGTATCATTGACCCCCAAATGTAAATAAAAAAAAATAAAAATTTATGGCTACCCAATTTCCAAAAACAGTAAGTGCTTGGGAGTGTGTGGATCTCAATTTTAAAATCACTCATTGAAGTGAGTTTCAGTGAATGCTATTTTAATTTATATGAACTTATTTTTTGAGAATTTAGTTCTTATATTTATTTGAAGCATATTGCTTTTCATTTCACAAACTAAAATATTAGTCTAACTCATCATTGCATTAATTTAATATTATTTAATCATTATAGGAAAATTGAACATGCCTTTCTTAGAATTAGGGTTTCATTTCGGACAACTTTCTTCCAACTTTTTAAAATAATTTTTTAGTATAAAAATTTTATGTTCAAAAAATTTTGTACTAGAAAGTTGCTTTAGAAAACAGTAAAAAAATTATCACAAACGAAATCTAAGACTCATTTCTTATGTTTTTTAATTTAAAAAATGATAACTTAATTTCATTCTTCTTTTCTAATGTTAGAACAACTATTCATTTGATTGCCATCTATATAATTAGATTGTTCTTAAAGCAATCAGAATCATATTGAACACTTCCAAACTTACAAGGCAAACATTTTATTGTCACATTTTGATTTTTGGCTAGTTCTTTCAAGATATTTGATCTTGGAATCTTTACTTGACTACATAAATGTTGGATGCGCCTTAGCCGTTGGAAAGTTATGGAGCTTAATTTTTGTCTTATGAGGAAAACGCATTGAGAAAATTTTGTCGTGGATTGACCTTTGTAGTAAGGTTGTCACAATAATTATAAGCATCGAAGCCTCTGAAATGTATCTAATATTTATTAGTTGTTTCATTAAGGGCATTTTGAAATTTAATTATATATTAGCTACCTTATATTTTCTTTATAAAGACAGGTCTTCATCTTATATTAATATATTGTATTCTTTTCTCTCTATGCATTTGATTAGGTTTTTCTATTTTCAAATAGCACCCATTGCATGTTCAGTTCTATCTGTTCCTATCCTTAAGATCAAGCAACATACCATTGCATCAAGGTTGTATGTTGACCAACACAAAATCTTTTTCATAATATGTAATTAAACTTTCTGATCTTTTCAAAATCTTATTTTACAAGAAAACCTTTTCTTCTCCTTTTTGTATGGGTCAATTGTCCTTTTGTAGGTTTCTTTTGGATGTTATTCTTGCAGGTTGCTTATGATGGTTGTGGTTCGTTTGGCTTCTTATCAGAGACTAAAGATCTTCCTTCTGCTTATTTGAGTTGTTTTTCCTCTTCGTTTATTTGGTTCTGTTGCTTTATTTTCTGTTATTTTTATTGTAATAGAGAGAATCATTGGCTCGTAGATTTTATTGCAAATTTTGTATTTTTAGTGAGCTGAAGGCTCTTTAAGGATTTGTAATTTTTTTGTTTTATTAACACGTAGGCCTCTCTATAAATTTTATTAAAAAAATTTGTTCTAATGATGAATGATGAATAGCATTAGACTGTAAATAACAATAGTACTATAGGCTATCTGTTAGAATTTAGGAATTAGCTTAATAGCATTTCATAATTGATTGATAGGTATGTAATCCTTTATCACATTAGCCGACATCACTGACTAAATTACCCTCATTGTGATCTGCATATCACATATTCAAATCATAAAAATAATCTCTTTGTAATAAAGAATTAACAAGGCTCAATATATCAACTGATCTCCTTTGAATCAGTACATGCACGCACCCTCAGTACTATACTGTTAAGTCAATAAAGAAATAATCGAGCTTATCCATCCTATCAACTCCCTTAAAGAATTCTTCAAATAGATTCAAGATATCATTGTTTACATCATCAGCATAGTATATATCAGAATAAAGAAAGGGAGGGAGGGTGCTATCTGTCACCCTATCAGATTTTGAATTTCCGTAAGCTGATATATACATAAAATGTTTCTTTTTTATATTTTTTAAAGTCATTAATGTACAAGGAAAGTACAAAGATTTCTCTCTATAAATGTAATGGCGATTCTTGTATCATTAAACTGTCATATGAACCTGCTGCTGTATATGATGAAAGCAATGAGAGTACTTTTTGGGAATAGTAATGAGAGTACGTACTCAGATTGTAAAATTTTCTTTTAAGGAAAAAATGATGAGATTTTCTTTTAAAAAGGAATTAAACTAATACAAGAATATATAAAGAGAAAAAACGGTGGAGAAGAGCCAAAGGAACGTGTCGAACGAGAAAAAGAAGAACATTGAATGCATGTAACCCCACTCCACATGTGAGTGACCTCACCCCCACTGCAAATAATAATCAAAGAAAGCTCTTTTTCCTCTTTTCTTAGCTGTAAGTGACAACAAGACAGACTTCACATCTCATTTATGTATTCTCCTCCAAAATGAGAAATACATAGGAAGCAGCTGTCACAATTAAGCCCTTATGCTGACTCATTCCAGCGTTCATCATCACAGTTTAAATTGATGGTATGATAAAACTTTAAGGTTCTCACTTCTCAAAATACTACGGCAGATATGATTCTTTTGTATGAGATCGAGAGATTTAAGTTTTGTTTGAGGCGGCTTTTTTACTACTTCTTAATACAGCTTTTTAGTATTAAAAAACTGTTTTAAGAAGCAGTAAAAAAATCGTCCCAAACGAAGCCTCAGTTTAGAGTTTTCTTTTCATATCTTTTCTTCCTTGTATTTTATTTTTCTTATCATTTTTCCTATCAGACACCAATTGAGCATGCATTCTTTTTCAATTTTCATTTAAGCTTATATAAAAATGATTTTACTATTAAGAAAATCATCACAGCTTAGAACATTTTCACTCATGAGCAAGAAAAAAAAATCATACATATCAATATATTTTCAATATTTGACCCACTAACTTCTTTAATAAAGATGAGATGCTCTGAAGAAGAAGAAGAAGAAAAGAGTAAATAAAACGATGGACTCTTCATGATCTCATCACCTGTATATTTATTATGACCAGCAACACTGCCACCATTTGCTATATTTTGGACAATTCCATGTGCATAAGCAAATCCTTGAAATGATGTATCAATTATATATAAAAAAAACATATAATAATATATATCAAAATTCTATCATTGGCTTGTGCTAGGTTGGCTTGCCACAGATTTGATTGAGCTTGTCATTTCACCAAACTACAGTAAACTTCTTAATTGTGTTCTATAGTGCTTGTTAAAGTAAAAAAAAAATCATCAAATAATTACATTGTATTATTTTTAGGCTTCGTTTGAGATATCTTTCTTACTGCTTTTTAAAGTCATTTTTTAGTACAAAAAATTTTAAACTAAAAATTTTTGTATTAGAAAGTTACTTTGGAAGGCAGTAAGAAAGCTGTTCCAAACGAAGCCTTAGTCTTATAAGAATTTATAATTTGAACTCTGAAGTAAAGTTTTCTTTAATTTTTGAAATTTTGAACAAATTTAATTGTACATTTATGCAAATACACATAATTCTCGAGCCAATGATCACCTCTATGGTAAAAACAAGCATAGTCAAAATTCATAAGATCTAGTAGACACCAGCAACCTCACTTTTTATGAATTATCTTTGTCCTTTCATTAGAAAATGTGCTATTAATCTTAAGTTGTAGGGATGTGATCAGGGGCCAAGTTAAGAAAGCTAATTAAGCCTGTTTAATTCAATGATGTTATTTACATAGACATATATTTTGTCTAACAGTGTAATCAATGAAATGCAATGTGCTCAATTCAATACTATTTTACTTGAGAAATGTAACATTTTGCAAAATTATCATATGTGATTATGACCTTTTTTTTACCATCATGATTGAAATTATTTAAATTTGTATAATACTATTGTTATTGAGATTATCTCCATGTGGGAGATAAAACCAATACCTTCTTATTATTAAAAAAAAATAGCATCATATAATTAATATTGCATAGAAATAAAAGGAGAGAATTGAAACAAATAGCTCCTAAGATGATGCTAATCAGACTAATAGCTTCAATTATGTACAACAAATATTGATAAAAAAACTTGCACAAAAATGCAAAGTTTGTGGCATATAATTAGGAGTGATTTTCACTAAAAAGTAGATTAAGGTTTCGTTTGGGACAGCTTTTGACCAATATTTTTTTGTTGCTTTTAAAAACATTGTATACTAAAAAGTTGTGTTAGAAAGCTGTAAGAAGTTGTCCCAAATCAAAATGAAATCTAAATGATCAAAGAAATTCATGTTAGTTTCTTAGGTTTTGGTTTCCTAAGGCTTGAGACAATTAACCACCCTGCATTGACATATAAAAAGTATATTTATAGGGAAATATATGAATTAGAATATTCTTATTAATTTCTAATTATGATAAAGTTTACATTCATTATTTTTTATTTAAGATAAATGAAAATTTTGATTGATTAATTATATATTTGATACATCACCAAAAATCGCCTTGATTAAGCATGAATCTTGAGGCATATTCAAGTTGTCATCTTTCAAAATTAAATTTGGGATCATCCTAACTCCAATTTCAACAAACTTACAGCCAAATTGAACATCACTGTAAGATGAACCCAACGACAACAAAATCGGTCCTATCCAAGCCCAAATGAGCTCAAATCATTGGCTTAAAGTATATTGGGAAGCTTTAGAGAATTAATTGTATGATCAAATGATATCAAAACATAGCATGCTTATAGTTAAATCGAGCGGCTCGATGAGATGAATCCAAGGAGCCCAACATCACTTCATTTCGACATCATTAAGGCAATTAAACGTTGAATGAATGCTCTATGATTGAGGGAATCAATATGGGTTGTCGATGGAGCAGTTTGAATTTGCCCCGGATTTTCTCCATATTTACAGAGCGTGGCACTCTCAAAATCTATAAATATATATTCACTCTCTACATGTAGGGGACCTTTACCTAGAGATTGGAAAGAGCTTTGAGACTTCTTGAGCTCCACCGCAAACGAAGTTTTGTCGACCGACCACTACTGGGCGTCCACTTGGTCATCGACTTCCGCCTGGTCACCGACCTTCGCCAGACTTCTACCCAGCCACCGACCACAACCGGGCCTCCGACCGGCTATTGCCGGACCTCTTCCCAGCCACCGACTATCGGTGAACCTCCACTCGGCAACCAACCGTAGTTGGACCTCCGCCCGAACACCGACCAACACCGGACCTTCGCCTGGGTGTTGACCTTTGCTAGATCTTCTCGCGGCCGCTGCTACCAGACATTCAACCACAGTCGTCCGACCACAATCATTACAAACTCCTGAGTACCCATACGAAGTTCAACTGACTCTCCAAACTATTATAATTTAATCGTCTCCAAGTTAAGGGACGAGTCAACCTTCAACTCACTCAAGTATAGTGGAATCTTCTCATGATTTTCCCTTTTTGGGTTTTCCACATAAGAAAATATTTGGTGCTCTCTTGCTCTCTCAACTATCTGTTTGTGTGTTGGATATTTATGCATCATTAAGACAAAAAACTCTGTCACTCTACCATCGTGAATTTATCAGCCTGCAACAATATTATATTTATTTTAAAATAAATTAAATTAGCTTAAAATTTATAGATCAAAACTTTTCATATTTAATTTATATTTTATTTATACATATTGTACCTAAACAAAGGCCTGCAATACCGATTGATTTATTATTGAATCAAAGTTGTCGCTGCCATGGATGGTAATGCGTCATATCATTGGAAATGCTATCTTCTTCAGACGTGCATTCTAAATAGAACTATAGAAGGGCCAGGATGGTACATTGTTAGTTGGAGCTTGACCTGATCGGACGTTTTTTAAAACTGTATACTAATTTGTTTTACTAATATGGTTATTTGGGCACTAGCTTGAACTCATTAATATCTGTATGCCCATTGAATTTGAATTTTTGTATCTTAAAGGGTGATTAATAGAAAAAAAAAGGTGTCCTTATGCTATTTACTATGGAAGTAATTTGTTGTAGTACTCAAAAAATTATTACATTTGTCCTATGTGGTTCTATGTGTAGATTGTGGACGTATATCTTTATGTACTATGATAGTTTATAAGAATAACTATGTTCTTAGTTTGTGCATAAAAATTTCTCATAATGCCCCTATATCATATGCTTTTTAGAGAAAGTTTGGCTCTGCTAATGTTGTTATTCAGGATGCTATGGCTGCTGATCATGTCCTGTCCCCTGCTCTCGTGGCTCTGCCGGCTGTTCCTATTGTGAACAATGTCAATGTGGATGGGGATTTTACTGTTGCTCCTTTACCTATTTCTCCTCCTCTGGAGTTATCTTGTGTCAATAATGTTAGCCCCATTAGTGGTTTGGGAGAAAGTAAGCTTGGTAATGGGTGTGATTTGATTAAGCAAAATAGTGTAGAGGTTAGTGCTAGAGGAAATTAGCTATTATCTCTTCCTTTGAATGCTGACATCGGGCCCTCTTATGAGCTCGTTTTGTCTGTTGGGGATGGTATTGGTCTAGTTGTTGTTTATTAGCAGGATTTGGCTGATGTGAATGTTGATGATGCTTCTATTAGTCTTAATCCTAATCCTATAACTTTGGATCCCCCTATCAACTCGTCTCTCGTTAATATTGGACGGGATGTGAATTCCATTTATGTTGGTAACTTTGATGCTAATATGGTTGTGAATGTCGAAATTGCTCATGTTTCTTATCCGGTTGCGGATGGCCTCAAATTAGATGTGTGTGGTGTTAATATGGTTATTTTGAATGAGCCATTCTCTTCACTTGACTCACCGTTGACTTCATTAGATATTGTTGTGGCGAAGGAAAATGCGGCTTTTGTTGATATTCCAATTTCGGTTATGTCCAATGAGGATTTGAAAGCCCACCTGGCTATGTCGTTGAATAACTCAAGTTGGATCAATCTGATTGACTGGATGACTCACTTACCCCATCTTGTGGGAGGGTGGATGATGATTTCGATGAGCATGTGAATGAGCCTTATGATATGTATAGTTTCATGGTAACTGTGTTGTTGATCAAGCAAAATCCTGTGGCGGTGGCAAAAAGCGTAGAAGTAAATCTAAGAAGAAATAGTCCTTTTGGTTAACCCCCTATTTATCGATATTGTGCGCTTCAATTGTGTGGAATTTATTGGTATTTTGGATGATGATGAGGTGGCTCTCTGTTCACCACCTTGTAGGCTTGGCTTGCTGGCAACCTTGGTGGCCACGTGCTCGGCAGTTGCCTGTGTGGCTTGTGGATGGTCCTTGCCTGGCTGCGGGGTGGTTGCAAGGAGCCTCTTGCAATTTATTGAGTCCGGTTGATTGGCTATTTTGCCTTGGTCATTGGTTGTCCTTTCGTTGAAGAATATTTTCTCTTTTTTTTTTCTGATGTACTTTGGGTTTGCCTGGTGGGCCTTTATTGTAATTGACTTTTAATGAATGAAATATTGGGATTTTTCCAAAATAATAATAATAATAATCAATAAAAAAGAAAATCACTAACAATCAGAGAGAATGGTTGAGTGTGGATGGGTTCACAATACACCCATCCCATAAAATAATTTTTTTTAAAATAAATGGTCTCTTCCAAACTAGCTCAAATTTATACAAAAAATAGATTTTAACTTAATAAGTCTTCAAGGTTTATCATCAAGATTCTCTAAGGCTCCAAACTTGTCTCTCTTCATTTGTTATCCCATAGGCCTTATATAGCTTTTTTATTCAAAAATATATATTTAAAAAGTAAAAACTATATAATTATCCAAATAAAATAGAAATTAGTAAATAAAAAGCATATTATATATAGATATATACTAAAAAAACATATATAGTGCATAAATATGCACAACAGGTCACTCCAAATCATCACAAATTAATAAATATCACACAATTAATCATCTAAAAAAATAAACCTACTTTAGAAAGTCTAATGTGTGTGCCCTATTCAGCATAAAGCTACTCTATTATTGGTTTGGTGTTTTATTTTTAATTTTATAATTATTCAATTTAATTCGGGAATGATTTCAAGTTCAAGTTAATTGCCTTTTAAGAATATTATGTGAATTTTAGAGTTTAGTTTCATTTTATTTTATTATTTTGAAATTCTTTTAATTTTAGGTTATCATGAATGTATAATATTCATCCTAAGATGAACACCTAACATGCAAGGTGTGTACCCCAAAAATAGTCAAAATTGTATTTTATAAAGTTTGGTTATTTAAAGAAAAAAAATTTATATCTTATTTTATTTGAATGAATTTTAATACTTAATTTATTCTCAGAATTCATAAAATAGATAGGTTGTTGATATCACCTAAAAGCATTTTTTTATAAATTTAAAGATATTATTATATTTTCTATTATTATTATTATTATTATTATTATTATTATTATTATTATTATTATTAATGGGAATGTTAACTTAGGATTTTAGAAAATTAATGGAATTAACTTTCAAGCCTATGCTGACTTTTAAATATTTATTTTACTATTTTTTAAAATTTTATGTGTAAATAGGTTTAAATTTTATTTTAATTTTTATAGATTTATTTATGTATTTTTTTATTTTCAAGGTTAATTAATTATTCATGAGAAACATTGAGATTGAAATTTTTGTTTTATATTCAAAGTGATCTCCAAAAATTATGAGGTTATTTTCTAAAGGCTCAAATGACCTCAAGAACACCTCTTAAAATTTTGAGGCTGTTTTAAATTATCATTAAATTTTATATCATTTTTAATTATTTAATTATGAAAATTTAATTTTCTATCAAAATGAGATCTAAATGTTATAAGAAATTATTCAAGAGGTTATGGATAACCAATGGAACTTACCAAAAACATTTGAGCTCATTTGGACTTATGTTTAATTTTTTTGATACTTTTAAAAAATTTAATTACCTTATCTCATTAAAAATTGAAGGTACTTGGTAGTGTGTTTTTTTTTATTATTATTATTTTACATGAATTATTTAATTTATAAGTTTGTTAAACATGAAAAATCACTATAACAGATTTGTTGATTTTAAAAATATTTTTTGCTAATTTTGTTACCAAATGAACTCCAAATATCTTAAAATTAAAACCTTAAACTAAAGATAATATAAGGATCAACCTTTAAAAATTCCAATTCATTTGAGGATATTTTTATTTTTATAGAAGTTATCTAAATTTTGAGATTTTGTTCTTTAGAAATTCTATAAATAGATTAAATGATCCTAAATATTTTTAGAAGTGTTATCTTATGTTAGTCATGACTAGAGGATTATTTGAAAATATATTAGGGAATTTTATGGATTTTAATTAAAAATTTAAAACATTCTTTAAGATTGGAGAAATATAGGGTGTTCTGAGTTTGGAAAATTCAATTAAGGTCAATTCCTTATCATATCCTTCATTAAAAAAAATTACAAAATTTAAAGGCAGTATAAAGAACTTTCCATGAATGTTTGAAGCTAATTATGGTTGATTAAAGAATTTAATTTCCCATTTAACCTTATATAATTATTAATTGATCTCTATATGCACAAACAAAATTAAGATTTTATTTTAATTACATTGAATTCTTCTCTTTCTTCTTATTTCATAGAGTTCTTAATTTTAATTTGATTTAGAAATGAATTAGATAAGAATTTTTTATGTTTTCTATTTTATTTCAAATATTAAATTCAATTAATTATTTATACAATCAACCATGCTGATTGTGCTTATGCATAAAATGCATTGAAGTAAGATTGGAGTTTTTCAAAGGGAGGGACTTGAGATCGACATAAGATCAATAATGTCCGTCTGATTTTGGATATGACTCTTTTCATTATTCCACGACCTAACATGGGGGTTGAATAAAACCAAGTAAAATATAATCACCATATCCATTTTAACCCATGAGAATGGACTGTGAGGCCATCTTCTACCTCTAGTAAGAAATAGAGAGCATCCATGAAAATAGCTTTGATTGGAAATAATCAGAAATGATCCAAGGGATATCTTGATTCCAAAATGATCAAAAAATTGATTCACACTTACCATATGGTCATTTGCAAAGTGATTGTACCTAGCTTAAATATTAGCTTGATTCACTTTTATGAGTTAAACTTGCGTTTGATTCAACCTTGGGCTGCCTAAATGAATTGGGATTGCTTGGGTTAGCCCCTAAGAGTCTTGGGCAATGGTAGACCAAATTGACTGCCAATGGATTTAATTTGGATGACTTAATAAGTCATTATTATTAGGTTAATTTATCAAAATAAGTTAACTAAATTCTAAAATGGGTGGATTTTAGGTTTAACATAGTTCTTGATAAAGCTATGAATGGGTTTGATTCATAATAAATCAAATATAAGGTCAAATTGTGATGATTGGTTTGGTCTAGTTTTGTTGACCTCCCGACAAAAGAAAACAAAATAAAAAAATGCTAAAATGAATACCTGTGCGCAAATCTCTACCGGATATCCCGCTTAAGTCCATAACTCTGCAAATGATGCTGCTCGAGTCCTCTCCCATGATATCTGCGTAAAACCCGCTCAATTCTATGCAATTCATGTCGTTAAAATGGCGAACCAAGGAAGCTCTCTGTTGGATTACGTTTCTTTCACGCACACAGAGCCGAAACCCATTTACTTCCTTTCATACATGGTAGTCGAAGCCTTCCACCCGAAACTTCCACCTCTTCCCTGCTAAAGCCATTTGCGAGCTCCTACATATCCTCCCACGACCAAATCTTCACCTCTTTCTACGATCGAACTCCATCTCCTCTCTCACACAGAGTCGATCTCCAAGCCCTACCACTTGTTGATCTTGCGACCGAACCTCCATAGCCGATCCTTACCTATAGCTGAGCTCCTCCTCTCAACAACACCTTGCCGCCTACTACAAGCCTCCCAACTACCAAATCCTCAGCAAGCTGAACTCATCCATCTGATTCCTACCGCAAGACCCACGAAGCTGCAAGACCTCTCAGCTGACCCCTCTTGACTTCTATAGTCAAACCTCACTCATTTCTATTTAACCTAACTGACCCTTTTTTTAACTCAGCTCACTTACTCACCTCTTCAACTCAGCTCACTCACTCAACTCTTCAACTCAACCCACTCAACTCAGTCCACTCAGCCTACTCTTCCCAACATTAAGGTAGAAATTTCCTAAGCTTTTTATATTCATTTTAATATGGTTAGTTAGATGCTATAATGGTTATTATTAATCATAATAATAACGATTTTTATTATCATTATTAATTTTTAATAATAACGATGGTTATTATTATTACCTCATTATTATTATTATTATTATTGTTGTTGTTGTTGTTGTTGTTGTTGTTGTTGTTTAGAAAAAGAAAAAAAATGAAAAAAAAAGAAGAAAAACAAAAAAAAAGTACAGAAAAAGTGTATTTTGTGCATTTTCTATTGCCACCATCGACGCTACCGTTCACAGGAATAAGTTCTAAACCCCGAGAGCCAATTTTCGTCATTTGTGGCATACCGAAAGACTGCCCATACACGCTTTTATTAGCGTGGTGGGATGGGACCTCGGTGCGGCACCTATATTAACGAGGTGGGTAATCACTTAAAGCCCTATTTCGGTGTTCACAGCGTACCAAAAAACTATCTATACACGTTTTTATTAGCGTGGTGGGATGGGAACCCGGTACGATGCCTATGGCTAGGCAGGGTTACTTATAAGTACCCTCGAGCAAAGGAAAGCAAACTATCTTTTAAAATAGGTACCCTCACAACCATATACACGCTTTTATTAGTGTGGTGGGAATAAAGACTACGGCCGTGGTGTCTACGGACACCTATCATACATGTTTTTATTAGCGTGGTGGGAAGGCCCAGACTCCTGTAATTTTCTCCTAAACGGGGGAGATGCCAGGAGGCTGCCAAAATTCAGAATAAATGGAGTGCCCAATTTGAACTAAGTACAGGGGACTTGGACTCAAATGAACTAAGTGCAAGAAACTAAATTGAACTTGAATGAAATACAATGAACTTAGCTTGAACTTGAACAAAATGTAAGTAGATTTAAATGATAAAACTTAAATACAAAGGGTTCAAATTGAATGTGATTCAAACCATTTGAACAAATAAATAATCTTATACTTTTTGGAATTGAATTTCTAATGACAAAGAACTTAACCTTAACTTAACAAATGCAAGATCAAAATGAAGATGTCAAAAAAATTCTTGATCATCCAGCTACATCTAGAAGAACATTATATAAATCATATAAAGATGATCATGATTGGTGCATATACCAGTCACATGAACAAATATGATTTCTCTCTGGCAAATAAAAGAAGTTGGTACGCATAATGGTGGGCTTGCAAGCAAGTATCAACATGAATACTTCTAGGTCCATTATACATGTTGCAGATCATTCTCAAAGGCGACAATGAACATGTCTTCAAACAGGGATTTGCAAGATAATATGATGAACTCTTACAAATACAAACCACTTGTAATTGATGATGAGATTCCATGTAATCAGGTGATTTGGAATAATTACAGTGATTGCAAGGACATGAATGCAACAACAAACCAATATCTATATGTAAACAAATAAATAGGAAAACTCATTGCATGCAAAGGACAACAACCCACACATGATTGTGAGCATGAAAGCAGGACTTTTATAAAACACAACAGCCCATTTGTGGGGACATGTGACGATCAAATATATAGCAACATCTCTATCACTCACAACCATGCAATGTCAAGCAAATAAAAGACTACAATTTCTTACAAGTTCTGAAGATTGGTGTACCATGAATTTAGTAAGTTAATATGCATAAGGAAGTTGCTGACAAGTGTAACTCAATCAGGAGTCAACATCGTGTTGCAAGTTCATCATGCAAACTATAATATATTCCCAAGGAGGGTTGAAAGATTTGTACTGCTAACATGACTCAAGCAATAGAATTGTAAGGTAGATGAATATGAAGAAATGCAATAGTGCTTATGTCATCAATAATAGTTCAATGTCTAAAAAATACACTGATAAAGGAAAGCAGTACATAATGAACACAATGATCGATGCGTTCAATGAGTCTAAAATGAATACACCAGTCTTCCACAACATGAGGCGAGTATGCAGTAAATGTGAAAATGCTATGTGGATGACATCCAAGTACAAGTAAATGCATTCAAGAAGTAAAATTAAAGTCAATGGTGGTCAGCATAACAGTCTTGCAAGAAGACATAGTAATCTCTACTATATCCGTTAGAGAACATTGACAAAGGGATATGAATGACAGAAGATACTACAACCCGCTCGCAAATGACTGTAGAAGAACCATCGTACACTATCCACAGTTAAGTATAAGAATAATTCTAGATAAGTATGAATGCCCACTGACAATGATAAGAAGGTTCATCAACCCCGCCACAAATGAACACGTTGAATTAGCTTACGAATGCATGCAGCCATCGATCAATTAACAATTGTGGGGGATCAATGTCAAGTGCAACAACACCTAACATCCAGTATTAACATACAATGAACTGACGATGAAGATGTGTTCAAAAAATCTTAAGTAGAGGCCATCTTATGACAAGATGTCCTTGCAATCAACAATCACATAACATCAGGCCAAAGCATTGGTCCTCGACCGATAAGAACATGTATCATCCAACAAATGGAGATACTTGTGGGTTATTACAGAAGAGCCAGCAAATACCAAACATGCTGTCTACATGTAAGAGCAACAAATCTGTGATAAACATAAGCATCTTCGAGCAACTTTAGAAGATTCTCCAGTATGTGATAGTTCGCCTTAGGAGGCAATAAATGCCTCCACGTATGTATTATAATATGTATATACAAATACAAAAGTACACATGCAAGTATATTAACCTTATACATATAAGAATATGGTGGGAAAAATTATGTTGCCACGTAGATTTTGTGTTCTCCTATTTTGTAATCGAATACTGCATTAAGAATAAAATACAGTCTCGGGAGACTGACACAATATTCTACAATGGATTTAATATCAAAATAGGGTTTTGGAAAATGACATTTATGTGATCAAACATGATTCAAAGAATAACATATCATTTCGAAAGATGAATATGAAATTCTATAGAATGGGTTTAAAAATAGAAATATAGTTTTGAAAAATTCATCCATTCCTTTATTTAGGTGTAATAAGGAGAATATTATATCATCTAAAAAGACGAACATAACATTCTTCAAAAACACCCAAAAGAAAGAATGGGTTTTACAAAAGTCATCATTTTAAAATTGAATATAATAAATAGAATATTATATTACTTGGAAAGATAATAATAATATTCTATAAATATATTTAAAATTAGAAATGAGGTTTTAAAATATGTCTGTGTTCCCAAAGATTTTTTTCCCTTGTTTTATAAGAATAAAATAAGGTTTATTTTAATCTGGGGTTCTCAAATCCCTATAGGGGCAAGCCCCTATAGTTAATTACATCCTAGGAGGGGTACTCCTAAGAAAACTCTCGATTAAAACAGTGATTTTGTACCTTTTGATTACAAAGTAGAAGACAATGAAAGAAGTAGGAATTTTCAAGGAGAAAGCTCGATGTTGAACAGTTATTAACGAGTCAAAGAAAGAAAAGTAGGAGGTGCCAGATTCTGAGAAGCTCAGAGGCAACCTCAGTCTACCCTATGTTGGGCTTTACATTTTAAGAGAGAAATTTTTAGATTTGAGTTGGCATTTTATTAGAAATTTGAGATTATATTCCCGGAGGGTGAGGACTTAAGATTTGAAAATCTGCCTCAGAACCTAAGTCTAAATTGGGTACTATAGAGTAGTGACCCAAACCTAGCTAATGAAGTACAAATCTGGACTTACCCCGGCCTGAATTGGGGAGCCAGCTAACCACCTAGGTGCTTCAAATCCATGTGTCCAGTCTCTTATGAAAGATGGGTAGGGATGTTATTTAAGTTTTGAGAAATCGGGGCCGACATATAAGACAAAGCCTAATTGGCCCCTTTACTTATATAGGGTAAATGATGCCTGAGAGCATAATGCAATTAAAATTTTAGACTCTTTTAATTTGTATCTAATGTAATGCATGCTAATTGAGTCGAATGCATAAAATGATTTATGAAGCAGTTTTAAAATCAGGCTAAGAAAATAGATTTTTTCTTAGAGATTGCACAACATCCCCTTGATAGAGTTGCTCCCTAATAGGTCAAGTGATCTGCCAGAACCCGCAGGCGGGGAGGTGCCTAACAAGGAAGAGAAAGTAATAATATGCTTATGCTGACTCTCGACGGTCCGAGCTTACTTCTTAGATTCGTTAGAGTTTCTATGTGAGCCTAAAAATTTTATTTTAAATTTCAAGTAGAAAAAGTTTATCGTGGTCCTTACCAAAAAAACACTCTGATTCGTATCCAGGCTAAAACAAAACACGGCATGCAAGACTCCTAAAAAAAAGCTACTGCACAAATAATGTAAACACCCAAATTAAATTATCCAAAAATATAATATCCAATATCCAATTTATTTACAACCCAGGGTCTGCTGAAAAGGTAAAGTGGCCGGGTACCACTGACAATAAACCAGGATTCTAATCCTAAGACTGACGCAAGTGATTTCAAAATGGGATATACTTTTCTTCTTATCTTCATTTCTTCGTCTTCTTCTATTCATCTCCTCATTTCATCTTCTCTTTCTCTACGAGCTCCTTGGATCCGCTACGAGCTCCTTGGGTTCGCCGGGCCTAGATATCCAAATGAAAAGAAACTCATCCCCGAATGGGTATTTTCTTTTCTCTTTGGATATTAGAACCATCCTAACTTGGCTTTCCAAATCTAAGAGAATACTCCCCTAAGGGACATTCTCTTCTCTTTGGATTCCGAGTTGGGTGTGATATCCCACTTTTGAATCACTTTCACAACACTTGACTTTGACAAATAATTACATTTACATCTCAGAAAGAAAAAAAAATCTAAACACACCTGCAGGGTTATCCTAGATATTTATAATAAAATTATTCCCAAGCAGTTATATATTCATATTTAAATTTATCAGCCACACTTGGCCATGCTCTTTTAATTTTAAGGGGGCTTAGCATTTTTCTGAAGCACCTGCATGAAATATTGTTAATTTAAATCTTTGATTTACCCCCTTTAATTTAGCCCTGTGCGAGCATGGCTACCTGCATAAAATTCTGTGAGCATCCAGATCGTTCCTAACTTAGGGGTAATCTATCGCCCATCACATCAATTCTCAGATTGCAGATATAAATAAATAAACGTACACACCAATCATTTTTACAAACAACATGCAATGAAAACCACGAGAAAGACCGTCACTTGATTGAAGTTTTCTAGTTGATTGAATTTAATTTAAGTGGTGTTGTAGGATGTGTAGTTTGGATATACCCTAGATCACAAATAAATCTAAGTGGTGTTGTAGGCTGTGTAGTTTGGATATACCCTAGATCAGTTATTGATTGAAGTTTTCTAGTTGATTGAATTTAATTTTGTTGAAGGAGTCAAGGGATTTTGATGTTCAAATTTAAGGTTTGGGTTAAGGATATTTACTAAACCTAAAGTGAGATGTCACAAAGTTTTCTATGTTCAGTATTTTCTTTCCTAAAAGGTGCATGCATCCTAAGTCTAAGTTCTCTAAGACTCAGTCTTTAATTTTTTGTCCTTAAATGTTACTAATATTGGGTGGGGTGAAAAAAGCTTATTATCACTAACCCTCAGGACATTTACACACGTGAAAAGGGGTTTAAGGATCTGAAAATAAAATGAAAATCATCCTAATAAAATTGAAGTTACTATAGGGGCCTAAAGGGTAGGGGTTCGCACAAACCACACCACAGCTTCCTAGGGGCTTTCTAAGTTTTAAGAAAACTTACAACACCAGGGGCTATGACCCGGTGGATTCGCCCGTAGCACCTCTACCCGGTTGGATAGAGGCGACTGACGCCATTGTCCCTTGTCCTTTTGTTCGTTCGACCGGTACCATTCCTCGCAGTTCATGCAAGTAAAGAGAATAAAATATGGAAGGATTAGAAGCACATTTAATAATTAATAATAAAAAAAATTAAAATTACTAAAAATAAAAATGTACCTTTCTTCGGGCTTGAAGACCGACACAAGCTGTCTACCTTTTAAACTGTTCTCTTTTGAAAGCATACTATTTATTTTTTCCAACATTCACCTTGAGGCACAAGAAGGGAGAAGTAGAAGAAAGAGAAAGAGAGGGGTAGAGAGAGAGAAAGAGGGGCATTGCTTTCTTTAAAAACTTTTATTTCTAATAAACACCCAATAAACTCACTCTCCAACACCCACACTCTTCATCTCCCAAAACAATCTAACTTTCACTTTTCACTCTTTCACACACTTCACTACAGAAAAATCTCCCATTACCGGCGGATTTTCGACGTAAGAATTGCCGGCGGATTTTCCGGCGGATTTCCGACGGACTGTTTGGAAAAATTTCCGACAAATTTTTAAGCAGATTTTCCGGCGGCTGTTCCGGCGGATATGTTTCCGCCGGACTTTCTGGCGGATTTTCTGACGGATTTTCCGATATAATTTATTCGTAATTTAATTCATTTATTAGTTTATTTAAATTATTTTGTTTTAATTGGAATATTCTGTCAGCTTTAATATAAATAAAAAAATGTATCAATTTAAACAATTTTGCAGAAACGGTCTAGTGGTCGGACAGGCGCGCAGGCGGGGGGAGGTCCCGGGTTCGAGTATCAGCGCAGATAGGTGCCCGTGAGAGGGCTGGGTGCGCACAGGTGGGCTGCGGGCGACAGGGCGGGGTGCGCGCTGGGCGGGGGTGCGCGCGGGCGGGCTGCGGGAGGGGGGCGGGGTGCGCGCGGCGTGCTGGGCGGGGTGCGCGCGGGCGGACTGCGGACGGCTGGGCGCGGGGCTCGCGCGGGCTGCGCGCAAGCTGCGCCTGGGCGGCCTGCTGGCTTGCGCTGGAGCGGGCTCCTGAGAGCTTTTTTTTTTAAACAGTTTTATTTATTTCGACGGATCTTTTCCGCTGGAGAACATTTCTGGCGATTTTTTTCCCCTGGAAACAATTTTCCGGCGGATTTTGTTCGACGGAAAAATTTTCTGACGTTCGATTTACCGTCGAAGACATTTTCGTCGGAAATCCGCCGGAAAATTTCAAAATCCGCCGGAAATTCATGACTTTCCTGTAGTGCTTTATCTTTCAACACAAGCACTTCAAAATATTTCATTTTCCCACACAAACACTTTTCAAAACACTTCTCCTTTTTATGCCAACACTTTCACTTTTTCAAACCTAAGCACAAAACTCAGTTCACTTTTTTTTATTTTTCAAAATCACAAAATTCACTTTTCAAAATTATACACACACTTGTACTATTTAACAAACAAACATTTCAATTTCTACACCCTTATACACTTCCCCTTTTTGACTTTCCATACATTTTACCTTCCAACACATAAACACCCAATTCACCTTTTGAACATATACACCATTCACTTTTCACATTCACATGTCTTGCTTTAAACACACACTTGTCACTTCTCAAAGATCACCCGTTTTGCCTTTCAAAAACACACACCTTTCTTTACACATACACAATTTCACATTTTCAAAACACACACAAGTCTAAATGTATATCCACCTTCCAAAACATACACAAGTTCCACCTTTACACATTTCATCTTTCCAACATAAATATACATTTTACTTCTCAACATACACAAATTCATCAAACAATTTATCTTTCCAAAACGAACAATTCCCTTTTCGAAGCATTTCACCTTTTAAAACATACACATTACTTTCACATTTTTGCTAAAATACATTTCACTTCTCCATACCTTTCAACACACATCTTTCACAAAATCAAACACTTTTACTCTTGAAACACACACACACACTTTACAATCTTACACACAAACAATTTTCAATGTATCCACAATTCACTTTTCACACCCATACACTTTACTCTTCAATATGCACACTTTATTTTTCTTTTCCAAAATACATATACTTTTTACACAATTCACTTCACTTTTCACTTTTCAAAACTACAAATTTCACTTTTCAAACTACGCACATACTTTTTACTTCTCCCCAAAATTCCTATCTTTTCCTTCTTCTAACGACAAATTCCTTCTTGTCATGAAGGAAAAGCAAAGTTCCACCATTCCCTTTCCAAAAACACCCCACAAGATAATACAGAGAACCTTGCAAATCTCCATTTACTCATAAAGGAAACTTCTTAGATGTCTTACATTTCAACTTGAAGGCAAACTATAACAACAAATCTTTGTTTCACTCATTCATGCCATCTTAAATCTTATGTCAAACAGATTTTTGAGACAAGAAAGAGAGAGTTTTGCAACTTCATACTCATCCAATAGTTCAAAAGACTTTCCAACATAAAGCATGTGGCCTTTACACAACTTCTCCAAAACACTTTATAAGAGATTAACGAATGCTTGCCAATGAAAAAAAAAAAAGAAAATACATGAATGCTTTCCAACTCATTTCTCCAAAATACTAAACAAGAGACCTATGAATGCTTGCCATTGAACAAGAAAATACATGAATGCTCTTCATTCCATTTCCAGGATGGTTTGGAGAGCATTAGAGTGAAAATTTGCAATATTCAAATCTACAAAAAATATTGAAGTAAAGAACATGTGGATTTAAACTTTCCAATCCAATAAAGATTTGTTAAGCATGAACACAATTTCAAAATATGTGTAGAGGACCCTAATTATCTTTTTAAAAAAAAAATTAATAGCCATTGCTGGAGAGGTAATATAAAAAAAAACTCTCAGGATCTCCATTGGCAGCAAATGTCATTTGGGGTGTTCTAAATTCTAACTTGGATGAAAGGCAAATGGTAACAGTTCTAGAAAGCAATTTAAATACTATAACATTGGATTAGAATTATATCTTTCCATCATAAGACTGAACTATATAGGACTGCTAAATCTTTACAGATCTGTTTATGTGTGTGTTTTTTTCCTTTTATATCTTCACAAAATCATGTGTTCAATAAAGATGATTTAGTCTGAATGTGGATTGCACTGGTTTTCATTCAGCCTTCTCATATTCAAGGAGAGACTATGGAGGATATCAGAGGAAAGTTAGAAGAAGAAACGGTTACCTGTGCCGAAGGGGGAAGTTGGCGGCGTCGGCTAGAGTAGAGTAAGCGAGGGTTTCGGCTAGGGCTGCTGTCCACGCAAGCAAAGGGAAGCAACGAGAGACTTCAGTTAGGGCAAAAGGAGATGAGGCAAGGATGGGGGCTCCGGCTTCCCTGGGTTCGGTCGAGCAAGAGCGACGACGGCCTGGACTTCTTGCGAACCCAGAGAGAGTGAGAGAGGTGGCTGTGAACTGGGAGAGGAGAGGGCGGTAGCAGTTCGCGAACTGGAGGGGAGACCGAGCCTGGAGCTTGCGAACTCAAAGGCGACGGGCTGGGGGCTTCTCACGCGAGAGAGAGAGAGAGAGAGAGAGAGAGAGAGAGAGAGAGAGAGAGAGAGAGAGAGAGAGAGAGAGCGCAGAGGCTTTTGGAGTTTGCCAACTGCAGAGGTTTTCGCCTGGAGCCCCTTGCGAATAGAGAGGAAGACTAAGAGGGATGTCCGGTGGCCTCGGTTAGGGCAAGTCAGCGTCCGGCCTTGCACCGTGTGAGAGCAGAGAGTGACGAGGAAGGAGGCCAGGGGACTTCCGCCTGGAGGTGTGCGAACAGAGAGAGCAACTGCTTGGGGGAGTTTTGTGAGAGAGAGCCAGACATGGAGGAGAAGGGATCGTGGGGGAAGGAGCTTTGGTTCTAACCGAACCCTTCCACTATGCTTGAACCAACTTCTATTAATTTAGGAGTTAAATTTATTTAGTTTTAGTTTGTTATTTAAAGATTTGATTTAAGTTATTTTATTGAGTTGATTTATTTGTAGTTAGTTAACTCCATTAGCATTTCTTAATTAAAGATTTTTTTTAATTGATTTTAACATTTCAAATAGGCAAAGTAATAATTAATTTTAATTGATGAAGATATAAAGAGTAGATTTTAAGATGGTTGGATTGTTAATTTAACAAATTTTGTTCAAATTTTAATTTAAATTGGTTCGAAACCAAGATATCTAACCTAATTAATTTCTATTCAATTTTAATTAGCTTACGATGAGTCAATTTAAATTAATTGAAGTTGATGTCGTTAAATTAAATTCATGTCAAATCAAGTTTATTTTGAATCAGTTTTATTTAAAATAGTGTCGATTTAGGCTGAATTAGAAAGTTGAGTTACCGCTACGTCAATAGGGATATCCACCTAAAGGAAATCCTACAGGCTATATCTATGCTGGGTTACGAAGACCTAGGTGCTAGAGTTGTTTCCGGGGAAATTGACCTTGAATAATGAGGTCAACAAAATACACACCGTCATGGGCTCTGGTGAGCGTGTTATGGGTACACACGTGATGTCTAGGGATGCTACGCGGGTCAATAAATAAACCCAAATTTGAGCCCGATCCTTCTATGCAGGTATATAGGAGTCGACACATCTCAAACCATTAAATAAATATGTGGTTGCGAGGTCGATTGGAATATTTATTTTATATATTCATATTAGGCCTTCAATGTCTATAACAAAATAAATCCATCAACAAAGGCATAAAGCCTATGAAATCTAATCCTTTGTCGACAGCTCGATAGAGTCGATAAGGTTCATCCATGAAAAAAGTTCCCCGCAAATATCCTGATGATGGCAATATTGAACGTAGATCTCAACTGGAGAGATTAATTCTAAATATTTTAAATATTATCCAAATGCCCATGAAAATCCAAAACTCCAAAATCCCAAATTCAGAATATTTAAAATAGAAAATTCAACCATTAATAACTCAAAGCAAAGCACATCCACCCTTCGCAACAATTTTTTGAGGTGGACAAATTGAAAAGTACTTCAGCTCATAAAGAGCTAATGTCTGGTTGAATATCACTAAAGTTCATTCTCAAATAATTTTCTATCAGTAAGGACATGACATGTATCCTCTAATTGATAGTTTTGCCACTAAATGGCACCACAGTTAAACAGTTATGACCAGGGCCCTCTAAATTGGGTGGTTTGTCGTCAAATGACACCATCAATTTATGGTTATGGCAAGAGCCTGTAAGCTCCCCAATGGCATCAAATTCTTGAGATATGAATCAATAAGATATAATCGATAATGCATAAAGCCCTCTGTTAGCTAAGATGGATTCAAATCTATCCCCTTAGATAAACATCCACCCTAGGTCTACAAGGTACCCTTAGACGAAGCAACCCATAGCTGCCGACAAGGATCCTTCTATAAGGTTGGGTTGACTACCTCCTCTAACTAAGTAGACCAGGGACCATAATGGCCCTGGACAACGGAACCATGGGATCTTAATCAGGTTCATCATCCATTCCCCCACCATCCTCTTTAAGTGCAAGATGGTGAAATTTTAATTTTAAATATCAAATTTTCAAATACCCATACACATGATGCTACTATATGCCAGATAACACATATTTCTACATATCTGATTGATGACTAGCCTTAATCAAAAGTTTACTCTCTTGATCGGGAGGGGTAATTAATTATAGGGGCTTGCGCCTATAGGAAACTAGAACTCATATCATAAAGTCCTCGCAAAATGAGGGTGAAATCTCTTGGTAGTGTATTATCTACAAACCCATCTGCCTTCTGTTGACCTCAATTTTCGCACGAGCGCCCTCGAGCACCTTCGATCGATTTAGTTAGACCCCGTCGAGTCCAATTTGAGCTCGAGTTGACTCGAATCGAGTCAAATTAGATTCGGCGAAGTCTAATTAAACTCGAACATTACTTGCCAGCCACGTCGAGGTTGATTCGATTAGAATCGGCATCAAGTTAGATTTGTTCTTGTTGATTTGGTCGAGTCGAACCGAGTAGAATAAGATTTGATTCAAAAAAAAATTTTTTTAACTCAATTTATTTAATTTAATTCTAATTAAAGCGTAATAAATTTTCTAAATGATTTAAAATTATTCCCAAATCAACAAATCAGATACAACCGTCTCAATTTCATGAAAGATTTTGATATTGCCGTTGCGATATCCTTAATTGGAGGATTTATTCCCTGATTTTGGGATTCGGCATTAGAGAGCATTAAACTAGATCTCTCTCTCTCTCTGGAGGAGGCTCCGTCTCTGGCTCCAGTTGGCGAACTCCAGGCGTTTGCAAGACCCGAAGCTCCGACTCCCTCTGCAGGATCGGACCCGAGGCCCCTACTCTCCTTGGTCTTCCTTCGATTCGCAGACATCAGGAGACCTAGAGCCCCTTTTCTCTCCTTGGTTCGCACATCCCAGACGAAGGAGGTCCGCCTCCCTCTAGTCGGACAAGAGCTGAAGCTCCCCTGTTCCGCCTCAGCCTTGCTCTCATCCGACGCCTCCTTCGATCTCATCGAGCCAACTCCCTCAACAGCATGTATGCACCTTCTCACACTTCCCTCTCCTTCTTCTTCTTCTTCCCCCACTATTTCTTCTTCCATATAGAAATCTGAAAATGAAACTAGCTCTTGATTCATGTTATATAAGTTAGAACCTTAGCTGTAAACTTTGGAGGTCTATGAGAAACCTATGTTATTCTTCATGAAAAGTATGCACAAGAAGTGTTTGTTGAAATGCCATTGAAGGAGAGTTATGATATTTTGGTTTGAGACGAAGCTTTATGGTTACACAAAGATTTCTTCTTTCAAGTTGAAGATCTTTATGAGTATTGACTAGCTTGCTTGATGGATTTCAATGCCATATGTCTTTCCTTTATATGCTTGTTACCACACACTTTTGCTTCCATTGTGTTGGAAAGGTCTCCCACACGATGGTGAGGGGAAAATCATATGCTTTGAAGTGTTAAATGCTTGCATTGAGAGCAATCCTTTATGTAGTATGAAAGATTTGATTAATTATAGAAGTTAGCAATCGCCATGTATGGATGTTCTCGTCGAAACTATATTTCTACTATGAGGTTTTGGGAGTTTAAAATGCATGCATTCTTTAAATATGATGGTTCTTGATATCTTGAGCTATATTTATCACAACAAGCATGATGTGTTCTACTATGTTCTTTGTAAGTTCCTCCCTTCTTGTTGGTCTGAAGACTTGAGCCTTCTTAGAGAGCATATAGATCATCTTCTTTTAGCACATATGTTATTCTCGATCAGGTTTGAGTTGTCATAGTAAGGAAATAATGGCGAATGGGTGTGCTTGTCTTATCTGATGGATTTCGTTATCAGATTATGCCTTATTATGTGGACTTTGTTATCAAAATACTCTTCCTATGTGTGGGTACATACCCCTATTAGTTTCCTTACTATTTGGTTTGGGTTTAATTGGTAGGAAAACTGATTGTCTTTGTCTTTGCAAATTGCTTCACCTTCTCTATAAGAACTTGGAGTTTGAATTTGGTTATGATTTAAACAGCATGATAATTGAATTCTTGTAGAAGTCTTAAGAGAACATGAGGGGTTACGATATTTGTTATCAGAATCTGCACGCGAGGTGCTTGTGATAATGCTTATAAAGGGAGATGACAGGATTTTCTTGAGAAACAAAGAATGGAAGAATTTGTTTGGTTTATTTTTAAAGAGCAGTAAACGCAGCACTATATATTTCTTCATTTATTCATAAAATTTGAAGGACAGTTAATGATAAAAATGCTTACATACATTTGTGAATCTTGGACATTTTACACTTGATTGAGTTTATGTGGTACATGTGCTGAAAAAGTTATTCTTGTTGCTTTATGTTTGGTATGGAAGTTTGTATGGATTTGGTGCAAGGGTATTTTGGGAATTGTTGGAAGGCTTTGTAAATTTTTGGAGAGAGTTGATTTGCATCTATTCTTGTTTTAGTTTTTCATAAGCATTCAAGTTGGAATCATGCAGTATATGGGCATGTATATTGAAAGAAAGCAACACAGTAGGAATAGCCCCATGTGGTGTTCTTATGTCTTAAAATTTCTTATGGATATATGGTTCTCTTTTGACCTTGTTTAGAAAGACATGATGGTTGCATAAAGATCTATATCTAATGAAATTCACAAGTTTAGGTGGGTAAGGATTTGTCCACATGTTTCATAGCATATGATGTGAGGGTTCCAAACTATTTCAAGAATGAGCTACACGCAAATTTTTACTGTTTTCATACTCTAAACTGATTTGGAGAGGGATTTGATGCAGATTTTGATTTGATTTGGTTTCCAAACTGTTTTTGGAAACAAATAAATGCAGATTTTTATTTGATTTGGGTTCCAAACTTTTTTAAAGCAAACTTGATGCAGATTTTCATTTGTTTTATGCTTTGGGCTGTTTTGGAAATGAACTAGATGTTAATTTTCATTTGCTTTATACTCCAAACTATCTTGAAGATGAATGTGGGAGAGCAATCATATACTTCCTCTTTCACTTGTAAGTATTGGTATGTTTTCTCATAAGGTTTGCTTTTTTTGGAGAAATGTTGGAAAATATTTACGAAATTTCTCTTGTTGGAGAATTTTTATGAATACACCCCACGTTAAAGAAACATATTATTTGTTTTGCATCGGAAGAAGTCATAGTGGGTCTCTTATAGGAAGATTTTATATGTTGCTTTGTTTGAAAGATGCTTTGAGTCATTTTGGAGATTTGGGGTTTTATGAAGGGTTTTGCATTGGAGACATTTGATGTTAGATGACTCTTTCAGTTCTCTTTTTATGGATGCATTTTCTCTCTTATTTGTTTTTGGTCTCAAAGGCGAGTTTCAAAAGAAATGTGAGTTGAAAGTTTTATTCGGATTTTGGTTTCAAGATTAGGTTTTCTTCTCTGTCGCTTTGAGTTTTATACGAAAGTGATTTGGGTGATTGTGTCAAGTCTTTCGAGTGCTTTCTTAAATCGTGGGAACATTAAATAGCATCCAAATTCTCCCGCCTCTTATTTGCATTTGGCTTAAATGCTGAATGGGAATAAGGGTGGGGCAAAGGCATGTTTGGACTTTGACAGAGCATGCCTATCAATGAGATGCTAACATTCCATAAAAATAATAAATAAAGACCGTTTTTGGAGCAATATAGGAGAGTTCCTACAAACTCAGGCAGTCTCGGAGAGCAAACAACCAAGTTAACATCCAGACAAAAGAAAAGGTATGTTTTTTTATTTAATAGCATTTTTATTTTGATTATTCGCATATTGAACATGACTCTGCTCTCATCCAATGCTTGTTCTTTTCTTTGTTCTTTGCGAGGTATTCTTGGGAGGGCAAAAGCAAGGAGCAACTGGAGCACTAGACGAAGGAGCTTGGACGATCGGATCCGAGCATCAGTCGCCCCCATTCATTCTGGTGGGGGTGCTACGGGCGATACCACCGGGCCATAGCCCTCGGTGTAGTGAGTTTTTCTTAAAACTTAGACAGCCTTTAGGGAGCCTTGTTGTGTGTACGTTCTCCTACCTTTAGGGCCCTTTAGAAACTTCAATTATTAGGTTATCTTTCTGTCCTATTTGTATAGATCCTTAAACCCAATCACATATATGCGAATGTCAAGGGGTTAGAAATAAAACATCTATTCATCTCCTACAACACTAGTGACACCTAAGGACAAAAATTAAGGACTGGGTCTTAGAGAACTTAGACTTAGGATGCATGCTCCTTTAGGATAGAGACATAAAACATAAAAACTTAGCGACATATTATCCTAAGATTAGTTTGCTTTAATTCATTAATAATTAAGCAATAAAACTAATTATAATTTGAATTAAAAGATTCAAATCCTTGACTCTAAATCAAACTATAACCAGCATACGAAATCACTAGGAGGCAAAACTTGAACATGAATTTGAATTAAATCTCACTAATTTATTTATCATCTTTTAATTAAATATTAACTAGATAAAATTCATCAAAACAAACTCAAATCCTAGGAGTTATCAAATTGGAAAAACAAACCTAACTCAAACCTAAAAGACTCATAATACCCAAACTTTAAAAATTCGTAACAAATTACAGAAAAATTCAAATCAAGTAAATTAAAAAGCACTCAACTCTAATTAAAGTCTGCTATTCAATGAAAATATTAACTTTCCAAAAATCAACCTAATTTAAAAAGTCAACTCTCTGGTCAACTGTAAGTTCAATAACTAGGGCCCGAAACTCCTAAAATCATAACTTTGCCTAGAAAACTCCAAATCTAACAAACTAACAGTCTAATTACTCATAGTAAGGCATAATATTTAATAAAAAATATTAACTCCCTTAGACCCAACCTATTTCTAATAATGACCTTTTTGAGCCCCCTTAACCTAGCAGATAGGTAGACCCCGGACCTTCTAAAACTCGCTAATATAACTTAAACTTTAAAGATCACTACCATAACTATTAAAATAGATCCACAAGCTAAACTAACTAAAAATAGACCCTAATTTACTAATATTTGAACTTTAACCAAATCCTCCTTTTCAAACCTTCAACAAATATTAACACAAAACAACTCAAACCATCTACCCAATATATGATCTATCTAATGCCACACAAACTTTCTACACACACGTAGAATTAATTGTTAGGGCACCACTTCTAGATCTAGGTTAGGCCGGTGTTTTCTTTCTCAGTTGTTTTCTGCGTCGTGATCGCTCTTGCATGTGGCACGTGTGCTGTTTGTATTGATTTGATGTGAGTATTTATTTTATTACTGCACTGTATTTTGTTTGCGATATTGTTGTTTGTGCGTTAGATCTACCCCTAGGCTAGGGACGTTTTATACTGACTCAATCTTATGCAGGTGGCCACGCTCATGCAGCGCTAAAAATAAACGGGGGCTAATATGATAAATCATAAATGCTTGCTACAGGTGCTCCAAAATGCTTAGCCCCCAAATGAATAAGAGCGTGGCCAAGTGTGTTTACTTTTCTGCACTGATATAACTGCTTGTGATGTGATATATTAAACTGCTTGAGATTTTCATTAGGATAACCTTGCAGGTTCAGTTTGAGTCTAGATTTTATTTTTCATAATGTAATTTATAATTCATATTGAGTTGTGAAAGTCTTCAAAGGCTTGGCATTTCAAATGTTAGGTATCCAAAGGGAGAAAGAAAAGCCCTCTCTCGGGGAGTTTCTTTCTCATTTGGGTACCCTTCTAGAGAATGACCCAAAGGAGGATGATCCGAAGGAGGAAGATCTGGAGGAAGATGATCCATTCAAAGATGAAGATTTGAAGATGAAATGCCTTGCATTTAAGACTTGCGTCATTCAGTAGGATTAGAATCCAGGATGTTGTCGGTGGGGCCTGGCCACCATTACTTTTCTGCAGACCCTGGGTTGTACTTATACGGCACTTACCGTGGACTGTGGACTTTTCTTTACTCTGCTCTGTGGATTTATATTGATTTGTTTATTTTGTGTGCGCAGTAAAAATTGCCTGCTTTTCTTAGGTTTCTTTCTTGCATGTGCTTGGCCTGATTTCGCTAGGCTCTTTAGGAATAAAATTTTTCTACTCGTAATTAATACTTAAAGTTTTAAGAAATAAATAACATAGAAATGTAACGATCTAGGGAATAGCCGGAATCGTCCGGGGTCGCATGCATATCAATGCATTCTCTCCCTCCTTGCTATAAGACACTTCCCCGCCTGCGGGTAGAGTCCAGATAATCCGACCTATGAGGATGAGGTGCTGGATCTGGGGAAGTCTAGTCTTTTCTAAAAAAACTATTTTTATAAGCTTTTTTTAAAAATTCTATGCATATTTGATTTGAGATCGTTAACCAGCATGTATTGCATTAGAAACTAATTAAATTAAAATTCTAATTGCATTAGTCTTAGGAGCATACACCCTACATAAGTCCAGGACCATCTAGGAGACTCTCTAGACGTCAGCCCTACTTCCAATAACCAAACTACCTACCCATCTTCCATAAAGACTTGGATATCATGGATTTTATACGCTTAGGTGGTTAGCTGGCTTTCCTTTTCAGGCAGGATATAAGCCCAGAATGCATTAGCTAGGACACGGGTGTTAGTGTTGCGTAGAACACTAAACCCACCCTAGATTTAGGATTCAAGGCTACTATTGTTTCGTAGTACGCCTCATCAGTAGGTAGGTCTTCTGTCTTCCAGAGACCATAAACCCTACATATCCGCGTCACACGGATGACGCCACCTCCATCCTTCCCTCCTGCATATTTCGAGTGCATGATTTATTTATTTTTCTCCAGTTTCTTCTCACTACCTTAGTCCCTCCGGATGCTGATGTGAGCCGTGCATGTTGACTAAGCCTAGTTGAACCTCTCTTTCCCTTCGAGTAGGACTTCCTAGTCTTCCCCCTATGTGTCAATCCCAATTTAGAAAGTATAATATAGAATCCTTAATCGAGAGTATTCTCAGGCTCCGGCTTGAGATGTAATTAACCACGGGGGCTTGCGCCCATGGGAAACCGAATCCCACTCTCAAATAAACCCCATTCGAGCTAATGTATCGGGTGGGGGAAACCCGTTACGATCAGATCATATATATTATTACCCATCGGGGTGTGCTGGTGAGAGCCGCTATCCTCAATGGTTAATCATATGTGTGATCGAATCTGCCCTTCCATTGGCCAGATACTGTCTCCCCTCGCGGGGCGATGGTGTTTATTTGTGTCCTTTCGGAGGTCCACAGGTTTCTGGCGACCACGGTGGGACAGGTTTCTCTCTCCATCTTTGGATTCTATATTATCCTTTTCTTGTGTGTACTCCAGGATTGGTACTCCCTAGATTAGGTTCGTCCTACTCTTAGTTAGGGTCCTTCCTTAGTTAGGATCGTTCCTCCTTCTTAGTTAGGGTTTCCCCCTAGCCAAATTTATTTCCTTCTGACCTTCTAGGTCATTCCGTTCCCTATCTATCATTCCTCTTCTCATTATTTTTACTAATCATTTGAAATCTCTTTTGTTCTTCTTAACAGACAGTACCATGGCTTCTTTCGTGCCTTCTGTTACCTTCCGCTTTGGTACTGACGCCCAGGTGACACTCCCTGAGTCCTTACTGGCCAGTCCTCCTACTGAAGGAATCACTTTTGGTTCCTTCACCGACTCGGCCTTTGCCACTCTTTGCTGGCCAAACCCGGCTGAGGCTGCTGCCTTTTCTCCTCCTCAGAGGAGAGGTCGTGCAGCCATGCGCCCCTTTGGATGTCCAGTTGCTCGGCGGACAGCCCAGGCACATGCTCGTCCTACTCCTGTTCTACCTGTTGCTCAGACTGCCCCGGCTCCTCAACGCCGGCAGACAGTAGTTACCCCTATTATTGTTCTGGCAGAGGCAGCTCGTGTTCGGGTTCCCCCTCCTTCTTCCTCTAGGAAGAGGGGTGCCCAGACCGAGACTCCTTCGCCTTCCTCCCGTCGGGTTTCAGCTTTCGCTCGACTGTCTCACCCAGAGACCCTCGAGCAGACCCCGACACTTCCCGTACTTCATGTTCCCCCTGTCGCTCAGGCAGTGGGTTTAGGCGTTGCTTCATCTTCTGCCTCCGACCTTGGGAGAAGGGCCAGGAGGAATAGAAATCGTAGACTTCGGTTAGCTGCATCCAAGGTAGATAGACAACGGATGGCAGATTCGTTGGCTCACCAGGAGCCAGTTCAGAGGAGAGTGGTCCCCGAGCAGCAGGCACCACGACCAGTTTCAGTTGTACCCATTCCAGAGGTTGTAGTCGCTCCTGAGATAGCAACAGTTCAGGGAGGACGCTTCTCTCCACTGACACACAGTGGTGATGAGGAGGACGTCGCTCGCATTGCGTCGGCCCCTCCTGTTACCACTACTTTACCACGCGCTAGGGTCCCTATGGATGATGCTGCTCGAACCCTCTCTCAAAGGATTTGAAGCATTATCCGCTTAGCGCGGGGTCAAGGCCCTGTCAGTCGAGAGAGGTTACTCCGCCAGATTTCTGAGGCGTTCGTTCACTTGCAGAGGCAGAGGTACCAGTGGCGGAGAGGACAGCCGCCACGGCAGCCAGTTAGTTTAGTTCCTTCAGTTAGACCGCAGACAGTTGCTCCCGCTGTTGGACGACCCCCACGTCGTCATGGACGAAGACAGCAGCTTGAGCTTACTAGACCTCAGTTTAGTTCAGTTATGGTAGCCACTCAGCGGTCAGTTGTTCCCACTGGGTCCCGTCGTAGCGGACGGGTATGGAGACGACGACAGGCAGACTCTCTTGTCGAGGCAGTGCAGCCAGTTCAGATAGTTGGGCAGTTAGAGACAGTTGTTCCTTCTGGATCAGAGGCAGTTCAGATGGTCTACGATACAGTGGCAGATGTTGATGTTATAGTCCCTCCCGATGGTTCACCAGCCCCGGGAGAGGTAGTTTCAGCTCCTAGCCCTCATAGGATTTCTTCCCCTATGGGTCCATATATAGAAGCGCTTTGTCAGACCTTCTCCAATGAGGATATACTCGAAGAGTCAGATAAAGATATACCAGTGCACTGAGTGTGTGTGATTACTAGACGAGGTCTCTCGGATGAGCAGAGAGAGGCAGATGATGATGATGATGAGCAGGGAGAGCCCGAGGTGGGTGGATCTCCCAGGTCAGTTGATACAGAAGCTACAGTTTTAAACCTTCAAACTCAGATGGCAGAGATGGCTAGAGCCATGGCAGTGATGACCACTCAGTTGACAGCTTTGGGGGTCATGCCCCAAGTTGCGGGCGTAGGCACTCCTACTACATCTAGGGATGAACCAGAAGTACCACCTGTAGTAGCACCAGACCCTATAGGAGTGGACAGGGTCCAGAGAGCAGTCCCAGTGTCACCTACGGCAGTTACTTTCACTATCCCAGTTCAGAGTTAGTCAGCTCAGTTGTCAGCGGGACAGATTCAGGATTTGATTGCCCAGAAGGTCGAGCAAGCCATTTTCTCCAGGAAATTTGGAGAGGTAGTTAGCAGGGGGAGACCTTACCCAGTTGAGTACGAGCAGGAGCCTTACCCCCCTGGTTTTATCCCTCCTAGGTTTAGAGTTTTTGAAGGATTTGGAAATCCAAGGCAGCATGTAGCTCAGTACCAGGCTATATGTTGCAACATAGGAGGGAACGATGCTCTGATGTTAAGATTGTTCGTCAGTAGTTTAGTTGGGGTGCATTTTCCTGGTACGCCGACCTCCCCAATGACTCAGTTCGCACATTTGCAGAGTTAGAGCAGCTTTTTGTTCAGAGATTTATTAGTGCTGAGCACCGGGTTACAGTTGAAGAGTTAGTTATGGCCAGGCAGCGGCCCCGTGAGACTCTACCAGATTATATAGTCAGATGGAGGAATCTCAGCCTACAGTGTGAGCCCCAGTTACAGGAGCAGCATGCAGTAGAAATTTTATTGAAGAACATAGATGGTCCGATAGCACCTTATCTGAAGGGTTTCAGCATCAGAACCTTTCAGAAGTTGTTGACAAAGGTGATCAGTTTGCAGGACAGCATACCCGATGCAGTCCCTCCTAAGGTTGAGAGTCAACCTTCACGTAGACCTCAGCGGCAGGAGTCTTCAGGGGCACCTCCGCCTAGGAGAGGGGAGGTACACAATACATATAGACCATCAGATAAGGGCAAGAAGCCTTTAGCCAGTTCAGTACCACAACAGTCATCGTACACACCTGGGCAGTCAGCAGTATATGATAGATCCTCCAATAGGACTTCAGAGGGTCAGTTGTCCTTACAGGAGAGGCTCGACAAGGAATATCCCTTTAAGAGGGAAAGTGTGCAAAAGATATTTAAATCCCTTGTTAAAAATAATATCATAATATTTCCATTTAATAAAAAAAAATGAAGAAGGACTGATAGAACACCCGTTATATTGCCCCTTTCACCGGCATACAGGGCATGTCCTTGAAGATTGTTTTGTATTCAAGGATAGGGTGGAGAGCCTTATGGCTAGTGGAAAGATTCACCTGCAAGATAGTGATTTAGTGCAGCCTCAAGGCAAAGGGGCTCAGGATGTGCAAATGAATGCAAGCCCCAGTCAGTGTGATGATTGATAGCAGTTAGCAGAACACCCCTTAGTTCTGGGGGGAGTGGTAGCTCGCACTCTCTCGCAAGACAAGGGATATGACCAGACATGCAGTTCAGAGTTCAAAGACAGTTGAGAGGAGGCTTTGATAGGCCAAGTCGACAGTTGTCAGTTCAGCTCTTTTACCTATTTCTTTTCCTTTATTCACTGTAGTGCCTATTGATCACACTTCCTTTCTTTCATGTACTAAAAAAAAAAGAAGAAAAAAAAAGAAAAAAAGAACATAAAAAAAATATATGATGATAAAAAAAAAGAGAAGCTCTCAATTGAGCAAAACCGGTTGCCCTTGTCACAGGTGGAACCCGGTAAAACTCTCTAAGAGCTCAAATTTCCCAAGCTTTTCTTTCCCCTCCTTCGAAGCATCTCGACGGTTGCTTCAAGGATGACCCTACACTTGCATTGTTATGATTCTTTATGATTATAGTAATCTTCATTAGTGATGTGGTACATCTTGTTCTGGATGTTAACATCACTTCTTTGTAGGCTTAGATTTTTCTAAGGAAAGATCAGCCCCCTCTTCTACTCTCAATCAGTAACTCACTTTCCCATTCATATCCTACTCTCAGCTGCTAGAGCAGTCTTATGAATGTAGCGATGTTGCTTTCATCTCTCGCAGGGTCCCACCAATCAGTGTGGGTGTTACTGCTGTGAACTGTTGATGATTATTATTCTTATCCATAGTTGTTATCCTCGGTGGCGAGTGTGTCCCCTCGCTATCTTGAGTTGTTTCCCTAGTTATGATATAGTACATCTTGTCTCAGATGTTAGCATCACTTCCTCAGGAGCTTTGATCTTCTTACAGAAGGTCAGCTCCTCGGCTTCTTTACTAACATAATTCCTCATTCATGCCATACTCTTAAATAGCAGAGTAGTTCTATGGATGAGTTGAGGTCACTCTCACTTTCCACAGGGTCCCACTAGTTTGTGTGGGTGCTACCGCTGTGATCTTCTGATGATTGTTAATCTTATTCATATTTACCATCCTCGGCGGCAGGTGTGTCCCCTTGCTACCTTGAGTTGTTTCCCCAAACGGTGATGTAGTACACCTAGTTTCAGGTGTTAGCATCGCTTCTTTGTGAGCGTTGATTTTCTAGCAGAAGATCAATGCCCTAATTTCTTTGTCTACATACTTCCCTGTCGGGACCTGACTCTTGGCTGCCAGAGAGGTCCTGTGGATCTGTTGATGTTGTTTTCACTCCTTACAGGGTCCCCATCAGTTAGTATGGGTCCACCACTATAATTCCTCGATAACTATTTCTCTTTGATATCATTTTATTCTTCGTAGCGGGTGTGCCCCCTCGCTGCTCTAGTTGTTGCCCACTTGGAATGAGATTGCCCCTCTCGCACTCTGCTGAGGGTGTACCTCTCCTTGTTGTCCCTCGAGGCATCAGTCTGATGTTTCCTTTCTTTTCATGTGATGTTTTTATTGCCTAAGAAATTCCGCCAGCATTCGGATACTCGTGGCCACGACGATTTGTCCTCTACCACGTGGTAACCAAAGCGCTAGCTCGAGGTTCCTTAGACAACTTCTCCCTTGGAGTTCTTCTACTTACCTTTCCTTTCTCCCTCACATCCCTACACAGATCTGTGTTAGGTCGGTGTTGAGGTGACTTTTTCCTCTTCACATCGCTGCAGGCAGATGCGCTGGGTGATTGTGTAGAGTGTTTCGTCTTTATCCTACTACAGGCATATGCGCCGGGTAGGGACTCTGCTGCAGGCACATACACCGGGCAGAGGTGACTCCTTCATCTTCACATCACTGCAGGCAGATGCGCCAAGTGATTGTGTAGAGTGTTCTTTCTTTATCCTACTGCAGGTATATACACCGGGTAGGGACTCTGCTGCAGGCACATACACCGGGCAGAGGTGACTTTCTCTCTTCTTATCACTGCAGGCATATGCGCCGGGTGATTGTTGAGCTCTCCTTTATCCTATTGCAGACATATGTGTCGGGTAGGAACCCCGTTGCAGGCACATACACCGAGCGAGGGTGGACTTTTCACTGATTGTCTTACTGCAGGCATATGCGCCGAGTAGACATCAGACTTTACTTGGTTGAGAGAGCCCCGACAGAGTCCCTGGGAGGGCATTCCTCACCACTCTTTTTCCCTGATTGTCTTACTGCAGGCATATGCGCCGGGTAGACATCAGTCTTTACTCTTTGCTTGGTTGAGAGAGCCCCGACAGAGTCCCTGGGAGGGCATTCCTCACCACTCCTTTTTCCCTGGTTGTCCTACTGCAGGCATATGCGCCGGGTAGACATCAGACTTTACTCTTTACTTGGTTGAGAGAGCCCCGACAGAGTCCCTGGGAGGGCATTCCTCACCACTCCTTTTCCCCTGATTGTCCTACTGCAGGCATATGCGCCGGGTAGACATCAGACTTTACACTTTTACTTGGTTGAGAGAGCCCCGACAGAATCCCTGGGAGGGCATTCCTCACCACTCTTTTTCCCTGATTGTCCTACTGCAGGCATATGCGCCGAGTAGACATCAAACTTTACTTGGTTGAGAGAGCCCGACAGAGTCCCTGGGAGGCATTCCTCACCACTCCTTTTTCCTTGATTGTCCTACTGCAGGCATATGCGCCGAGTAGACATCAAACTTTACTTGGTTGAGAGAGCCCGACAGAGTCCCTGGGAGGCATTCCTCACCACTCCTTTTTCCTTGATTGTCTTACTGCAGGCATATGCGCCGGGTAGACATCAGATTTTACTCTTTACTTGGTTGAGAGAGCCCGACAGAGTCCCTGGGAGGCATTCCTCACCACTCCTTTTTCCTTGATTGTCTTACTGCAGGCATATGCGCCGGGTAGACATCAGTTTTTACACTTTACTTGGTTGAGTGAGCCCGACAGAGTCCCTGGGAGGCATATCTCACCACTCCTTTTACCTTCTGTTCTGCTGTTTCGATATGGTCAGGCAGATAGTTGGTCTACTTTACCCTGCACTCTTTGTTTCACTGTTTTGATATGGTCATGTGAACCCTGAGTTGTCCGCATTCACTATTTTGATATGATCAAGTGGATGTGAGATCCTTTACCTTTACTTTCTTCTCTATTCTGCCCTTACTATAGGGTAAGACAGATAGATGATATACCCTCCTTCTTTGGTGATCCTTTTTGCTTCTCTTGGATTGTTATCCTTTGCTATTTTGACTTGATCGAGTGATTGTTGGATCTCCCTTCTCCTCACATCATCTTAGACATGCTCTAGATGATCACTGAGTTTTCTTTAGTCCTTTTTGATCTTGTTTCGCTCTTGCTCGTGTAAGCATGAAATCCCTTTCTCTTTCTTCCACTCAGCTGCGTGTATGTAGTCGAGTAGATAGTTGATCTTCTTTTCTTGGCTCTCCCTCACTATTTCAAGCTCGTTTAGTGAGTACAGAGCTTCTTTTCTTTCGCTGTTTCAAGTCGATCAGGCTAATTTTGGGTTTCTCTCCCCTCTTCTGTCCCACCATGTCTGCATGATTGTATGATCATCGCATGATTGTGTGATTGTGGTGTGGTTGGATGTTTCTTGAGTCTCTTCGGTTGATTATAGGATCATATCTCCTTAGTGAGTCCCGTTAGTTGGGCATAGGGTTGCACTTTCCTAGATGTAGGGAGGTCAACGCCAACACGTACGGTTCACTTGTTGTTCGCCGCACCTATTGGGGGTCCGTTTGTTGACCTCAATTTTCGCACGAGCGCCCTCGAGCACCTTCGATCGATTTAGTTAGACCCCGTCGAGTCCAATTTGAGCTCGAGTTGACTCGAATCGAGTCAAATTAGATTCGGCGAAGTCTAATTAAACTCGAACATTACTTGCCAGCCACGTCGAGGTTGATTCGATTAGAATCGGCATCAAGTTAGATTTGTTCTTGTTGATTTGGTCGAGTCGAACCGAGTAGAATAAGATTTGATTCAAAAAATTTTTTTTTTTAACTCAATTTATTTAATTTAATTCTAATTAAAGCGTAATAAATTTTCTAAATGATTTAAAATTATTCCCAAATCAACAAATCAGATACAACCGTCTCAATTTCATGAAAGATTTTGATATTACCGTTGCGATATCCTTAATTGGAGGATTTATTCCCTGATTTTGGGATTCGGCATTAGAGAGCATTAAACTAGATCTCTCTCTCTCTCTCTGGAGGAGGCTCCGTCTCTGGCTCCAGTTGGCGAACTCCAGGCGTTTGCAAGACCCGAAGCTCCGACTCCCTCTGCAGGATCGGACCCGAGGCCCCTACTCTCCTTGGTCTTCCTTCGATTCGCAGACATCAGGAGACCTAGAGCCCCTTTTCTCTCCTTGGTTCGCACATCCCAGACGAAGGAGGTCCGCCTCCCTCTAGTCGGACAAGAGCTGAAGCTCCCCTGTTCCGCCTCAGCCTTGCTCTCATCCGACGCCTCCTTCGATCTCATCGAGCCAACTCCCTCAACAGCAGGTATGCACCTTCTCACACTTCCCTCTCCTTCTTCTTCTTCTTCCCCCACTATTTCTTCTTCCATATAGAAATCTGAAAATGAAACTAGCTCTTGATTCATGTTATATAAGTTAGAACCTTAGCTGTAAACTTTGGAGGTCTATGAGAAACCTATGTTATTCTTCATGAAAAGTATGCACAAGAAGTGTTTGTTGAAATGCCATTGAAGGAGAGTTATGATATTTTGGTTTGAGACGAAGCTTTATGGTTACACAAAGATTTCTTCTTTCAAGTTGAAGATCTTTATGAGTATTGACTAGCTTGCTTGATGGATTTCAATGCCATATGTCTTTCCTTTATATGCTTGTTACCACACACTTTTGCTTCCATTGTGTTGGAAAGGTCTCCCACACGATGGTGAGGGGAAAATCATATGCTTTGAAGTGTTAAATGCTTGCATTGAGAGCAATCCTTTATGTAGTATGAAAGATTTGATTAATTATAGAAGTTAGCAATCGCCATGTATGGATGTTCTCGTCGAAACTATATTTCTACTATGAGGTTTTGGGAGTTTAAAATGCATGCATTCTTTAAATATGATGGTTCTTGATATCTTGAGCTATATTTATCACAACAAGCATGATGTGTTCTACTATGTTCTTTGTAAGTTCCTCCCTTCTTGTTGGTCTGAAGACTTGAGCCTTCTTAGAGAGCATATAGATCATCTTCTTTTAGCACATATGTTATTCTCGATCAGGTTTGAGTTGTCATAGTAAGGAAATAATGGCGAATGGGTGTGCTTGTCTTATCTGATGGATTTCGTTATCAGATTATGCCTTATTATGTGGACTTTGTTATCAAAATACTCTTCCTATGTGTGGGTACATACCCCTATTAGTTTCCTTACTATTTGGTTTGGGTTTAATTGGTAGGAAAACTGATTGTCTTTGTCTTTGCAAATTGCTTCACCTTCTCTATAAGAACTTGGAGTTTGAATTTGGTTATGATTTAAACAGCATGATAATTGAATTCTTGTAGAAGTCTTAAGAGAACATGAGGGGTTACGATATTTGTTATCAGAATCTGCACGCGAGGTGCTTGTGATAATGCTTATAAAGGGAGATGACAGGATTTTCTTGAGAAACAAAGAATGGAAGAATTTGTTTGGTTTATTTTTAAAGAGCAGTAAACGCAGCACTATATATTTCTTCATTTATTCATAAAATTTGAAGGACAGTTAATGATAAAAATGCTTACATACATTTGTGAATCTTGGACATTTTACACTTGATTGAGTTTATGTGGTACATGTGCTGAAAAAGTTATTCTTGTTGCTTTATGTTTGGTATGGAAGTTTGTATGGATTTGGTGCAAGGGTATTTTGGGAATTGTTGGAAGGCTTTGTAAATTTTTGGAGAGAGTTGATTTGCATCTATTCTTGTTTTAGTTTTTCATAAGCATTCAAGTTGGAATCATGCAGTATATGGGCATGTATATTGAAAGAAAGCAACACAGTAGGAATAGCCCCATGTGGTGTTCTTATGTCTTAAAATTTCTTATGGATATATGGTTCTCTTTTGACCTTGTTTAGAAAGACATGATGGTTGCATAAAGATCTATATCTAATGAAATTCACAAGTTTAGGTGGGTAAGGATTTGTCCACATGTTTCATAGCATATGATGTGAGGGTTCCAAACTATTTCAAGAATGAGCTACATGCAAATTTTTACTGTTTTCATACTCTAAACTGATTTGGAGAGGGATTTGATGCAGATTTTGATTTGATTTGGGTTCCAAACTGTTTTTGGAAACAAATAAATGCAGATTTTTATTTGATTTGGGTTCCAAACTTTTTTAAAGCAAACTTGATGCAGATTTTCATTTGTTTTATGCTTTGGGCTGTTTTGGAAATGAACTAGATGTTAATTTTCATTTGCTTTATACTCCAAACTATCTTGAAGATGAATGTGGGAGAGCAATCATATACTTCCTCTTTCACTTGTAAGTATTGGTATGTTTTCTCATAAGGTTTGCTTTTTTTGGAGAAATGTTGGAAAATATTTACGAAATTTCTCTTGTTGGAGAATTTTTATGAATACACCCCACGTTAAAGAAACATATTATTTGTTTTGCATCGGAAGAAGTCATAGTGGGTCTCTTATAGGAAGATTTTATATGTTGCTTTGTTTGAAAGATGCTTTGAGTCGTTTTGGAGATTTGGGGTTTTATGAAGGGTTTTGCATTGGAGACATTTGATGTTAGATGACTCTTTCAGTTCTCTTTTTATGGATGCATTTTCTCTCTTATTTGTTTTTGGTCTCAAAGGCGAGTTTCAAAAGAAATGTGAGTTGAAAGTTTTATTCGGATTTTGGTTTCAAGATTGGGTTTTCTTCTCTGTCGCTTTGAGTTTTATACGAAAGTGATTTGGGTGATTGTGTCAAGTCTTTCGAGTGCTTTCTTAAATCGTGGGAACATTAAATAGCATCCAAATTCTCCCGCCTCTTATTTGCATTTGGCTTAAATGCTGAATGGGAATAAGGGTGGGGCAAAGGCATGTTTGGACTTTGACAGAGCATGCCTATCAATGAGATGCTAACATTCCATAAAAATAATAAATAAAGACCGTTTTTGGAGCAATATAGGAGAGTTCCTACAAACTCAGGCAGTCTCGGAGAGCAAACAACCAAGTTAACATCCAGACAAAAGAAAAGGTATGTTTTTTTATTTAATAGCATTTTTATTTTGATTATTCGCATATTGAACATGACTCTGCTCTCATCCAATGCTTGTTCTTTTCTTTGTTCTTTGCGAGGTATTCTTGGGAGGGCAAAAGCAAGGAGCAACTGGAGCACTAGACGAAGGAGCTTGGACGATCGGATCCGAGCATCAGTCGCCCCCATTCATTCTGGTGGGGGTGCTACGGGCGATACCACCGGGCCATAGCCCTCGGTGTAGTGAGTTTTTCTTAAAACTTAGACAGCCTTTAGGGAGCCTTGTTGTGTATACGTTCTCCTACCTTTAGGGCCCTTTAGAAACTTCAATTATTAGGTTATCTTTCTGTCCTATTTGTATAGATCCTTAAACCCAATCACACATATGCGAATGTCAAGGGGTTAGAAATAAAACATCTATTCATCTCCTACAACACTAGTGACACCTAAGGACAAAAATTAAGGACTGGGTCTTAGAGAACTTAGACTTAGGATGCATGCTCCTTTAGGATAGAGACATAAAACATAAAAACTTAGCGACATATTATCCTAAGATTAGTTTGCTTTAATTCATTAATAATTAAGCAATAAAACTAATTATAATTTGAATTAAAAGATTCAAATCCTTGACTCTAAATCAAACTATAACCAGCATACGAAATTACTAGGAGGCAAAACTTGAACATGAATTTGAATTAAATCTCACTAATTTATTTATCATCTTTTAATTAAATATTAACTAGATAAAATTCATCAAAACAAACTCAAATCCTAGGAGTTATCAAATTGGAAAAACAAACCTAACTCAAACCTAAAAGACTCATAATACCCAAACTTTAAAAATTCGTAACAAATTACAGAAAAATTCAAATCAAGTAAATTAAAAAGCACTCAACTCTAATTAAAGTCTGCTATTCAATGAAAATATTAACTTTCCAAAAATCAACCTAATTTAAAAAGTCAACTCTCTGGTCAACTGTAAGTTCAATAACTAGGGCCCGAAACTCCTAAAATCATAACTTTGCCTAGAAAACTCCAAATCTAACAAACTAACAGTCTAATTACTCATAGTAAGGCCTAATATTTAATAAAAAATATTAACTCCCTTAGACCCAACCTATTTCTAATAATGACCTTTTTGAGCCCCCTTAACCTAGCGGATAGGTAGACCCCGGACCTTCTAAAACTCGCTAATATAACTTAAACTTTAAAGATCACTACCATAACTATTAAAATAGATCCACAAGCTAAACTAACTAAAAATAGACCCTAATTTACTAATATTTGAACTTTAACCAAATCCTCCTTTTCAAACCTTCAACAAATATTAACACAAAACAACTCAAACCATCTACCCAATATATGATCTATCTAATGCCACACAAACTTTCTACACACACGTAGAATTAATTGTTAGGGCACCACTTCTAGATCTAGGTTAGGCCGGTGTTTTCTTTCTCAGTTGTTTTCTGCGTCGTGATCGCTCTTGCATGTGGCACGTGTGCTGTTTGTATTGATTTGATGTGAGTGTTTATTTTATTACTGCACTGTATTTTGTTTGCGATATTGTTGTTTGTGCGTTAGATCTACCCCTAGGCTAGGGACGTTTTATACTGACTCAGTCTTATGCAAGTGGCCACGCTCATGCAGCGCTAAAAATAAACGGGGGCTAATATGATAAATCATAAATGCTTGCTACAGGTGCTCCAAAATGCTTAGCCCCCAAATGAATAAGAGCGTGGCCAAGTGTGTTTACTTTTCTGCACTGATATAACTGCTTGTGATGTGATATATTAAACTGCTTGAGATTTTCATTAGGATAACCTTGCAGGTTCAGTTTGAGTCTAGATTTTATTTTTCATAATGTAATTTATAATTCATATTGAGTTGTGAAAGTCTTCAAAGGCTTGGCATTTCAAATGTTAGGTATCCAAAGGGAGAAAGAAAGGCCCTCTCTCGGGGAGTTTCTTTCTCATTTGGGTACCCTTCTAGAGAATGACCCAAAGGAGGATGATCCGAAGGAGGAAGATCTGGAGGAAGATGATCCATTCAAAGATGAAGATTTGAAGATGAAATGCCTTGCATTTAAGACTTGCGTCATTCAGTAGGATTAGAATCCAGGATGTTGTCGGTGGGGCCTGGCCACCATTACTTTTCTGCAGACCCTGGGTTGTACTTATACGGCACTTACCATGGACTGTGGACTTTTCTTTACTCTGCTCTGTGGATTTATATTGATTTGTTTATTTTGTGTGCGCAGTAAAAATTGCCTGTTTTTCTTAGGTTTCTTTCTTGCATGTGCTTGGCCTGATTTCGCTAGGCTCTTTAGGAATAAAATTTTTCTACTCGTAATTAATACTTAAAGTTTTAAGAAATAAATAACATAGAAATGTAACGATCTAGGGAATAGCCAGAATCGTCCGGGGTCGCATGCATATCAATGCATTCTCTCCCTCCTTGCTATAAGACACTTCCCCGCCTGCGGGTAGAGTCCAGATAATCCGACCTATGAGGATGAGGTGCTGGATCTGGGGAAGTCTAGTCTTTTCTAAAAAAACTATTTTTATAAGCCTTTTTTAAAAATTCTATGCATATTTGATTTGAGATCGTTAACCATCATGTATTGCATTAGAAACTAATTAAATTAAAATTCTAATTGCATTAGTCTTAGGAGCATACACCCTACATAAGTCCAGGACCATCTAGAAGACTCTCTAGACGTCAGCCCTACTTCCAATAACCAAACTACCTACCCATCTTCCATAAAGACTTGGATATCATGGATTTTATACGCTTAGGTGGTTAGCTGGCTTTCCTTTTCAGGCAGGATATAAGCCCAGAATGCATTAGCTAGGACACGGGTGTTAGTGTTGCGTAGAACACTAAACCCACCCTAGATTTAGGATTCAAGGCTACTATTGTTTCGTAGTACGCCTCATCAGTAGGTAGGTCTTCTGTCTTCCAGAGACCATAAACCCTACATATCCGCGTCACACGGATGACGCCACCTCCATCCTTCCCTCCTGCATATTTCGAGTGCATGATTTATTTATTTTTCTCCAGTTTCTTCTCACTACCTTAGTCCCTTCGGATGCTGATGTGAGCCGTGCATGTTGACTAAGCCTAGTTGAACCTCTCTTTCCCTTCGAGTAGGACTTCCTAGTCTTCCCCCTATGTGTCAATCCCAATTTAGAAAGTATAATATAGAATCCTTAATCGAGAGTATTCTCAGGCTCCGGCTTGAGATGTAATTAACCACGGGGGCTTGCGCCCATGGGAAACCGAATCCCACTCTCAAATAAACCCCATTCGAGCTAATGTATCGGGTGGGGGAAACCCGTTACGATCAGATCATATATATTATTACCCATCGGGGTGTGCTGGTGAGAGCCGCTATCCTCAATGGTTAATCATATGTGTGATCGAATCTGCCCTTCCATTGGCCAGATACTGTCTCCCCTCGCGGGGCGATGGTATTTATTTGTGTCCTTTCGGAGGTCCACACCTTCCTAAAATTTATCCTGGAACTTAATCTGTTAAAACTCCCCAAAAAGTAACAGGGAGGCCGGGGCCGAATTTTCAGAGCCCGCAAGTTTATTTAGATTTATAAGGGATCCAATGTTTTCAATGGTAAAACATAGGTTTGGCCATGGTCAATAGGATTTTACCTGAGGTAAAATAATACTTGTAATAATCTTAAAAGGTTTATGATAACTTGGAGCTAATTTAAGGCCAATTGATTAGATTTGATTTATAAGGTTAAATAAAGATAAATGATTATTTTGGTCAAACTTGATTTAAGTGGGTTAAATGGGTTATTCATATATTTGACCCATCGAGTTGTTCCAAGGAAAGTATAAGAAAACCTTGAAAAGGTTCTTGGGTTTATAGAGGTCTATGGTTGAATAAGGGGCTATGCCATAGGGATTAAGTTTGGGATTTAACCAAATTAGATTTTGGTTCCTATACTGTACTTTGTAATAACCTTAATTTTGAATAATGTAAATTTTCAATTTTTTTCAAAAACAGTATGGAGTGCTGCGGCACTGTGCTTTCGATTGTAGCGGCTATGAGAAGAGCTAGAGAGTGGTGCCTTTGGGTAGTGACTATCTGCTCTACAGTAATTCTGGAATCGCATACGATGCATTGACACTGGGTCATTTGGGCACCGCGATGTCATACACTGAAATGAGTTTTTGTATATATTTTAATCTCCACTCAGCCGACCCTCCCTCCCTCACTTTCTCGTTTGGCTTGTCATGGAAGGAAAGGAAAAAAATGAGAAGGGAAGGAGAGAGGAAAGAGAAATTGGGTTTCTTTAATGCGGATTCATTTTGCTACTTTTACAAAAATTACTCAGATCACTATATGCGACTTCAATCCTTTGTTTTTAAAAAATTTTGCTTTCGAGCATTTGATTTTCCCCAAATTGGGTTTCTTTACTACGGATTCCTTTTTCTGCTACTTTACCTCTGCACATTTTGGTATTCATAATATTAACTCTACTAAGAATAAGAGGAAGAGGGTTATCTATTGGAGTAAATCTTCTGTAGGTTGGTGTAAGCTCAACACGGATGGTTCTTTTAATGGGAATGTGGCTGGTTGTGGGGGTATTGTGTGGGATCATCTTGGTAAGCTGATTATGAGTTTTGTTGGTCTTGTTTTTGTTTCAGCTGCTTTTATGGCTGAGTTACATGCGCTTAATTATGGCATTAATATGTGTATTAAGTTATGCCTTAACAATATTTGGATTGAGGATGATGCAATGCTTATCATTCAATATATCAACAGCTCCCATTTATTTAATGTTGATAACTTCTATTTGATCAGAAATATTAATCATTGCCTTTCTTGTATCAATTATAAGATCTCTCATATCCTGAAGGAAGGTAATATGTGTGTTGATGCTCTTGCTAAAATAGGTTGCAGTACTCTCTAGTTTACCAAATTTCAAGAGGATCGAATCCCCAATATTGTTAAAGGTTTGGTGGTTTTGGATCGTTCTGGGTTACCTTATCTAAGGCACCATTAATATAAGGTTTTTTTCTTGAGTCTGCTGTGATTTTTTTGGTTTCTTGGTCCTTTATTTTTGTATTGCTTATTTTCCTGTGGTGGGTGTGTTATTATGGGGAGTTTTTCCTGGCTGGTTGATCATGCTATTTGCAACTAGTTTCCTCTTTTCTGCATAATTGTTTGGGTTTTTTTTGTGGTTATGGCTTTGTTGGTATCACCTACTTAGTATCTCCTATATTCTCTATACTAACAACATTATTAGGAAGTTTATGCGGTATGGTATGCTTTTCATTTTCTATCTTTTGCAGCCTATCTTTTTGCAGATCATTTTGTCTAGTTTCCAGTATATTATGCTCTGCTTCTTGGCTATTAAAATTTCAGATCCTGTTGTTAGTGGAAATTTTGTTCTCGGGTGCACCTCTGCTATACATTTGAAGGCTGCCTCTTTATTTGGGAATCTGTTTCTTACTTCTAGTTACAATTTTGAGCTGATTGAGGTTTCTTTGCCTCTTATTTTTTGGGTGCAGATTTTTGGCCGCATAGGCTAGGTTTTCTTTTTTTCATTGTAATTTGGCTTAGTAGGGACTACCGGCTCATATATTTTATTTGGATTTTTTGTAGCTCTTTTGAGCAGTAGTGAGCTAGAGGCCTCTTTAAAGACCTTGTAACCTTTTTTATTATTAACGCGTAGGCCTGTGGGTGGGTTTTTCCAAAAAAAAAATGATTATTCTAAATATTTTGACTAGTTAGCTTTAGAATTTAATTTACCAGTTAAAGTTATAGTTATTGCATTTTCTACAAATTACATAGAATAGTAACTTTTGCATTTTAATCTGATTATATTATTAATGCATGCATTGTGAATGAATATGGGCATGTGATTAGATAATAGCCGGTTGTTATTAATTTTATAATATAATAGTAATAATATATGTGAAGACAAATAAATGCTGATAATTTACTAATGTTATTTGGATACTAATATATATATATATATATATATATATATATATATATATATATATATATATATATATATATATATATATATATATATATATATATATATATATATATATATATAGGATGGTGGGTCGACATGCTTCATTTAAATACTATGGTTTAATGTTATCCTTTACTGATTCACTGATTAAAAGTTACAAGGAGTTAATTATTGTACCGATAAACAAAAATGACATCTCTGTTTACTAACCAATGATTACTAATTTATTGATTACTAGAAAAATATCATGCAAACTAGAACTCCTTGTTTAGTATAATTATTTTGATATGATTTATTATACTGCTTCACTACTACTAATATACTATTACTAGTTTATTGTACTTTTACTATCGATCCACTTTTACTATATTGATTTACTGTTATTGGGCACGTGATTCCTATTACTGAGCATGCGATATAAGCTACTGATTGATATTGATATTGCATAACTCAATATTTTGTGTACCCTCATATACGATTATTGGATAGTACTATATTGTATTGTTATGAATTTGGATACTTTTTTTAGTACTTCTGCTTTATTGGTTTAATGAATTATTTATTTGGATAGCACTGTTGTGATGTATGATTTAAAAATAATTATTTACTATTTTAACATCCATACTGTATTGTTTTACTGGCTTATATATCTTACTAGTTTACTAGCCTCATTATTACTGCATGTATTTTACTATTTCTGCACAGAGCATAATCATATTGACTGCATCAGTTATGAATTAATTGATTTCATATATACCACTTATTTTCTATAATTTGAGTTCAGTTGTAGGATTTTGGTGACCTATTGAGCTTTTAAACTCATTATATATAATTTAAATGATTTTAGGTCAAATAAGATGATTGGGAGTATGAGACTGCTCAGTTACATGATTCCTCAAGTTTTACTATTCTTTTGTCCTTTTATCTTTAGATATTTTTTTAGTCAAAAGTGGATGGATATTGTATTGTATTGACTCTTAATTATTGTATATGATTTTGGAGTTATATATATATATATATACTTCCACTAATATGTATATTATTGAATGAAGTTGGAGAGCTCTGGTTGTTATAATAAAAAGATAAAAGATATAATTCTTTCCAATTTAGAAGTTGGGGCGTGAAAATGTTGACCTAATGAGGTCTACTACTTAGGCTTAGAAAGGATCTAGGCTAGGTTAGGAATGTCCTAAGGTCATAAGCTTAGCTTTAGGTAAGAGTTCAATCATTTGGTTTGGTATTTGAACCATTTGAACCAAAAGGTTTATGGTCAATTTGGATATCTAAGGTTTGGACTTGGGTTCAACTTATTATAAAGGGACTTGTAATGGTTAGGAAGGCTTCAAATAAGTTTAAGAAATCCTAGGATAGTTTTCTGAAGGTCTTGGGTAACTCTTTAATCAATATATAGCCAATGTTATCCATAGGGTCCAAGAGTCCTGAATAGGGTTAACAACCCCTTAGAGTTAATTCTAAATTGATTTTAGTTTAACTCTTTAAAGTCCTATTGATTTGATTTGGGCTTAAATTGTAATAACCTCTAAAAAAATTTTAATGAATTTATCTAAAAATTTTGAAAATCTAAGTTGTTGTGTTGCGATGCTGTGCTAGCAAACATAGTGGTGTTGGTGCGCTATGACACCATGAAGTGTTGTCGCGGCATCAAAGTCTCTATTCTACAGTAACTTTGGTATCAGCATGGAGCATAGTAGCACTGGGAAGTTGGACGATGAATCCTATTTTTAAAATATTTAATATTAAATATTCCTAATCACCCCACACTTCCCCTCCCCCATTTCATTCAGCTTTCCATGGAAGAAAGAAGAGGAAAGGGAGAGAGGGGAGGAGAGAGAAGATTGTTTAGGGTGATTTCGTCTGTTGGTTATCTTATGAGATTTTTTCTGATCATGATAGGTAACTCGAATCCTACTCTTATTTCATTGATTTTGATTTCTTGAATTTTAACTCTCCTAAAAGTGATAAAAATATACTTTCTCCTAGTTTTATTGATCATATTGGTTTCTATGAGATCGATATTAATTAATAGATTATTTACTTTTTATAATGATAGTTTAATAATTGATATTGATTATGATTGTGCATGCATATTGATTCTTTTGTCTTGTATTGAATGATTGATTTTGATAACCTTCTAGGCTTTGTGAGCTCATTATGTAATTTTTATTAATGTCTCAGGACTCAGGACCCTCTGGAGTGACACTGATCAATATTTTTAGGTTTTCTTTTATTCTTATATTTTGTTCTATTCTTTTTTAGTTAGGAGTTTTAAATGTGATATATTGATGTTTGATGTGATCTCCTAACTATTGTAAATTATATTTTGAAGGAATGAATATTTAAATATTTTGTTAAATATGATTTATAATTTCTTTCGCTAAATTTATTTAAAATGATGGATATTTAATGATTCTAACAAATTAATTAAGAGATAAAAATATATATTCTTCCAACTTAGATCTTCAGGTGTTACATAAATAGACTTACAATTATATCTCTAAGTATATATGATAGGTTAGAGACCAATTAGTTTGTTTCAAAGCCAAAAGGATCCAATGTGGCAGGTCTAACCCAAGGTAGGATAGGGTTTCCTATGAGAGAACCATCTGGAGCAACTATTTTTTTTGAGATGGGTTTCTAAGGACCCATAACTTGGTTAGTTCACTCATGGATAGCTTTTAAAGAAGTATAGGGCATCATAGCGCTAGTGAAGTGAAGTTTTAAGGTACAAGAATTTTAAGGTTGGCCAGTACTAAGGTCATCAAGCTTTTTTTTAAGCAATCCTATAGAAAGGATCCTATGCTAAGGAATAATTATTTAAAGGCATAAGCTAAACATAAGGAAGGATTTGTCAACTTTATTGAAATAAAAGGTCAACACCTTATCATTTGTGAGTGGCCTAGGTTTATTTGGTTGTATCTTGAATTCTTATACCAGTTGAGCTAAAATTCTTTAGCCATTTAGTACTTAATGTGAGTCATTTAGAAGAGATTTGTAGTGAAATCTACTTCTTTTATAAAAAGTCACTTCTTGTGAAATTAATTGTGTTCATTATTACATTGTTTCATTTTATACACACATTAATTTTTCATTGTTTTATTATTAGCATAGTAAATTTAATATTATTATTTGTCATCCAAATAATTAATTTAATAAAGTGAGACTAACCCATTTGTCTGGCTAGTACTTACTAAAGTGAAAACTTTCTCTCTCAAAATATCTGCACGCCTGCGAGTCTTATTTTCATTCCTACAAACTAAGCCCTGGGGTGCTTATTGGAGCATTGATAGTAGAATTAATAATCTGATGGTCATACCATCATTTTATTATGAATGTTTAAAGAAAAGACTCATATGTGCATAACAAATGTTGAATAAAAGAAAATTATAAGAGTGGTAAGTTCTAATGCCTACCACAATTATGATTGTAGTGATTTGAAATTAGAAATAGAGGGTTGGGATGGGATGATAATATGTACATTCAAGCATATATAAATGAGAATGATAATAAAGTGATTTGATTATTTCAAGAATGCTAAAAAGAAAAGACATGAGATATCTTGTATGGTTAAAAGATTAATGATACCACAAAATTATTTTCATCAAAAGTTGCAAATCTAATCTCTTCAAACTAAAAAGAGTGTAATAAATGCATAGAGTTCCCATTAAGTTTATCAAAATATTTATATAGAGAAATTATTAGAATTCATATCTAAATTATTTAATACTAATGTGTATGGATTCAAGAAAGTTGTACAAGGTCTTAACTCTTAAGCAAGCATTGAGGGCATAGCATGTGAAAGTGTTGAATATCTCCTCTTTTTATTACTGAATTAATGATTCCTAAAAAATGTCCTTCATAACCAACACAAATTAGAAGAATGCACACATTTTAAGGCAACCTAACTATAGTTTGTACATAAAGAGCTACAAAAAAATTCAAAGAATGTGAAATGGTCACTATCACTATTAATAAAAGATCATAATTAGATATACTAATACATGTAAATGTTTCTCTCACATTGAATATCCTACACAACAGTGTGATTGTTCATATCATCTCTCACTATCACTTACCTTAGCCACTCAACCAGAGACCCTTAAGAAAAAATCTAATGAAATGACAATATTTTTGATAAATAATGTTTGATTTTCTTTATCTTAGAGCTTGTATAATAAAAAAGACAATCTAAATTTTTTTTTTTTTAAGGTAAAATTATTTTTCAAGAAGTTCCCTTAAAAAATATTTTTATAAATAAATATATATAATAACTTCACAATCTATATGATGAAAAGAATAAATATTCTTTAAAAGAATGCTAAATGTACTTAAAATATCATGAGCTCCTATGTGAAGAAATTAATTTTTGCATGAATGATTTATTGTTATTTTGATTGTTGGATTTGTAACTTTGTTCAATTTGCCATCGCTCTCTTCAACTAGTAGATAAGTATTGATTGATACATGGGCTGGACAAAGACAAATTTGGACCACTAACATTATGACAATATCAGCCCAGAAAATTTGGCCCATTGAATTAGACTGGCAGACATCATCAGACAAAAGGCTGTCTCCTTTACTGGGCACCCATGCTTTGTGTATGCAGGCGCTTATTACCTTTTTGACCTTTCAGGGAGAAAATGAAAAAATTGTCAATGTATAATTTATTAGTTAATTATGAATCTATGGCAATCGATTCAAGCTTTTTATTTTTTATTTTAAGTTATATTTTCTTTCTCTCAAATTACCATAATCAAATCATAAAGAATAAATAATATGCATTTAATTATGAAAGTATTATATATATTTACTATTTAAAATTTATGAATAACCTAAATGATTTGAAGCTCTTCATAGATTACTATTGAAGCATATTAAAATTGAATGGTTTATTTTCAATTAAAAAATGATAAAATAGCTTACTTGTATGAAGCTACTCTCATGCCTTACTATATTATATTTGCAAATCAATTTCTAGAAAAATGTTACATTCTCATTTATGAAATAAGTAAAATATGTAGATCCATGAGGATGATACATGGCATAATCTTGACATAAATCTTAAAAAACAAATCTTGGATAATTTATCTGTATTCATATACATTGGATAATGACGCCTGTTATTCTATTTGATTTGATGGGTACTAGATTGGGCATAATTTGGCCCCTTATAGTCTTACCCTCTTCAAAAAGTGATTTTCATAATTGATTATTTGTTTTTATTCAAGAGTTTAAGCTGATTTGTAAGACAATGTGATGCCTACCATTATGATAGAGCAAGTAACTCCAACATAAGCTCAATGTGGCTCTATCATGTGGGGAACAAGAAGGTTGACATGCATATAAGAAGAAAAAAAATCATATCAAAGGTGAAAATATGAGTTAAGTTTCTAAGATAAAAGAAATAATCTTACTTCTTTTTGTTTAAACTTAGGCTTCGTTTAGGACAGCTTTCTTAATGCTTTTTAAAGTGACTTTTTTTATAAAAATTTTTTAAGAACAATTTTTTTTACTAGAAAGCTGCTTTAGAAAGCAGTAAGCAAGCTACCCCAAACAAAACCTTGGATTTGAGAAGCTTTAAAGTTTATCACAGCAGAATATAACCTGCAAGGAGAAGGTTAGAAAATAACAAAGCATAGCATAAGCTTGAACCAGAAAGTTCATTTCCTTGATCTCATCTTTCCTTGCTACAGTAATGGTTCTTTAATACAGGGAAGATGACAGAGCCGTTGGCAAGCAATGGTTGATCTTCCATGTGGAGCAGTCAATCAACGGTGATGATTTTGTATGTTTGAAAAGGCTACTGTAGCCGTATGAGGGAGTGGAAACGCAAGCCAGCTTATCCAAAGGACTTATCAGTTATCACCCCCCCTCAAGTTAACACTGGGTGCCTGCAGTGTTAACTTGTTGCGCAAAATCTCAAATTTCTTGAGAGGAAGAGACTTAGTGAAGATATCAGCAGGTTAATCATCTGTAGATATATGATGAACCGCAATGTGAGTTGATTTGATGCAATCCCTGATGAAGTGAAAATCCACTTCAATGTGTTTAGTCCGTGCATGGAACACTGGATTATTTGCAAGTGCAAGTGCGGACACATTGTCACAAAATAGTGATGTAGGAGCTGTCAATGAGACACGGAACTCAGCCAGGAGACGACGAAGCCAAATAATATCACTTGCAGCAGTGGCTAAAGACCTGTATTCAGCTTCAGTAGAAGATCGAGCAACAGTGGATTGCTTTTTGACACACCAGGAGATAAGATTGTGTCCAAGGTAGGTGCAATAACCAGTAATGGATCGACAAGTAGTGGGGTCTGTCGCCCAGTCTGAATCCGAATAAGAGTGGAGCTCAAGCGATGTAGAGGTAATTGGCAGGCCAAGGTGTAGGGAGCCACGAAGATACCGGAGAACACGTTTTAGTAGTTGGTAATGATACGTGTAAGGGTGATGCATATGTTGACAGAGGAAGTTGACAGCAAATGAGAGGTCTGGACGAGTTACAGTGAGATATTGTAAAGTGCCAACTAGCTGACGATAAAGTTCAGGCTTGGAGAAGGGTTCATCGCCAACAGGTAGAGGCAGCAGTTTGGGTGGCAGAGGAGTTAATATAGGCTTACAGTCTTTCATGCCAGCCCAGTCAAGAAGGGTGGCAGCATATGAAGCTTGAGACAAGAGGAAGCCTGAAGAGATGGGGGACACCTGCAGGCCAAAAAAGCTAGAGACGGAGCCAAGGTTTCTCATAAGAAACCGTTGTTGGAGCTTGAGAAGCAGCGCAGAGAGGGCAGACGAATCATTCCCCGTAAGAAGTATGTCGTCAACATAGACCAATAGGTAAATATGAATGTCATTGGTGATGAGAAAGAGTAGTGAAGGATCAGCAGAGCTCACTTGGAAGCCTAGTTGAAGCAGAAAACTGGTGAAAGTTCCAAACCATTGCCGTGGTGCTTGCTTGAGACCATAAATGGCCTTTTTGAGGAGACGGACGTGGTTGGGAAAATTTGAATCAACAAAGCCCGGGGGTTACATCATGTAGACAGTCTCGTCAAGGTGGCCATGAAGAAATGCATTTGAGATATCTAGCTGAAGAATGGACCAGTTGCGAGTGAGAGCCACCGTAAGAAGTATTCGTATTGTAGGGAACTTAGCAACGGGGCTGAATGTGTCAAAGTAGTTAAGACCATACTCTTGATTGAATCCTTTGGCTACTAAGCGAGCCTTGTAGCTGGCAATGGAACCATCTGAGTTGTATTTAGTCCTGAATAACCATTTACTGCTAAGAACATTGAAGTGAGGTGAGTTGGGAACTAAGGTCCAAGTGCCTTGGTTCTGGAGAGCTTCAAATTCAGTTGACATGGCTTTTCTCCATGGAGCATGCTTAGCAGCTTGAGAGTAGCATGTGGGAGATGTGGGAATGGTCGAATGATGTAAATCAAAAATTTTCTTGGGCTATATGATACCTTGCCGTAACCGAGTGACCATGGGGTGTTTGGGGGGAATAGTTGGTTGGACAATAGCTGTAGGTTGAGGTGGAGCAGTGAGGGAGTCAGAGAAGGTGGGAGGAACATTAGGGGAGGTTGAGAGAGGTAAGGATGGAGAGGCTGTATTGGGTGAGGTTGTATGTGAATTAATTGAAGTGGACTGAGGACAGGACGTGGGAATAAGTAATGTTGGTGGGAGATCCTGTGTAGAAGGGAGGGATGTAGAGGTGTTTTCAATCAGAATGCGATGATAAGGAAATAGAGTTTCAAAAAATTTTACATTACGAGACACTTGTATGCGTCCTGTTTTGGGATTGAAACACTTGTAGCCTTTGGTTGTATCAGCATAACCAAGGAATACACATGGTTGAGCTTTGGGCTACAGTTTGTGGTGGAGTTGAGAGGGTATCCAAGGGTAGACTAAGCAGCCAAAGACCTTTAGATGAGTGTAATCGGGTGGAGATTTATAGAGAAGCTCGTAGGGAGAGACATTTTTAGAGACTTTGGAAGGTAAACGATTTATAGTATGAGCTGCAGTGAGTAATGCTTCAGGCCAGAAATGAGTAGGTAGATGAGCATGAAATAGAAGAGCTCAAACCGTTTCAAGAAGGTGCCGGTGTTTGCGTTCAGCAACACCGTTTTGCTGAGGTGTATAGGGGCATGTAACTTGATGAACAATGCCGCATTGCTTAAGATAAGTGGAGAAACGATTGTTAACATATTCACCGCCTCCATCCGAGCAAATGGTTTTAATATGAGAGTTGAGTTGTTTTTCCACTAGAGATTTAAAGTGCATAAATACATTAAATGTTTCAGATTTATTACGGAGAAGAAACACCCAGCAAAATCGAGAATAATCATCCACAAACAAAAGATAATATTGATAACCATATAAAGATAAGGTGGGGGAGGGTCCCCATATATCTGAGTGAACTAACTCTAAACATTTGGTAGTATGAGAAGTAGATAAAGTAAAGGGTATTCTATGAGATTTGGCTCGCACCCAGGAAGAGCAATGAAACTGACGAGACAAGCTTGTAATAGGTAGTAGATTGGCGGAGGAAGACTGGAACGTCATTGGGGATGGATGACCAAGCCTTTGGTGCCAAATAGCTTGATTAGTGTCAGACGACTGGAGAGCAGGGATGATATGAAGCGAAGCAGATGATGCAGCCGACTTGAGCTTAATGGGGTAGAGACCTTGATGACCAGGGCCTTGGAGGAGAATCCTGTTGGTCTGGATATCCTTGATTTGAAAACCATTAGCATCAAAGCGAAGGAAACATGCATTATCATGAGTTAATTTGTTGACAGAGATAAGATTATGGGAGAGGTGTGGAACATGTAGAATATGAGGAAGGAGAAGCTTACGGCTTGGAGTTGGAAGGATGCCTTGGCCGGAGTTCACAATGGGAAGCAGTTGACCATTGCCCACTTGTACATGAGAGGAGCCATTATAAGGTTGGGGGGATTGCAGCTGATGTATGTTGGATGTAAGGTGCGAAGTAGCGCCTGTGTCCAGAAACTAATCATCAGAGGATACAGCATCCGAAGCCAAGTAGGCTTGTTGTGGAGGTTGGTAGGAGAAGTCGGCGTGATACCAACATTGTAGTGTAGAATGTCCTGTTTTGGTACAGATTTGACATTGAATGGAGGACCGTGGTCTATGACCACCGCGAGTGGCAGAAAAGGGGTTACGACCTCCTCTGGGCGATGTTGAGGAGAAGCGACCACGACCGCGACCACGAACAGCTTGAAGAGCAAACGTAGCATCTGTAGAGGGAGCATTAATGGACGGGGGGGCATAATCTGAGTGAAGATTAAGTTCTTCACTGCATAGCATAGAGTAGAAATCATCAAGTCCAATGGGTTGTAGTTGAGTGCGTATGGCCGTCTTAAAGGCATTGTATGCCGGAGGCAGACCATTCAGAGTGTACGCAATGATGTCCTCGGAGTCAATCACAGAACCAGCAGCTGTGATGGCGTCGATCTTCTGTTTGATTTCCGAGAGGTATTGGACCATTGTCTTGTCATTCTTTTGCAAATGGTGTAGTTCACTTTTCAGCTGAAGTTGTCTGGAACGATTCGTGGATTGGAGCCGATGTTCAATCGTTGTCCAGATATCATGGCACGATTCCAGGTTAAGCACATAAGGTAGGAGGGAAGGGGAGATCATGGCATAGAGAGCATAGGCTAGATTTTGATCTATCAACCTCCATGTTTGATACTCTGGATTGTAGATGAGATCACCATCAGAGGAGCGTAGGTGTTGTCGCGGTTTGGGTGTGGATCCATCAAGATAACCGTCAAAGCCATTGGCTGAAAATAATTTAAGGACCTGAGATTTCCAGATGGGGTGATTTTCAGCAGTGAGCTACATGCTCAGCACGGTTTTGACGTTAGCCATAAGAAACTTGAGCTGGGGTGGGATAGTGTCAGTCATCTTGATAGGAGAAGACGACGAAGGAGCCGCGGTAGTCGCAGACGATTCCATCAGCAGTGAAAGATGAGCCCAGAGTCAGATGGCTCTGATACCATGAGAAGCTTTAAAGTTTATCACAGCAGAATATAACCTGCAAGGAGAAGGTTAGAAAATAACAAAGTATAGCATAAGCTTGAACCAGAAAGTTCATTTCCTTGATCTCATCTTTCCTTGCTACAGTAATGGTTCTTTAATACAGGGAAGATGACAGAGCTGTTGGCAAGCAATGGTTGATCTTCCATGTGGAGCAGTCAATCAACGGTGATGATTTTGTATGTCTGAAAAGGTTGCTGTAGCCGTATGAGGGAGTGGAAACGCAAGCCAGCTTATCCAAAGGACTTATCAGTTATCAGGATTGATGTGTGTTTAACAACTAGCATATTTATTTTAACTCATCAATAATGTGAGAAAAATAATGTTATAATATGCGTGTGAATACAAAATAATCCAACATCACAATGACATAAGAGTTGAGCTTCTAAAATATTAATAATATATTGTCTCATTATCTTTAATTTTTAGATTGACTAGTTTTCATCGAAACAACATATTAATCTTACCACTACATTCTTCATTATTGGAAAATTTGTCAACTCCTCTTGTACAAAAATCATTTTATACTCTTATAGATTCTTAGTATAATAAAAAATAGGTAAGGAAGTTTCATGCTTTCTTAGGTCATGCCAATCCATTTAAAGATGGATAAATGCTTTTCACATATAATAAATTTATATGTTTTTAATACTTATTTTTTATATAACATGTTATGAGAAATGTGTGTTGGCACAACATCTTTTTATATATCATTTTCTAATATTCGAGACACCATATAAATTTAATTGTTGAAAAGGTAGGTGTTAGAAGTTTTGTTCTTGTAAATATATCCTATTTAAGTACAAATAAGAGCATAAGTCCCAAAAGGAAATATTAAAAAAATATTACACCTAATTTTGTCTTATAGAAGCATCAAGAGTAGTGCACTGAACAACAAAGTAACTATAAATGAAATGAAACACCATGAAAAAGAAGAATACAAAAATTCATTTTCAAAATTTTCACTATGAAGTTTAAATCTTACCTTAATGTATCAATATTTGACATATCTCCTTTTTTTTTTTAAATATTTTAACAAAATTTAAATCCCCTATATGAATCATTCTCTTTAAGATGAACATTTTGAGCTCTTAATGCCTCGAAAGGCTCAATGTCATGTAAACTCACCAGGCTTGAATATTGTTTAAGTTGAGTACTCTCAATTGGCTTGTCTAGCACAAATAATACACTCTTAAGAGGTACCATCGAACCAAATATGTATTTGCTAAAAAAACTTTGTATCCTTAAAAGAGTTTTCTCCTCATATTAAATATAATAATGATATACCCTCACATTGAATAGACTTTATAACATAAAACTAATTTTATTAATATATATAAAAGTTGCCCTCTTAACGTGTCTCTATTTATTCATGAACATTTCTCCTATCTAAAGCTAACTCTCATTTGCTTCTCCAAATAGTAATGCTTCACTAAAATTATTGAATACAACACATCACTACATGATGTTGTACTTGTTTATAACTTAGAATACCAACTATATTTACCTTTAGAACAACCAAAGTATCCATAAAGATCTTAAGAGCATTAACATCATTAGAAAACCTATATACTATAACACAAAGAGCAATTAAAATATATCATATTCCTTCTCAAAATTGATATATACATGACTTCAACTAAGTAAACAATCACACCATTGTGTGCCATGTCTCGTAGGGTTAGAACAACACACCATTCAAACTGAATGTCTCAATAAGATAAACTCTTCGACATCACAAGTGATCTAATTCAACTCCAAATAAGCTCAAATCAAACACTTGAAAACATATTTAATAACTACTAAACATTAATTGAAAGACTAAATGTTCTCCAATTCTTACGTGCTTGTTGTTTGATCAAGCATCTAGGGGAGACAAATCCAATGAGCCTAGCTAAGATCATTTGATTTTGACATGATTAAAGTAATCGGCGTTGGAAACTTTCTATATGTTGGCACATACATTTATACATATAAATAAAGTATTATATGTTATAAGCTATCTAAAATTGAGCCAATTAATTTCATATCTATTTAAGAATTAAAGCTTATGTGACATCTCATTTAAATTTGTATGGAATTAATTATTATATAGAGGTCGAGTATAAATTTTATTTTAATGATGAGCTGAAATAAAATAAATATATTTAAAGTATAAAAGGGTCGTGGTCCCTAGTTTAAGTGGTGAAGTTCTCATTTCTCTTATTTTTCATCTTGAGTAAAAATAAGAGGTCTCTTACTCTCTTGGAGAATGATGCTTCAAACATGGAAGACCAAAATCTTGATTCTGCAATTTCAATGGATTCAGGTACGCTTCTGATATCTTTTCTCAATGATTTGGCATGTCTTTCGGAGATGATAAAATTATTTTTGTCTCCATTGAATCATACAAGTTTCCGTCTCCATTGAATCCTACAAGTGGTATCAGAGCCCAGTTGCCATGTTGAATCAACGAGAAATGATTTTCTCTAATCATGTTATTGATTAATAGAGTTTTTTCAATCAAAAGAAATCTTCATTTGAGAATAACTCTTTATTTATAGAAATTTTGATTTTTCAGTGTAAAGTAATTGCAAAATTTTCATCACTTTTTGCCTTTTGTTTTGGAACATAGAAGATGAGCATAATTCTAAAGTTAGTTTTCCTTAATTTTATATAATTCTTCTTCACTATTTTTTGCCATCTTCCATGAACAATGGATTCATGTTTTAGTCTCAATCAAGATCTTTTCATAAGAATATGAATAATTGCCATTGTTGATGCATTTGCAGTAACGATTTTTCTTTTTTGCTATTAGTTTTAATTTATCAGTTATAGTTAAATATATTAATTAAAATTGCATTACTTTACTTTGTCGTAAATAAATCCAATGAATTTAATATTCAATCGACACAACTGTTGGAAAGTTTCGGTTACATGAATGGTTATTTAAGTTCAATATATTATTCTTTATGTATTTTCTCATGAAATTGTTTTTTATTAACTTCAAGTGAAATTATTCTGACGATTACCTTTTCCAAACGTCGCATTCATTGGATAAATTTCTAGGTTCTATGAGTAGTTATATATCTATAACATCATTAATTTAATTGAATGACTTATTACTGCTGAATTAAAATTATTAATGTTTCTATTATGTAAATGGGCTTTTAAAATTTGCTTGAGGTATTTTATGTGCCTAAACATTGTTTTGCAATTTTAATACAATATATGCTCATAATTCTTTAATATTTTTAGTGACTTTTAATTAAAGAAAATTGTGATGCTTATTTTTTTTATAGAGAAATTTGATGAATTTGTTAATTATATTTATCAATTAAATATTTCTCATTTGAAATAATTATTCATCATTTTAAAATTAAATTAAATTGAAATAATTCGTCACCAAAGTGACCTCTATTAGATTAATTTATTTTATTTAAAATTAATTGAATAATGCTAAAGATTTTTTTTTAAAGTCTATGCAAAAAATAATCAGTCCAAATGAAGATTATTTTTTGCTAGAATATAGATATATAGTAATAAATATGTGATAATTTTTTGAAATTATTCATGCATATAATAAGTCAGTCCAAAGAATGACTTATTATTGGTAGAATTTATTATCAATATTTATTAACTATAATTTTAAGAGTGCCATTTGTAAATTATAATTTCTATTCAAAGACTAAATTATGATGTTGTGTTATATATTTTATATAGGGCCCGCCTGATGCTGCCACTAATTGCGAGCTTATTTTTGTTCTTTTTCAATTAATATTTCTTCAATATCTGTCAATTTAAATAACATTTAAATGCTTAATGGCTCTGATTTAAAGAAATGAAAAGAGTACATTACTATTATTCTTGAGTGTACAGATCTAGACTATACGATTCAGACTGAACGCCCTCTTGCCCTACTGTGGAAAGCACTATTAAACAAAGGATAAATTTTAAAAAAATAGAAGCACTTAACCGCATGAGTTTTATGATCATGAAGCACTTTATTCGAGATACTATAATGGGTGCAATGCCTGAGGAGAAAAATGCTAAGAAGTTTTTAAGTCAAATAGAAGACCGATGTTCTGAAAAGGTTGAAACAAGTACTATTCTTAATAAACTTATTTCAATATGGTATAAAGGCAAAGAGAACATAAGGGAGTACATTATGAAAATATCTAATCTTATTACAAGATTAAGAGCATTAAAATTAGAATTGTCTTATAATATTTTTGTGCATCTAGTCTTAATCTCTCTTCATGCACAATTCAGTCCTTTTAAGATAAGTTATAATACTCAAAAAGAAAAATGGACTCTTAATAAGCTCATTGCTCAATGTGTGTAAGAAGAAGAAAGATTGAAACAAGAAAAGATAGAAAGTGCTCATTTAGCTTCTACTTCTTATGATATTACCATCAAAAGAAAAAAGAATTATAAAGCTAAAGGAGATGCAGATAAAGAGCTTCTTGAAATGTTCAATAATATTTTATTACTTTTATAGACAATTATTCTTTATATGTGGTGGGGGGAAAATTTACCGCTATGCAGATTTGCATTTCTGTTATTTTGTAATCGAATACTGCATTGAGAATAAAGTACAGTCTCAAAAGACTGACACAATATTCTATAATGGATTCAATATCAAAATAGGATTTTAGAAAATAATATTTTTATAGCCAAACACAATTCTACGAATAACATAATCTTGAGAGATGAACATAGAATTCTATAGAATATGTTTAAAAATAGAAATATAGTTTGAAAAGTTCATCCATTCCTTTATTTAGGTGTAATAAGCAGAATATTATATCATCTAAAAAGACGAACATAACATTCTTTAAAAAAACACCCAAAAGAAAGAATGAGTTTTACAAAAGTCATCATTTCTAAAGTTAAATATAACAAATAGAGTATTATATTACCTGGAAAGATAATAATAATATTCTAAAAATATATTTAAAATTAGAAATGAGGTTTTAAAATATATCTGCATTCTCAAAGATTTTTCCCTTATTTTGTAAGAATAAAATAAGGTTTATTTTAATCTGGGGTTCTCAAATCCTTATAGGGGTAAGCCCCTGTAGTTAATTAAATCCTAGGAGGGGTACTCCTAAAAAAACTCTCGATTAAAATAGTGATTTCGTACCTTTTGATTACAAAGTAGAAGACAAGGAAAGAAGTAGAAATTTTCAAGGAGAAAGCTCAACGTTGAACAGTTATTAACGAGTCAAAAAAAGAAAAGTAGGAGGTGCCGAATTCTGAGAACCTCAGAGGCAACCTCAGTCTACCCTATATTGGGCTTTACATTTTAAGAGAAAAATTTTTAAGTTTAAGTTGGCATTTTATTAGAAATTTGGGATTATATTCTCGGAGGGTGAGGACTTAAGATTTAAAAATCTACCTCAAAACCTAAGTCTAAATTGGGTACTACAAAGTAGTGACCCGAACCTATCTAATACAGTACAAATATGGACTTATCTCGACCTGGATTAAGGAGCCAGCTAACCACCTAAGTGCTTTAAAACCATGTGTTCGATCTCTTTATGAAAGATGGATAGGGACATTGTTTAAGTTTTGAGGAATCGAGGCCGACATCTAAGACAAATTCTAATTGGCCCCCTTTACTTATATAGGATAAATGATGCCTGAAAATAAAAATATAATTAAAATTTTAGACACTTTTAATTTATATCTAATGCAATGCATACTGATTGACTCGAATGCATAAAATGATTATGAAGTAGTTTTAAAATTAGGCTTAGAAAATATATTTTTTCCTAAAGATTGCACAACATCCTCTTGACAGAACTGCACCCTAATAGGCTAGGTGGTCTGCCAGAACTCGCAGGTGGGGAGGTGCCTAATAAGGAAGAGAAAGTAATAATATGCTTATGCTGACTCTCGGCGATCCCGAGCTTACTTCTTAGATCGTTAGAGTTACTATGCGAGCCTAAAAATTTTATTTAAATTTCGAATAGAAAATATTTTATCATGCCCTTACAAAAAAAACACACCGATCGTATCCAGGCTAAAATAAAATACGCCATGAAAGAGAGTTTGTTAAGGGGAGCGTAGACACCACCCTTTTTCTAAGGAGAGTAGGGGATGATTTACTCATTGTCCAGATCTATGCTGATGATATAATTTTTGAATTTTTTTATAAATATTTATGTGATGAGTTTTCTAAAATAATGAGTAAGGAGTTTGAGATGAGTATGATGGAAGAATTATCCTACTTTTTGGGGTTTAGCATAAGGCAAATGAATGATGGAATATTTCTCAATCAATCTAAATACACTAAGGACATTTTGAAGAAATATGAAATGAACAAAGCCAAGCCAATTAACACTCCCATGAGCTCCTCTATTCAGTTAGATAAGGATTCAAGTGAAAAATCTGTTGATCAGAAGAAGTATAGAGGAATAATTAGATCACTGCTTTACCTAACTGCTAGTCGACCTGATATTATGTTTAGTGTTTGTCTTTGTGCTAGGTTTCAAGCTGATCCTAAAGAGTCTCACCTGACTGCTGTTAAGAGAATTCTTAGATATCTTTTAGGGACTCCAAACCTAGGAATCTAGTACCCTAGGTACAGCACCTCTTTTAAGATTATTGGATATTCTGATTCTGACTTTGTAGAGTGTAGGGTGAATAAAAAGAGCACTTCTAAAACTTGCCAATTTATAGGACAGTCTTTAGTCTCCTGGTCCAATAAAAAATAGAACTCAGTTGTACTTTTCATTGCTGAAGCTGAGTACATTAACTTAGGAAGTTGTGTGGCCTAAATCCTTTGGTTGAAGCAATAAGTTTTAGATTTAAGATTACCTATTGGCATAATTTCTATTTTATGTGATAATACTAGTGTCATCTGTATTTCTAAGAATTCAATCCAATATTCTAGAACCAAATATATTGATATAAGGTATCACTTTATTAGGGACCATATTACAAAAAGGGACATTGAGCTACATCATGTAGCAACTAAAAATCAGCTGGCTGACATATTACTAAACCACTGGTCTTTGACTCATTTAGCATTTTGAGGATCAGATTGGGTGTGATTGACATAAATGCATGATTATGATAACTACTGACTTCTGATTTGTCTGTTTTTCATTCTGTTTCTGTTAGTTAGTTGTTTGATTTGATTATCTATTTCTTATTGATTTTTATTTTTCTATTGATTTTCATCTTAGTTTTGTTATTAGTTTGAATTGAGTATTTAATTTGATGTGATTTCCTACTTATTTTTTGATTTACTATTTTATTCCTTCAAAATCAGATCACTGCTCACTACTGCTGATAAACTGAATTTCTGACTAAGAGTTTTATCTTGTTTTTATTTGGAAGCTAGTAAGTAGTGATTGACTCCTCTGAATCTGTTAAAGGAAAGAAATGTTGATGATTATTTCTCTTCCTCTAACTCTCTTTAATGGTGTATTATTATTTTTGGATAAAAATCTTCTTCAAAATTAAAAGTTAATTTTTAAAATTTTTTAAAATAGAGATCTATTTTATCTTCCTACAGTAATCTACCTCATATGAATAGTATTTTTAAAGTTTTGAGTCATTGTTATGATTTTCTGAACCAAGTGATTGCACTTATCATATGATGTATAGTTTTTGTTTTGTGAATTACCCTTCCTTATTGTAGAGAGTGAGTTTTGTCGTCTCTTATGTTTGGAAGATAATTTCACAGCTACGATTCTTTAATGATTTTGAAAGGGAGAAAGCTTACAAAAGATGCGCAAAAAGCGCCACAATGAAAAGAGGCACAAAATTAGTCTAAACTAAAAAGATGCACAATGTCGCCAAAAATTGAAGGGTACACAAAGTGTATCAAAAAATTAAAAGATACGCAAAGCGCCAAATAAATTAAAAAAGAGGCACAAAATGAGCCCACAAGGAAATAGGCTTTCTTCTCTTTCAAATCTTTAAATGTCTTAAAAAAATTCATGCACCCTTAATATTTTTAAAAACTTGAGATAAAAAATCATGATTTCTGATTTCTTACTTTATAATACTATTATATCAGATATTTTTCTGGAACGAGGCTTTAAAGGATCTCTTTTCGAATCTAATTTCTTTTCTTCTGAATTGGATTTTTATTTTGAAAAGAATTTGCACTATAAGGTGTCTGAGGTGTGAGTTACGAAAGTCGATTTTCTAACTTTTTGAATTTCAGCACTGTTGATCGTCTTCTTATTGGTTTTTGGATTCAAAATAAGGGAAAATTCTGATTTACTGGAGCGGATCGATTAAAAAAAAATCATTATTTTTTGTGTTTCTCATTTCTAGTTTTATTTACTCTGCTTATAGTGTTGTGTCTGTTCCTTCTCTTTTTTGTGGTGTCAAAAGGGGGAGTTAATATTTTGAGTGACTAGTAGTTTCTTGTACTATTCTAGTTATTTCTGTATTGCTCTTATTTTGTAGTTATTTTCCTTTCGATATTTTGTGTTTAGTGAAATTTGAAATGATATTTATCTTTCATGTGTGCGTTGAGTACTCCTGCTTGTTTTATTTGAAACTACTACATCAATATTTGTTATCATAAAAAAGGAGGAGATTGTTATAAATCTGGATTCAAAAAGTATAGTTTTGATGATGACAAACATATTTATATTCTGTTTTGCTTGGCTAAATCTTTTCAGGTACAAAAGATCAAATGCAATTAAAGCCAACTCAAGATCGGGTCTAAGTGTGTCTAAATATAATTTTTTTCTTTTCTTAAGTCAAATGTAATGTAATTGATCCCCTAGCTAAGTAACCTTACACACACACACTCAGGGGAGAGTTTTAGTGAATTAGAGTTTCTGTGCAATTTTTATTCTGTTCGTCCCGGACGATATCCATATCGTCCTTGACGATCCAGTAAAAATAGAAACCCTAATTAGGGCGACCAAGTTAAGTATAATCTGATTAAGCTGATCGTCCTGGACGATCCATTGATCGTACGGGATGATAGGCTCAAATCAAAAATTCTCAGCCGCTAGATCAAGTTAGGCAAGTTTTATTTTTAGAGATTTGATATGATCGTCCCAAACGATACATGTATCGTCCTGGACGATCATTATAATTATGTCTAAATTAGTCTGGTGATTAAGGAAAGTAATTAAGGTCTAATTGATTCGTTCATATCATCCTGGACGATAGCAGGATCGTACGGGACGATATGCTAAAAATCATGATCGTCTAGTGCTTATCACCTATACGTCCAGAGCTGTGTGCATGACGATATTCCTAATTTTGAACTAATCGTACGGACGATACCCATATCATCCCGGATAATCAAGTCATTTTGAAATCGTCCAGCATGTTTCACATGTACGTCCAGAGCGGTACTCAGGACGATTTTGACACTTTTTGAACTAATCATACCGGACGATAGACATATCGGCCGGGACGATCAAGTCATTTTAAGATCATCCAGCACAAGTTCCTCTGGATGACTAGAGCGGCCTTTTGGATGAAATTCCTGATTTATATTAATCATCCCGGATGATCGCATAATCGTATAGAACGATCTGAACAACTTTTTTCTACTAATCGTCTAGAAGAACCAGATCGTCCAGGCTGAAACAGGTAATTTTGAACTGATCATACAGGACGATCGATCGATCGTCCTGGATGATATTGGCCGACCAGTTGAGATTTAGGATAATTTTTGAGCCCTTCTTTAAAAGATCTTTTCTTCGAACAAGAAAAATCTTTTACCACTTTTCTTTTCAGAAAACCTTGAGAGAGAGAGAGCTTGGGAGCGAGAGAGAGAGGATCTTGTGAGGGAAGTTTGCGAGAGATTCATAAAGGTTACTCCAAGCAAGGATCAAAGTCGTCTTCTCTGTTCGTCTTCTCTCGTCTCGTCTGTGTTTTCTGTGGAGGATCGTTCACAAGAAGATCCGTGTTCTCTACCTGCTTCAGGAGGAAGCGAAAGGAGTTCAGGTTCTCTGTCTACTTTAAGAGGAAGCGAAAGGAGTTTGAGTTCTCTGCCTGCTTCAGGAGGAAGTGAAGGAGTTCAAGTTCTCCCTGCGCTCATCGGATTGGTAGAAAGGAGTTTTGTACTGCTTCTCTTGCCTTGTTGTGGGAAGCAGACAGGAGAGTCACTTTTGTGTTAGTGCAATACCCGGAGGGGAGGCTCCAGGGAGTGGACGTAGGTCAAGTTGACCGAATCACTATAAAATCTGGTGTGCTCTTTCTGATTATTTTCTGCACTTTACTTTTCTATTATTATCTGCTTGGGTGAAATCTGTAGTTGATCTTTTCACTTCTGTGTTTACTTGTTTCTACTGTAAATTATAGAAAAGATCTTTCCTGTTGCTCATGAATTTTTAAATAACCAATTCATCCCCTCTTGGTTAGCCTTGGGACTAATTCATCAGGGCTTAACATCCCTATCGAACTTTCAGTTCCTAACCTAGGGGTAATCTATCGCCCATCACATCATATCACGGAGAGCAGTAAAAGTAAATAAACACTCACATCAATCATTTTTTTACCACCAGCATGTAATGAAAATCACGAGAAAGCCCGTCACACAACAGCAAGAAAATAAACACCGGCATAACCTAAAGCTAGAGTCGATTGTCCTAGCAAACAGATCTAAGCGTGTGTAGTAGGCTGTGTAGTTTGGATATATCCTGAGTTTATTTTTAATTAAAGTTTTCTATTGATTGAAATTAGTTTGTTGAAGGGTCAAGGGAAGTTTTATGTTTAAATTTAACTTTTAATATTTTTCATATTTTAGAAGTTCATTTTAAATATTAAAGTTGATTAGTAGGATTGGTTCTTAGGGTATTTTAATCAACCATTTTTTTAAACTATTTAATTTAATGATTTATGGAATATTTAATATTTATTGGATTTTTTTATGATTTATTATATTTTTTGATGTTTTATTGAATTTTAAATGATCTATTGAATTTTTTTAATAATTTATGAAATTTTCTTTCATTATTGGTTTAATATTTAACTTATTTATGAAATTCATCTAAGGTTTATATATTTAGTTTATTACAACACTTTTATCAAATTTTTTAATTTTATTAAATCAATGATTATTTATTTATGGTTGTACTTAATCTTCATGTTCATCTAATTATATGTTATTTTAATCATGATCCTAATATTCATATTTGTTATGACTTTTATTTGTTTATGATTTGAATATATGTTGGGTCATGTTAGTTCTATTTGTGATTTTAATATTCATTTATATATGTCTTTTATTTGAGAATATATTTATTTATTTTAAAAAAATTTTGTTTAGGTGTATTTTTATCTGAATTATCATTAGTGTATTTGAAATTTTTATTAATTGATTATTTAATTTTGATTAGCTTTAATTAAGGTTATATTAATAATATACACTAATCCTAAGGAAAATGTCACTAAGTTTTCTATGTTATGTGTTTCTACCCTAAAGTGTGCATGCATCCGAAGTCTAAGTTTTCTAAGACTCAGTCCTTAATTTTTGTCTTTAAATATCACTAATATTAAATGTGATAAAGAAATTTTGTTATCACTAACCTTTAGTGCATTACGCACGTGTACAGGGGTTCAAGGATCTAATAATAATAATAAAATAATCTTAATAAAATTGAAGTTGCTACAGGGACCTAAAAGGGAAGGGTTCGCACAAACTACACCATGGCATCCTAGGGGCTTTCTAAGTTTTAAGGAAACTTACAACACCAGGGGCTACGACCTGGTGGATCCGCCCGTAGCACCTCTACCCGGCTGAGTAGAGGGGACTGACGTCTTTAGCTCTTTGTCATTTTATTCACTCGACTCGTATCATTCCTCGCAGTTCATGCAAATAAAGAAGAAAAATAGGGAATTAGAAGCACATTTAATAATTTAAAATTGAAATAATTGAAAAATAATTATTTAAAGTAAAACGTACCTTTTTTCGGGCTTGGAGACCGGCGCAAGTTGTCTACCTTTTAAACTGTTCCCTTTTGAAAGCATACTATTTATTTTTCCAACATTCACCTCGAGGCACAAGAAGGGAGAAGTAAAAGAAAGAGAAAGAGAGGGGTAGAGAGAGGGAAAGAGGGGCATTGCTTTTCAACAATTACCCAAACCAACCATTCTCTAACACAAACATGTTCACTTCTCAACATAAACTTTCACTTTTCAAAATTCATTCTTTACCAAAACCACTTTTCTTTTAAAATCCCCCTTTATACTTTTCACACACCTCAAGTTTTATTTTTCAACACACACACAAATCACTTTCCAAACATACAACTTTCATCTTTCAAAGATCACACAATCACCCTTCAAAACATACATATATCACTTCTTAATTTATTCAAAACACCCATAAGTTCTACTACAAATAAACTCCACATCTTCACTTTCCAAAACACACATAAGTTTACTTTCTAAACACACACATGTTGACCCCTATAACTACCCCAGAAATCATGAATTTGATAAAGACGATTTAGCACGAATGTGGATTACATTTTTTATTTTGCTATACAGTGGTTGAGAAAATAGTCAAATGAGGAGCATCAAGTTTTTACTAATGGGACGGATTTGTACATAAACATTTCCCTTCTATCTATAGTGGGGCATGGTGGTATGAGAATGGAAATTCTCTTGCAACATGTTTATGAAGATGAAATGATAGAGGAATTTCATCTTAAAATGTGGGTTTATGTTTCCATCAACTTTGATGCGAAAAAGGTCATTGCAGATATGTTGGAATCTCTAAAAAAAAGGAGGAAGAAGAAGCCGAATCTGGATTCACTTGATGCACTTCAAAGCTAAAGTCATTGGTGGTGTTCTAGAGGACAACTTGGATGTAAGGCATTAGAGGATAGTTCTAAAAAGTAATTTATTGGGTTAGAACTCTATTGATTCCATCTTAAGATTGAGCTATAAGGTTCTGCCAAATCATCTACAAGAGTGTTTCGCATTTTGTTGTATGTTCCCACAAGATCGAGAATTTGATAAAGATAATTTTAATCCAAATGTGGATCGCATTGGGTTTCATTCCGCCATCTTCTGATCAACGAGAAATTGGGAAGGATACTGGAGAAAAGTATTTTGATATTTTGGTTAAGAAATTATCTTTTGATAAAGGTGATAATTGTTACAAAATACATGATTTATTACATGAGTGGGCACGGTTCGTTTCTGCACAAGAACGCCTTAGAGTTGCTGATTGTGACGAGGTACTTGCTCAAATTTTCAAAGTATCGAAAAAATAGCCTTTGCTGTACATTTATGCTCCATGCTTAAAACTGATATCTGAGGCAATTGGATATGTGTCACGCCCTCGATACTTGAATATTCTTCAAACATTAACGCCAAGATCTCTAAGCAATCTATATCATTTGCAATTTGTAATCTATGAATATGGACAGTTTATTCATCACAATTTCTTATCGAGCGACTTGAATAACCTTACAAATATGCATTAAGATTTTCTAGAATGCATAGAATTGGAAAGCTAAACTCTCATCAATTACTCGATGGATTTATGTTAAGAATGAGAATGGATTTAGAATTATAGAGCTAGAGCATATGAATGAGCTTCGCCGATTAAAAAAAAAGGGGGGGGGGAAGAAAGATCAAACTTCTTCGAAATGTGAAGGATGCCGAGGAGGCTTGCAGTGCCAAATTGTGTGCCGCGAGGTGGAATTTTATTAATTCGAAAAAAATTCTGATTCTGCTAAGTACATGATCGATAGCCTTCAACCACCAAAATGTCTAGGTGGTCCGACGAAGGTCGGGCTAAAGTCCGGCAGCGGTTGGCGGTGGGGTGGAAGTCTGGCGGTAGTTGGCGGCCGGGCGGTGGTCTGACAAAGGTTGGGCTGAAGTTCGGCGGCGGTCGGCGGCGGGGCGGTGGTCCAATGGAGGTCGGGCTAAAGTCCGGTGGCGGTCGGCGATCAAGTGGAAGTCTGGCGGCGGTCGGCGGGGGCGATGGTCCGACGAAGGTGGGGCTGAAGTCCGACGGCGATCGACGGCCAGGCAGTGGTCCGACGAAGGTCGATAGGGGTTCGCCGGCAGTGGTGCTGGAGCTCCGAAAGCCTTAGAGCTCTCTCCAATCTCCAGCCAAAAGGTTCCTCTCATGTAGAGAGTGGGGGTCTATTTATAGATTTTCATGGGTGGCACACCCCGTACATATAGAGAAGATCCATGGCAGGTTCAGAGTGCTCTATCGGATGGCTCGTATTGATTCCCCCGATCATATAGAGTTTTTTAAATGTTTAAGTGCCTTAATGATGTCGGAATTTAGCAATATTGGGCTCATTGGATTCGTCTCGCCGAGCCGCTCGATTTGACTATAGGCATGACATATTTGGATATCATTTCATCATCCAAATAATACTTTAAACATTCCAAACGTGGTTCAGGCCCCTGATTTGGACCAATTTGGGCTCGGGTTGGACCGATTACGGTGTCGTTAGGTTCGTCTCTTTGAGACGTTCAGTTCGACTATAAGTTTGCTGAAATTGGAATTCAGATGATCCCAAATTTAATTTTGTATGTTTCCAACTTGAATATGCCTCGAGATTCGTGCTCAATCAAAGTAATTTTTGATGACATATCAATAACAAATATTGAGCTCCTACGGTTATTTTACAATGTATAATTATATGTATATATATGTGGCCCAAGTGGGAGATTGTTGAGAATTAATATATAGGCCCATATATTTATATATATAAATAAAGTATTATACATTATAATATATTTAAAATTGAGTCAATTAATTTTGTGATATATGTAAGAATTAAGTTATTATTTGACTTATGTGGCATTTCATTTAAATTTGTATGGAATTAATTATTGTGTAGAGTTCGAGTATTTATTTTATTTTAATGATGGACTGAAATAAAATAAATATATTTAAAGTATAAAAGGGTCGTGGTCCCTAGTTTAAGTGCTTAAGTTCTCATTTCTCTTATTTCCCATCTTGAGTGAAAAGAATTGGTCTCTTACTCTCTTGGAGAACGCCGCTTCAAACATGGAAGATCGAAAACCTTGATTCTGCAATTTCAATGAATTCAAGTATGCTTCCGATATCTTTTCTCGCTGATTTAGCTTGCCTTTTGGAGATGATAAAATTATTTTTCTGTCTCCATTGAATCCTACAAGTTTCCGTCTCCATTGATTCCTACAATGAAATATTAGTTAAATAATTTATGATCAAATGGATCAATATGAATGAATTGTATTAAATTCTAATCAGATTTACTTGAGCTCCTCTCTCACAAAACTATAATAGGACTTAACTTTCTATGCAAAAAAAATTTAAATGCGGAGACAACTAAATTGCCCTTTTATATTTCCTAGTGATCATCGCTGAAGACTAACATCAACAATCATCATCACCGTTGCGTAACTATTATCATTAGATTTCATTTATCTTTATATTGATACTCAACTTTTGTAATCCCTATAAACATAATTATATCATACAATCTTTTTCAATTGTGTAGAGGAACGAACTATTATATCTATAATTACGTAGTAGATCATTGTAATTGGACAAGTCTTATTTTCTTTTGAATTTCTTACGTAAATATTTTATATCTCTCATAATTTCAAACTATATACATTGAATTTTTATACAAAACATTGACATTAAACACTCATTTTAATGCCACAAATTTTTTTATCATGTAGTAATTATATTTATCTTAAAATTAAAAAAAATAAAAATATAATACATAAATTAATTAAATTCTTAATTTTTCTTAAAATTAATATAATACAATAGTTATCAGCCCAACTTTGTCATATCCTCATCATCACAAAGAGCTTTGCGGTTGCCTGCGACGACCCAAACAGCCGATTCCCAAATTTAACCGACAATTCGCCTCGTCATTATATATTCACATAACATTATCGAATTCCACGCCACAGACCAGCTCAGATGTCTGTTATTTCTACACCCTATGATACTATATCGGATGTATTCTAACATGTCGCTTTTTTATTACTTTTAAAACCCCCTTTATTTTAATATTGCTAAACAAACCTTTCTAGAGCGTATAGGAGGTTAAGTTTATAATCATTTATATTGTTAGGGTAGTGAGATATATCTATGAGAATGCCGATCTCCTGCATAGATTTCCATTGCAAATGAGCAGCTTTTTGTTCCTTTTTATCTTTATACTGTAGAGAACGGTGAAGGAATCTGTAGATCTGCAGGCCGCTGCTTCTCATTCGATCTGTTCTTCAGCTTTTTTCGAATTCTCGTAAGTTGCTTCGCTCTTCAGCTACAGATCTAAGTTCTTGTGGGCATCTTTTTCCTTATGATGAGTTTGTCGGTGTCAGTAGACTTATGATTTTGCAACTTGAACGAAAGTTTCTGATTGGAATGTTGCAAAGTTCGGTTTTTTTTTTCGCATTGAATGTCTTCTGATGATAGCTGCGCGCTTTTAGATGGCGCGGGGGGATCTGTGATTTCATTTCTTACGGTGCTAGAAGGTGGATATTTTGCTTACATTGTGAGAAATGTTCTTATTTTCCTGATGGTGTAGTTATTTTTTGGCTTTAGGGATTCTTGAATTCTGATGGGCCAATTTGTGATGATTTTTTATAACCTTAGGATGGCATAATTTAATTCGAAAGGGACCACATGACATGAATGTTATAGTTACGAGATTTGAGGGTTCGTCATCTATTAGATCCTCTTGTTCTAAGCTGGATTAGTATTATTTAGGGCTGTTTGGTACTACCGTGGTTCTTTAAATAGATGTTATGGATGGGTCCTTGGAGCGAGTATTAACTAACTCTAGACTTACAGATGGTATCTCTACCATATGAGTCCATGTAGCAATTATAAGAATCATTCTTCTTTTTTCTTTTTATATTTGCACTTCTGGTTTGGTTTTTTCTCCATTTATGACTTACTCTTCATTCTTCAAAACATGCACTCAAGATTTTAAAATCATTTTTGCAACTGAGATATGGATCTGCTTTGTTGAATATAACCTTGCCGACCACCTAAATGTTCCTTCTTTGCATAAATTTTGGCAGATGTATCTTATTTATGCTTGCAAAACTGAAATTTTCCATCATCAAGGCTTTTAGGAGGCTCCAGAAGGGTCTCCTCTGGCAATCCCTAATATGCTTAAGAGTTGCTGGGGACTACTAAACCTATTTCTTGATTTATCAATTTATCAAAACTTATATTTCAACTACGACGCATTGAGATACGCACTTAGACATGGACATTGTATGGCACAGATATGAGACATAGCTAATGTTGAAAATATAAGACACAAACATGAGGCATTATATATATATATATATATATATATATATATATATAAATCATATATATATATATATATATATATATATATATATATATATATTAAAAGCATGATATACTATTTGCATAAATCAAATAAGCATGAAATGCATACAATCCAATTCATATTTATCATTGTTCTTCTACAAACAAAAAACCAAAATATTAAAGAGGCAATCTAAACAAATTAATTGTTAAAATCACTTTTTAGTGGTCTTTTTCAAAATTGAAAGCCTCTTAATTAGTATCCGACTCTGCAGTTCCACCACTGCCTCATCACTATGTCACTTAGCCCATATCAATATTTATTTATTAGTTTTTAATCAGACATAGCGATGATGTGTAAGACATGAGTTAGAAGTTTGTTGCATTTTGCATGCATCAGATAATGCGTACATTGATATTATAAAATGTTGGTGCATCATAACAATGACAATATAGAAAATGAGTATTTTTGAATTCATGATTCATCCACCGTTTTTCTTCCCTTTACTTACCTGTTGACGCAAATAACAAATCCGCTTCATTAAGTATTGCGATTCATGCTAAATCATGGAACACTCTTTCAGGTGCATTATGGCTATCAAAGGAAATTCTACTGACAACAAGACCAGGAACTCTGTTTCTATAATCATTGTTGTTGGTCTTTGTTGCTTCTTTTACCTACTGGGTGCATGGCAAAGGAGTGGTTTTGGAAAGGGGGACAGCATTGCTGTTGAGATTACCAAACAAACAGATTGTACTAGCACATCGAATCTCAGTTTTGAAACCCATCACGGTGGAGCTAGCATTTCTGATGAGCATTCTGATTCTAAGTCACCGAATTTTGAACCTTGTGATGATAGCTATATTGATTATACTCCTTGTCAAGATCAAAGGCGGGCTATGACCTTTGCTAGAAACAATATGATCTACAGAGAGAGACATTGTCCTCCTGATAAAGAGAAGATGTATTGTCTAATTCCAGCTCCTAAAGGATATGTTGCTCCATTTCCCTGGCCAAAGAGTCGAGATTATGTTCCATATGCAAATGTTCCTTATAAGAGCTTGACGGTTGAGAAGGCAGTCCAAAATTGGGTTCAATATGAAGGCAATGTTTTTAGATTCCCTGGTGGAGGAACACAGTTTCCTCAGGGTGCTGATAAATATATTGATCAGCTGGCTTCTGTTATCCCAATAGCTAATGGGACTGTCAGAACTGCGTTGGACACTGGGTGTGGGGTAAGCCGTGAAGTTCCTATTTAGAAATTGCTTTGTCCAACCTTTTGTTAAATTATAGCTTACTTTTTGTCCTTGAAAATAATTGTAGCGATTCTACTCTACTTGTACATTGCTTTAAACTGAAGACTATTGTGCCGTGGATGATTAAGACTGTATGGTTCAGTCTAGTTATCTCAACTTATTTTGTTCGTTTATTTTGAATAATTTTAGGTTGCAAGCTGGGGAGCTTATCTGTTGAAAAGGAACGTGCTGGCCATGTCTTTTGCTCCAAGGGATTCACATGAGGCGCAAGTGCAATTTGCACTGGAGAGAGGAGTGCCAGCAGTAATTGGCGTTCTTGGAAGCATAAAACTACCTTACCCATCCAGATCCTTTGATATGGCTCACTGCTCGAGATGTTTAATTCCATGGGGAGCAAATGGTGAGGTTTAACAATAAATGTTGCTGTATCTATTCAGGAAAAAAGAGATTTCCTTACTTTTTTGTTCGCTTTAAAACTTTTTTGGAAAGTAGCAAGGTGATTCTCATGGTATACGATCCTGTTTTTTGTTTTAATCAAACATATTCTCTATTTATTTTTTTTCTGTAGATGGAATGTACATGATGGAGGTGGATCGGGTTCTTAGACCTGGTGGATATTGGGTTACTGTCTGGGCCACCCATTAATTGGAAGACAAATTACCGGGCTTGGCAGAGAACTAAGGACGATCTTGAGCAAGAGCAAAAAAAGATTGAAGAGATTGCTGAACTTCTTTGCTGGGAGAAGTACACAGAAATTGCAGAAATTGCCATATGGAGGAAGAGAATAAATGCTGATTCTTGTCCAGGAAGGCAAGATGAACCACGTGTTTAAATGTGTGAAATAGTGAATGATGATGTCTGGTAATGATCCTTATATTTTCTTTCTAAAAATTTATATATTAGGTGGAGAAATATATTAACAAGCCATTTGCTAACCTTTGTGATGCATGTCAACAATTTCTTACGTTTTTTGCAATCTCACTTCCTCTATGGAGACATGTTTTGGCTAGTGTACCATTTTACCGATTTACTGTTAATGCTACGAATTTAGTTATTCTATATTTGAGCCTAGAGTTATAGTTCTTATCTACTTGCTTCATTCCCATAATTGGACAAAATATTACACATTTTATGTTATCCTCTGCTTAGGTCTTTTTTTTCCGTATGCATCATTTTACTACATTTCTCAGTTTTCATTGATATCTTTAATTAAGTCTTCCACATGGCTCTCCTATGGACCTACAAGGTATTTCTAGGATAAAAGTGGCTTGACCTACAAGGTATTTCTAGGATAAAAGTGGCTTGAAACATTTTAAAACAAAAAAAATCTTTTCCCTTTTCCATTAGTTTGCAACCGGCTGCTTGGAAATATGGAAAGTGGTCGGTTATTAGAAACCTCATTGCTCCAACAAAACTACTCTAATAAAAGAAGGGAGGTTATGATGGGAATGATATCCTGCTTGTCATCACCTTTGTGTGCCACTCTCAAACCAATTTAGGAGGGGTAGTTTCATGCATGTATTTTTGTCTTTGTTTGATAGAGCAATATATAGTGAAAGATTCAACTTATCGGATTCTATAAACACACATGAAAGTGTAGAGGTACTAACTGTCGTGGACTAATTTATAGTAGGAAAAGGAGCAAAATAGCCTTAAAATTTGTTTGGATTATTAGAATTTGTGCTCACGAAGAGCACCAAAAGCAGTGCAATCCAACTTGGGTTACTATTACTAAAAAAAAAGTCTCAAATAGTCCTAAATTTTTTGTACGTGGCTAATGTAGTCCCAGAATATCACATTTCTTCAATTTAGTCTATTGACCATACAAAATTGATTCCAAATGATCTCTCCGTTAGAAATTAACAAAAATTGCAATACAAAATTGATCTCAATTTGATCCCTCAGGATATGCAAAATTGTTCCCAATTTAGTCCCGAGGGACCATTTGGGTTAAATTTTGTATAGTTAAGCGACTGGATTGGAAAAAAATGTGGCTTTAGGACTAAATTGACCGCATACAAAAAGTTGGGAGGCTATTTTGGGCTTTAATCCATTTTTTTAATATTGAATTTGGATTTGCAAATTACATGACTGTACGAGGTGGATATCTGTTACTAATATGGAATAGAATTTTTTTTTTCCAGCAAGCTCCTAGTGAACATTTAAATTAAACAAACTATGTTGTTTAAAACAAGAACTACTTAACATTTGTCTTGCATCACATTTATCATTTTTGTAATATCATTTGCATTCTGCGACTCACATCACATATATTTCTCTCTCTCTCCCCCTCACACGCGCGCGCCACACACACATATATATGCCATCAAAACGAAAACTGAGTTTTTTGATTGGGAGTCCATTAAATGGTTTCGATGTTTAGCATATAATGATTTCGAGTAATTACTTTCTTCAATGCTTTATCTCTGGTGAAAAACTATCATTCCACACGGCCATTTAATTTTCTCCATTAGTGGTATTCTTCGACGAAAACAATTAATAGAATCTATGAGTTTTATATTTTGGTGATGTCAGTTGATATTTAACTTCAAAAAAACATTTGCTTCTATCAAGAAGATGAAAGCGGGAGAAGCAGTTATTAATTTTTTTTTCCAAAGGGTGATGTAGTCAATCGTTGCAATCTGTGGATGTGTTTTGTCCTCCAAATCATCAAGAATAGAGGACTTCTAAAGAAGGTTGGTAGATTGAACATTAAGCTTTCAATAGATCATCCTCATAATATGAGGGGACAACTTTGAAGTAAGGACTTTGGATGCCTTTGCAAACATTCTGCTTCATGAAAAAGCTAACACTTTATTGTTAGGACCTGCTGGCGTTGGATCTTTGGAAGTTGCATTATCCAGATGTCACGTCCCAAATGCTTATCATTTGACATTATTTGCAAGACTCAATCTTGTGGAATTGTTTCATTGCTTAATTTGACCAGTATCAGGAATGGTTTCCTGTTTAATAGATCGAGTAATTCTTTTTTTTTATTATTAAAAAGACAATTATCCTCATATATGTATATATCGTAAAATAGTGCTTCATATAGCCAATAACATAACAAAGAACATATTTTGTGCTATTAGCATTGGAAGGTGCAACAAAGCAAAATAACATGCACTATGTGCACATGGTGTGCACTACCTTATTTTCCTAGTTTATTGATTTATGTTAAAATTGATTTTCTACATTTTATTCTCTTTAAAATCTTTTTTTAATATTTTGGTATTTCATTTTATGAAAACTCACTCATGTTTCAACTCTGACAGCTCTCAAATCTCTATAACTTTTCTACATCCCATATAGATGATTAATGAGAACTTGAAGTGGCAGTCTATCACAATGATAAAGATGCAATCCATTGATTTAGAAGGAACTCTAGTTTTCAACTTACATGCCTTAGTCGTTGAAAGAAGCCACGAGTAACCTTAATCTAGAAATGTGAGTTATTCACTTATCCAGCGGCACAATCTTCTTGCAAGTCACCGTCAATTATTTGATCCAAATTTTGAGAGTTTCTGATCATCTAGAAGCAAATGAGTATCGGTGATCTAGAAGCTGGATGTATTTGGTATTGCATATGCCAAATCATTCTGGCAGCTCATAGTTTCATGATATATATGCGATATTACATTGACGACCTTATCAATATTAGCTCATAAATGAATGAAAGAACTTCCTATTGATAAAGGACTACAATGTACTTATGACAAACTCAATAGAACAAACATGTGTATAAAAAATTTTGTTTATGTTGGTCCACCATGTTGAGGTAGAAAGGAGTAGTCATAAGGTGGCACACAGGTGCTGAAGCTAACTAAGGAATATGTATCACTCTTCTGAGAGGCATAAATATTTCCAAAAAAGTTATCCATCAAGCCAAACATACAAATCATCTCCAACACATCATTGCCAAATTTGTCGATTTACTTAAAGTTATCAAGATTGACTCCACTAATGTAGAGACGATCAAGGAGTGGTATGTTGGATCCAAATTTATCCACAGTAGACATCTTGATTTTACTTTCAAGACTACCAAGATGACATGCAAAGAAAGAGTAATGACGAATAAGAAGAAATCTGTCTATATTCAATATCATAGACTCTGATGGCTAAAAAAAAGATTTCAAATATATCTCTCAACCTTTTATTTAAAGAGTTGGAAATGCTATAGCAAAGGATGCACATAAAAGATTAATATAATAGTATAATATTGATCGTTTCAGACATTTGGATTAACTAGGATGAATACAAACATCTTTTCATATCTGACTTAGCTCGGGTCCTGGTGAGTGCTCTTGGTGAGTACTTCCTCGATCAAGGCGTAGAATCAACGGGTACAATCGCTACAATTGAATCTGGGTATTTGAGCATCTCCTGCTTATGAGGCGAGCTCCTCTAAGATGATAGCTTTGGACATACAAGTTCTTCTGGGACGATCAACTGGTCAGATGAGTACCTCCTTGGGTTTTGGTCTGTCGAGGTGAGTCATTCTATCATCAAAATTGATCGGGGTGTGCGCTTCTTTGGTGAGCTTTTTTGGGGACGGTGCCACTAGGGTGAGTGTCTGCTCTTATTAAATTTTACTAAGGCTGATTCTCCTTCTAATGGGCATGCCTTAGGTGATGAGGACATCAGCAGGAGATCTTGGCGCGTTTATTAGAGGAGACATCAGAGATCGATGGCTACGATCAGGAGCCTTTATTTTTGTATTTATATATTGTTTTTTATATTTTTTTTTTTTATTTTTCAGTTTTTTCTAATTTACCCCCATGGATAGTTAGCTTGATGTTGTAGCCCAGAGAGCACTTTAGTCCTTTCTTTTGTCATGATTGAGGTCGATATATAAGGGCCCTCTCTATTGTATTTTGATGATGAATGATTGAATAAAAATTTGAGATTTGTCTTCTTCTTGTGTGTGCACTGGAGAGAAGAGAGAGCCCTAGGTGAGGGTGAATGCAATACCCGTCAGTCATTGTAAGAGTCAGTGGCTCGCGGCTTATCTACTTCTTCCCCTTTCTCCCCGCTGGATGACCACTGCTCACCCATTCATACCGCCGGCCTTCCACCTCTGCTTGCCCCAACCGCCGGCTACCCTCCAGCCATCCCCTTACCCGTCGGCCTCCAACCCCTACCCCATCCATAACCGCCGGCCAATCCCCCCCCCCCCCCACCCTCCAACTGTCGACCAAGCTCCACCACCTCCCCCCCCCCCCCCCCCACCGCCAACCACACCCTCCCTTTCCCTTTGATGATGATTTCAATCATCATTACTACCTACCTAAATTAGCCTAAGTAATTTGGAAAATAAATTAAACCAATTTGAATTTCAAATACTTTCCTAAATTAACTAAAGTTAAATTTGGAAAGTTCCTAAATTTAAGTCCAATTCAATTTTAAATTAGATTGGATTTAATTATCCTTTTCCTAAATTAGATCTATGATTTTGGAAGGTTTTAAATCCCCCTCAATCCCCTCTTCCCCATGTATGCTGCTGGCCCCCTCCTAGCCCTCTCTCCTCTCTCCACTTCAATTACCCTCCACTTGAATTTGAAATTCAAATTTCAAATTTTCAAAAACCCTCTCCTATTTTACTAAATCTAAAATTAATTTCAGATTTTTATTTTCCCTCTCCTATTCCAACCCAAACCCTAACCTCACAAAACAAACCACTCCCCTCCCTTGGCCGCCCCTCTCTTTTGGATTTTCTTCCTCACAGATAGTGTCACTTTCCTCGGGTTTATTATATCTTCACAAGGAATATCAGCTGACCCTGAAAAGGTGCGTGCAATCAACGAGTGGCCTGAACCTAGAAACATCAGAGATGTTAGGAGTTTCCATGGATTGGCCACATTCTATCGAAGGTTTATTCGGAACTTTAGCACTATCGTAGCTCCCATAACTAATTGTTTGAAAAAGGGAGATTTTTAGTGGACCAATTCTGCCACTAAAGCATTCGAAGAAATCAAGAGAAGAATGGTAAAAGCCCTGGTTATACGATTACCCGACTTTTCTAAAGTCTTCGAAGTAACCTACGACGCTTCAGGCATTGGTATTAGTGGCGTCCTATCTCAAGAAGGACACCCTATTGCTTACTTCAGTGAAAAACAGAATGACATTAGACAACGATATTCACCTATGACAAGGAATTCTATGCCATCATCCAATCCCTTGGGTATTGGAGACACTACCTGCTCCCGCAAGAGTTTGTTATATTCTATGATCACGAGGCCTTGCATTACATCAACTCCCAAAAAAAACTTAATGCCCGACATGGTCGTTGGGTTGAATTCCTGCAAGAGTATACTTATACGATTAGACACAAAGCGGGATCCAAGAATAAAGCAGTTGATGCATTAAGTCGTCGGATGATGGTTACTCGTGAAATGAGGGCTGAAGTAATTGGATTTGAACGAATAAAAAAAGATTATAAGAATTGCCCTGACTTTAAGGATACTTATTTACAGCTGACTACTGAAATGAACGTATAATCCAGGACTTCTTTGTGGACGATGGATATATATGCAAATCACAAAAACTTTGCATTCCTAATAAATCTCTAAGGGAATTCCTTGTTTGGGAATTACATGTGGGAGGTTTAGCGGGACACTTCGATCAATCCCAAACCATTGCTTTAGTAGAACTATTTTTCTGGCCGATCCTTAAAAGAGATGTTAGTAAGTTGGTTAGGAGATGTCACACGTGACAGCTTGCTAAACAACGTAAGCAAAACACAGGACTCTACACCCTCTCCCTGTGCCTAATTGCCCCTGGCAGCGTAAGCATGGATTTCGTCCTTGGTTTACCCAAGACCCCTAGGAAGTATGACTCAATCTGTGTGGTAGTTGATCGTTTTTCAAAGATAGCCCATTTCCTCCCTTGCTCCAAACTTTCGATGCTCGAATTGCGAATTATACTTTGATGAGATTATTAGGCTCCATGACTTACTC